>JAAOMT010000211.1:0-47966 GCA_016748015.1 Geosiphon pyriformis | reverse complement strand
ACACTACTGAAAACAATTGCCAAACATTTACAAACACTTGAACAAAGAACCAGTTCAAAACTTCCACTTACTATCACACCTTTTCCAGCTTCACTTGCACAAGCACAAACACCTAATTCACCCTTGAATCGATTTGCAAGACCAGAAGATTTTACATCACTCAGAAGTCCCACCAGACAACAAGAACTCCTTTAAACTAGTTCCAATCTCCTTGATTTTCTAGCTGAAAATCAAAGTGAACACTCTGAGACAGCAGCAAATGAAAAAAACAACTCTGAAATAACTGAAGAAGAATCAATAGACAGTGAAAATGAAGAAGACAAAATGACAACATACATCACAAAAATCCCTGAATTCAATAGAGAAGATATTGAAACCAGTTCCCAAGAATGGCTCGACCAAGTTATTAAAGCTGGAGATGCAAATGGATGGAATGCTGTCAGAATATTAAGAACAATTCCCTACTTTCTCAAAGGAACAGCAGGAGAATGGTTTGAAAACTTGGCTGTCCCATTCAATGATTGGAATGCTTTCAAAGCAGCCTTCCTTGAACAGTTCACCAACAATAATACCTCTATCACCCTTCGTAATCATTTTCAAAATATTAAACAAGAACTCTCCGAATCTGTTATGATTTATATTGGAAAATTCAACAAACTTCTCAGACAAATTCGCCAACTCGAAACAAACAATTATTATTCTGATGCTCAAATTTTGGATCAATTTATCACTGGTCTAAAAGATAAACTAATTAAAAAGATCTGCTCACATGTGCCAGAAGATTTAAACTCTGCCATACAGCATGCGAAAAGATATGAAATGGCCATGGAAGAAGCCAATTGCACAAAACTTGCAAATTTGGCAATTGGAGAAACCAGCTCAGCAGCTGAGGAAAAAATTGACCAATTCACAAAGAAGATTGAAAACTATTTTACCAATCAACAACAGCAACCCCAAAGATATCAACCACCTCAAAGACAAAATCAAAATAACTTTGTACCACTTTCCAATAACTAGCCTCAAAATTGCCATTACTGTAGAATCTCTGGCCACTGGAAAAGAGATTGCAGAAAGCTACAACGAGACCAACAAAATAGGAGTAATCAATGTTACCCTCCACCACAGCAATCTTATTATCAACCGCCACCACCAGCTTACTATCCACCAAGACCCCAATACCAAAATAACTATTATCAGCCCGTCCCACAGCCAATCCAACAGCAATACCAACAACCGCTTGCACAATATTATCAAGTATCTGCTTGAAGACTGCTTACACAGAATCAATTCACACCACAAAACCGATACCAAGTAAACAACAATAGAATCAGTTCGAATAACCAATTGGTTCCTCGAAATTCCACTCAACCCAGTTATTTAACAATGTCAGAAGAACAGGATTTTCATCATACTGCACCATCGGAAGGTAGAGCTGCAGCACAACAACAAAACCCTTCCTATACTCTTACCACAATCTTACTAGCCAGAATCACTGAAAATGCTAACCTTTCAGATATATTCCCTTTTGAGTTTGAAGCAAATGAGTCACCATTCCTGCTTAGCAATGCAGCTGTCAATGAACAAAAAGCAATCATGGCTATGTACACTGAAGCAGAAGTCGAAGGAAAGACAATTCGCTTAATCCTAGACAGTGGATCCACCAGAAGCATTATCACCTACCAGTTAATGCAACAGTTGAAGAGAAATGTTGACCGACCAGCTCAAACAGTAATCATCACTACCGATGACATAAAAAAGACCCCAGTAGAAGAAATTAACAATTTTCCATTCACTCTTGATAGAATCACCATTCCAGTCAAAGTTCTTGTAATAGACACATCTTAGTATTAAGCTCTCATCAGAAATGATTGGCTTCAAAAAGCCAATGCTAATCTGAATTGGGAAACACAAGAGTTAACAATCTCCTATCAAGGACAACACACCCAGGTATCTGCCACTTGTAGTACATTCAACAAACACTCTGAAAAAGCCCCAGCTTTTGAATTCAAACCGGAAAAGGAAAAACCCCTCATTGAAACATTCATGGCTCTTGGATCAACGTCCAACTGGTCCGATGAAACAGAACAAGAACATTTTACCCTACACTCTGAACCCGAAACCTCTGGATGGAATATCTCTTACTTAAAACCTAAACCAAGAAAACAACGCCCCTATATTCCCCTTAAATGTAAGGACTGCTACAAAAAACTATCGTCAATGGAAATCTGCATTTCACCTGAAGAAAAATATGAAAATCATACTTGTTATTACTGCAAGGCTTGCCACAAAGAACGATGGGGCCATCTAATAAAAAAAAGTGGAAAATGGGACAACACCTCTTGTTTGACTTGTGGAGATATGCTACCAGAAGAATGCAATTAGATTGATGTAGCCATGAGAGGAGGAGTCTGCGATCAGACCTGCCAATATGCTTTATCAATTTCAGAAAAAGTAAAAAGAGGAACACCCTTTAATGCAGCATACAACAGTGCTCTCAACAAACTTTATCACTACCCCCATGATACTGAGATGATTTTCAACCTAGCAATGGCATTAATTAATGAAGCTACCAAAGAAGATGTTCGCCAAATGAAAGAAGCAAAATACATTGAATACACCATGGAATTAGCTGGATTCGATTACAAAGACAAAGTAGAAGTCTACCACCAAATTGCAAGTCACACCTACCCAATTCAAGAAGCTCAAATTCAATGATTAGAGCAAATAAACATTAGGTTATGTGAAGAATGCATTATGCCTTGTGATGAACAGTGGTGTCCAGAATGCTATGCTCTTAGTATCCCCTTGCCTAGCGAAAATGATAAGAATGAAATTGAATTTGGAAAACCTGAAGCAATGGAAGAAATTGAAACAACACCTATCTACCTTATCGAAAATCAGCCTGCCTTACAACTTAAATACTTCAACAACAATGGACAAGGAATAAAACCCAAAAAAGCACACGAAATTGATGCTGGATATGACTTAAGATATCTAGGCAAGGATACTCTTGTTCTCAAACCCAAATCTCTCACAAAAATCAACCTCAAAATTGCACTCAAAATCTCACCAAGAGCAATGGTTTAAATTACCTCCCGGTCCTTTCTGGTAAGCAAAAAAATCAATATCAGAGGAGGAATAATCAATGCTGGATATACTGGAGACATTACAGTAATGCTTCAAAATGAAACTGACAAACCATTCAAGATCAAACATGCTGAAAAAATTGCCCAAGCTATTTACCTACTCTTAATCAACATTTCGAGTTTGCAACTAGTCAATCAAAGAGAACAATTAGGAAAAAGCAATAGAGAAACCCAAGGTTTTGGTTCAACTGGATGATTCATAGTTCTAGTTAACATAGCTCTTAACACACGGAACAAATCCCACCAAATTCTCAGACTTCCATAACCGATTACCATCTCACCCTTTGGAGAACATCCAGAAATCTACACCTGCCCAAAGCCAACAACCACACAACAAATTTTTGAGTCCAATGAACAAGTCTGCTTGGAACATAATATTTCGATCCCAAACATTTATATTCCAGAAGGAACAAAAAAAGTCCGAGTTACTTTTTACAATCCCAATAATTACTCCATAATTTTATTAAATAATTTAGAAATTGGAGTTATTCACAGTAATATATTTCAACAAGAATTACCCCAAACAGTCCCCGATTTCTCTGAAATTATTGGAAATTCAATACCAAAAATCAACCCAAACCCCAGCTCTGAAAACTACCATGTTGTCATAAAAAAACTATCTTGAATCAACATAAGACAACTTGAACCACAACAACAGATCCAGCTCAAAGAGTTAATTGCAGAATTTGCCAATATCTTCGCTGAAAACAACAATGACTTAGGAAGAACCAATTTGGTCCAACACCAAATTTATACAGAAGATGCCAAACCAAGAAGACAACAAGCATATCGAATTGCTCCAGAAAGCCACCAATTCATTCAAGAAGAAGTACAACAAATGCTTAACAATGAGCTCATTTAACCCTCTATGAGTCCTTGGGCTTCACCTGTAAAGCTAGTTAAAAAAAAAAATGGAAAGATCTGATTTTGTGTTGACTATCGACAACTCAACAGTGTTACAATTGGAGATGCCTACCCCCTTCCCTAGATTGATAACATGTTAGATGCCCTTGGAAAATCCAAATACTTTTCAACACTAGATTTAGAAAGTGGTTACTGGCAAGTTGCTATGGATCTCAAAGATCACCCCAAAACAGCATTCACCACTCAAAGCAGAAATTATGAGTTCAATATAATGCCTTTCGGATTATGCAATGCACCAGCAACGTTTCAGAGATTAATGGATGTTGTGTATCAAGGACTTCTTTGGAAATCAGTAGTCATTTATCTTGACAATACTGATGTTTATTCTCCATCGTTCGAATTACACTTAAAACACCTGCGAGAAGTTTTTCAACGATTACGAAAAACAGGACTAAAACTCAATATCGAAAAATGCTACTTTGGAAAAACAAGCCTGGCCTTCCTTGGTCATATTGTTAGTAAAGATGGAATTAAACCAGATCCTGGAAAAATCAGCATTGTCAAAAACTTCAAAACTCCTCGAAACACTACAGAACTAAAAGGATTCATAGGATTAGCATCTTACTATTGGAAGTTTATCAAAGGATTTTCAGAAATTGCAAAACCCTTCAACCAGCTCACCACCAAAAACATTGAATACAAATGGACTACTGAACACTAAAAAGCTTTTGAAATTCTCAAGGAAAAACTGACAACAGCTCCAATTCTCGTCTCAAATTTCAGCAACCGATTTTGACTAGCTACAGATGCTTTATATACTGCTTTTAGTGTTATCTTATCACAACTAGACAACAATGGAAATGAGCGAGTAATTGCTTATGCTAGCAGAACATTAAAACCAGCTGAGAAAAACTACCCTGCCATAGAACTAGAAACAGCAGCTGTAATTTAGGCCCTATACCACTTCAACCTTTATCTCAGGCCTAAAGAATTTGATATTATTACTGATAATATTAGACTCAAATGGCTTCAGAACAAAAATACTCAGCTAAATGCAAAACAAACCTGATGGACAGGATTTCTAGCAAACTATCAATACATAGTACATCACAAACCAGGAAAACTCCACACCAATGTTAACTGTCTCTCCAGAATGAGACAAGATTAGAAAAACACAAAAACCAACACTCAAATTAACCAACCAAAAGAGCCAACAAACAATGAATTCAGAAAACTACAATGATCTCAAACAATATTTGGAAACATTAACAATCCCAACAGATTGGTCTCCAGATGAAAAACATCGACTACAACAACAAGCCAAACAATATTTTCTATACAACAACATTATTTATTACCGAAATTTCAAAAACCCAGACAAACCACTCAGATTAATACAAGAACAGAAAAAAGAGACTATATTATATAACATGCACTCAGATCCTTCATCAGCCCACTTTGGAAAAGACAGCACCACCCAAAGAACACTAGAATACTACTTTTGGCCTCGAATGAGAAAAGACATTCACAAATATGTCGAATCTTGTGATAGTTGTTAAAGAAGAGAAGGAACTCGCCCTACAAAACCTTTAAACCCAATCAAAGTTGGACAGCCTTTTGACAAAGTTAGTATCAATTTAGTCGGACCACTACATATCACAAACCAAGGAAACTGCTACATTACAGTAGCCATAGACTATCTCACCAAATGGCTTGAAGCCAGAGCCATTCAACGGGCAGATGCAAAATCAGTAGCAAACTTCATCTACGAAGACATCATTTGTAGACATGGATGCCCAATAGAACTTTTATCTGATCAAGGAACACATTTCGTGAACAATTTAATCCAGGAAATTTGTGGATGATTTAATGTCAAGAGACTATTATCTTCACCCTACCATCCACAAACAAATGGACTGGTAGAACAGTTTAACAGAACATTGTGTGAATCATTAGCCAAAGTTTCAACCGATTTTGAGCAAAAATGAGATCTCTTTATTCCATCAGTGTTACTAGCATATAGAACACTAAAACAAGATACCACAAAACACACACCATTTGATTTAACTTACGGAAGGACAACAATGTTACCAATTAGTTTCACAGTAGAAACATACCCAGCACAACCAATTGATGAAAACAATTTCTAAGAAACACTTCAATAAAGAGCCTACACTCTGCTTAGCACATTGGAAAGAAAACGACGAATAGCAGCCACCCATATTGAACACTCCCAAGCTCAACAAAAAGAATGGCATGATGACAAATTGCCTCCAGTCACCAATGAATTTAAAATTGGAAACAAAGTTCTTTTACACAGAACTAAAGCCGAAAAACAATGAAGTAGAAAATTTGAAAATAAATGAGATGGACCATTCTTTATCCATAAAGTTTTAGGCAATGGATCATACAAGCTAAGACTTGATGACAAAATTCTAGCAAAAGTTGCACATAAAGATTGTTTGAAACACTATAATTCGAGAAACAATCCTGAACCATTAATTCCACAAATTAGTACACATTCTCTTTTAATCAATCCTGAAGACATTCTCTGAAATTTAGAACCAATAGTTGTCATTGAACAGCCTCACAACTTGAACACTTAATTTAAATTTATTATTATAGTTATCTTCGTATAATTTAGAAACAATCTCACAAAAACAAAACAAAAATAACATAAAAACCCATGCACCAAAAATAATTTTCTTTTATTTCAAATTGCTTATAATGACTATTCCTCAAAACATTCAACAATTATCCCAAAAACTAATGTTAGCTTTAAAAACAATACCTGAATTATCCATTACTGTTATTGGAAACTACATTAATTATACCCAAACAGAAGTAGTTATAAATTTAGCCCCAAATTCACGAAAATATTACCTGTATAAGAAGAACACAAGAAGTTATACTGGAATTCACCTGCCAGAACTTTTAAAACTTGCTTTAAGAGAAAATCTAATGCTCACTCCAATTAGTATTCCACCAAATGCTACAATTCAACAAAGACTTCAACTGTGTCTCAATAAGGAAAACACTAAATATCCTTCAATTTATAGATATTTTCACATTGGAAAAACACTCTACGAACGGAAACTGGAACTTACAACAGCAAACCTCACAAAAGAAGCTATTCAGAAACAACTCCACAATGAATTCAAGACAACAGCTGGATCAACAAACAGTCGCTACAGGCTCAGAGCTGCTCTTAGATTTTATGATCTATTCTACACCTGTGAAAACGTACTACAAAATCCAATTTTTCAACCTTTGAAGATTCAATACATTGGAAAGCTCACAGAACTGAAATTTCAACAATTTTCAGACCAAATTTCTTCAATAATTTTGGATTATTATCTGGAAATGACAAACAGTATTTGGATTTCGATGGAGCTCAGTCTTGAGGAGGAGATTATGTTACCAGACGAAATTAGAAATATTATTTAGCATAAAATTATTTTATAATTCCTATCATTAATTAGCATATATTATCGTTTCAAATTATCACTTATTACATTAGCAAAAATGTCCGAAATTATCATTTAATTAATAACCCAAATTGTACACAACACAAATGTAACTTAATTGCGATGATCAATTATGCAATACCCTGAACTATGTAACATTCAAAAGTTCGCCGAAATTTATAGAAATTCGCCGAAATAATTGATAGTTCACCGAAATATCTAATAGTTTGCAGAAATAACTTGTAGTTCACCAAAATGTATCTTTAGTTCAGTGAAATTGTAGAAAATTACAAAGTTCAAGTTTATAGAATAGTGTTACGACAAGTTGTATAAAAGAAGAGCTTCTCTCTTCGAGAAAATGTATCTTACTTTAGATTTATCACTTAGAACCATTCTTACACACACAAAAAAAATAAATATCAAACAATTTGAAAAACCAAAACTTTTTAAATTATTGTACTTAAAAAATTCTCAAAAACTCAACTAACATTTTGAAATTGATTAGCTACCAATTTCAGTAAACTGTTAGTGACTCCAGGCCTGGATAGAAAACATTTCTCTTGACAGAATTCTATTTCTTTTACATTTCTTTTATTTTTATTTTTTTCTTTTATTTTTATAATTATTAGGGTAGTCTACAGACAAAATTTCTGTAGAAGAGTTGACTTTCACAGCAAAGTAACTATACATTTTAGTGAGCTTCCAGACGAGCAATTCCTGGGAAAAAGTTGATATTTACTACAACGTAACTACATAAAGTAACTGGCACGGAATTGGCCATTCCACTTATAAGCCCAGCAGTTCAAATTATAGGAGATAATTTGAAGATAAATTCAGTTATTGGAGGTTCAACCACATTCAAAAAACATGAATTCACAGCAAACAAGCATCGACAACATTTAAGAAAAGAGACCAAAAACCTCTGGTAACACTATAGAAGAGCACCAAATGTTACCAGAGGTTTTTGGTCTCTTTTCTTGAATGTTGTAAATGTCTGTTGGTTGCAAATTCACATTTTCTAAAAGTAGTTGAACCTCCAATAACTGAATTTATCTTCAAATTATCTCCTATAATTTAAACTGCTGGGCTTATAAGTGAAATGGCCAATTTCTTGCCAGTTATTTTATGTAGTTACATTATAGTAAACATCAATTTTTTCCCTGGAATTGCTCATCTAGAAGCTTACTAAAAATGTGTAGTTACTTTGTTGTGAAAGTCAACTCTTCTACAGGAATCTTGTTTGTAGGCTATCTTAATGATTGTAATAAAAAAAGAAAAGAAAAATAAAAGAAATGTAAAAGAAATAGGATTTTATCAAGGGAAATGTCTTTTATTAAAGCCTGGAATCACTAATAGTTTACTGAAATTGGTAGCTAATCAATTTTAAAATGTTAATTGGGTTTTGAGGATTTCCCAAGTGCAATGATTAAAGAATTTGGTTTTTTCAATTTATTTGATATTTATTTCTTTTTTTGTGTATAGGAATGGTTTTAAGTGATAAATCTAAAGGAAGATACATTTTCTTGAAGAGAAAAACTTTTTTTTTATACAACTTGTTATAGTACTAGTCTATGAACTTGCATTTTTTCTCTTTGCTCAAATTTCGGTGAACTAAAGATACATTTTAATGAACTACAAGTTATTTCACTAAACTATTGATTAATTTGGATGAATTATTCATAATTTTGGTAAATTTCTATAAATTTCGGCAAATTTTTAAATGTTACAAAGTTCAGAGTATTATGTAATTTGATTATCCTACTTTCTGTTATACTAATTAGATTATTTTGATTGAATCATGATATGTAATAATTGATTAAATAATAAATGATAATTTGAAATGATATTAATATACTAATTAATTATAAGAATTATAATGGTAATTTCATGTTAATTAATAGCTAAAATTCTACTAATAACAACAGTAGATTTTTTTGGTAGATATTTATAGCTTATTTTTTTCTGCTGTTTTGTGAATGTTTTCTAAGTATTCTTTAAATATAAGCCTATATATAATAATTTGTAAAAAAATTGTATTGAGAAACTACTATGTAGAGACTATTATAGTTTTTAATAAGAGAAAAAAAACTGCTTTTATTATTGTTAAGTATGTAAAATAATTGATAAAATTATATTATATTAAAGTATAGCTTATAAGATCTAAATATAATATAGATATAAAAAAGACTAAATTGGTTAGAAATAACAGTTTGATATTAAGTTTGTTTTATAATATGGTATTTATATTATTTAATAGAATAGTTTAATTGCTTGATATTATAGAATCTATTATAATTAGTTTTAATAAATATAAACTATGTCTTTTTTTTCTAATTTGAATAATAATATATTTATTAGTATAAGTATTTAGTATTGTTTTGTCTAGTCTGAATAATTGGTTACATATAATAAAAGCATAAATTAAATTTAATTTAAATCACTTAGTTTAATTTTTTGTATTAAATAGCAATTGGATTTTATTCATAAAATAAAATAAAATAAAATAAAAATATTATTAAAAAATTTTACAAAAATAACCAAAAAATAAATAAATAAACATATTTAAACTAAATTTAATTTTTTAAAAATAAAAAAATAAAAAAATTAATAAAAATATATTAATAAACACAAATAAAAATCTTAATTATATTTATTATTAAATTTTAAAAATATTAATTAAGATCTAAAATTATAAAATTTATATTATTTTTATTAATAATTACAAATTTTTTTATAATTTTATAATTTTAAAAAGATTACAACTGTAATTTTTCAAAGTTAATTATATAATTAAATTATTTATTAATTTAATTTAAAAAAAAATAAAAAAATAAAACAAATATAATTACAAATTTAAAAATCTAATTTGCTAATTTTAAAAACAATATAACCAAAAATAACCAACTTAATTATATATATATTATAAAAAATATTAACTTTTTTTAATTAAAAAAATTCTAATATTGTTTATATTATTAAAACTAATTAATAAGTAAAAACAGCTTTAATAATTTTTAAATTTTTAAAATACACAATAACATATTATTATTAATTAATAAACTTTAAATTAATTTTAACCATTTTATATTATTTACAATAATTTTAAAAAAATATTAAGCAAAATAATAATAATAAAAACAAATATAATAATAAATATTACCAAAAATTAAGCAATTTTTAAAGTAATAAAAAATTAGCAAATCAGCAAATCAATTTTAATAACAATATTTAAAAGATTTAAAATGCAAATTTTATATATAATAACTTAATATTATTCTTAAAAACAGACTTTATATAATAAAATTATGTATAAATTAAAAAGCAATTTTAATATAAGTTAATTTAATTTAAAAAAAATATTAAATATCAAAATAAAAATTATTATCAAAAAATCTTTAATAATTAATAATTTTTTTTAAGTATTATTAAAAACAATATTTAAAATTAAATAAAATTATGTGTAAAAATATAACTTTTTTTGTTTTTATAGCTAATAATAATTAATTAAAAACTAATATATTAAATAAATCAATCAAAAATTAATATAAATCAAAATAAATTAATATATTTTTATTGTTATAATTTAAAACGATTAACTAATTATCATTTATAGACATAATAAAATTAAGTATTATAATTAATATTAGTGTTATAAAACTAATACAAAAGCCAAAAAAATCAAAATTTTATTTTTTACCAAAAAAAAAGTTGGTTTTAAAACATTAAAATTAACATTAAAAACATCAAAAATCTTGATATTTAAAAAAGTTATTATTAGATATAATAAAAATTTGAAAAATTGTTTTTAATAAACTTGGTTTTTTTAATTATTTAAACAATAATATTTTTATAAAATATTATTAAATAATCTTAATAATTATAAGTATTTTTATCAAAAAATATTATTAATTGCTTTAAAAAATAAGAAATTACTAAAAAAATGTTTTTTACTAATATTAAATACAAAGTTTCTGGGAATGCTAAGATTGCTGCTTCAAATATTGTGAAATTTGTGCACAGATTTTGTCTAGCATTTAAAAACGACATTTGGCTAGTATGTGCTAAACACCAGGCTTTTATGGAGAGAAATGGGCTGATTCCACGTGATGGTTCTGTTTCTGTTTCAGTTTCTGGTTTACCTAATGTATTGTTAGCTGGAGTAATTAGGCTATTGGGTATTGCTGATGCATTTGGTATTGGTTTCGGATTTTGTAAACCTTGCTTATTTTTTTCAAATATTGAGAATACTGTCTCTGTTCATATAAGTGTTTAGTGTTGTTTTGGTTGGTCTGAATGGCTGGTTACATGTAAAAAAATGCATGATTTGCTCCTAGTTTAGATTATTTATATAATATATAGTACTAGGTTGCATTTGGATTTTACTCATTAAATCTTAAAAAAAAAAAAAAATACAAAAATTATAATAATTAATATTTAAATTTAACAAAAAAATTAAGTTTATTGTTAAATATTTATTATTATAAAAAATCTAACAAATCAATTTGTTATTTATGATAATTTTTTATGTATAATATTATTTTATTTTATTTTATTTTAAAAAATTATTTAATAATACTTAATTTTTATAAAGTTTTTATTTTATATTAATAATTAATTTTATATAATATATAGTTAAATAAAACTTTGTTATTATTAATGTATTTTTTGGCTTTAAAATATATTTTTATATATAATACTATATTATATAACAAATATAATTTATTATATAATTAATTATTTAAACTTATATTAAAATTATTATTTATTTAATAAATTAAACAAATTTATAGTTTTTGTTTTATTTAAGTAATTTTAAATACTTGTTTTATTATTTCATATATTTTATATTTAATATAATTAATTAATTTTTTATATTAAAAACATATAAAAAATAAGTTTTATACTTATTTTTATATTGGTTATAGTTTTTAAACAAATTAAGAATTAAATTAGCAATATTTGAATTTAAATTTTAATAAAAATAAATCAAGTTTTTATATTTACAATAGAATTAATATTAATAATTAAAAAAACCAATTAAATTTACTTTTTTTACACAAAATTTTTTAAGTAAACCAAATTTTATAATTTTAATTTCAATAAACTTAGTTTGAATTTATTTGTTTTATTAATTATTCAAAGTTAAAAACAAAAAAAAAGTTATAATTTTAACATAAAATATTACATTAATAAATTAATTTAAGTTTTACATAAAATTTTTATTAAATATAATTAATAAAAATATTTAACAATATTTTTTGGTAAATTTGATTGCATTATTTTGAAAAAAAATTGTTTTTTGTTACTTTGACTTCTTTAATTATTTAAACAACAAAAAATAAATTAATAGTAAAAAATAATAGTTTTTATTACTAATTTGTAATTAAAAACTTTAAAATTTTCACGATAGTAATAATTATATTAGACCTGTTTTTGATATATTATATTAAAAAAAGTTTGAATAAAAAAAACTTTTACTTAAAGCCAAAAAAAATGTTTTTTTTTACAATTAGCTTTTTTATTATTTTGTTTTTATTTTTAAAATTTTTTTAATAATAATAATAATAATTTTTGTTACTTTAAAGTTTTAATTTATTATTAGTAGAGCATAATTATGTATTATTTTTGTTTTAATATATAATATGAAATTTCACATTTCTTAAAAAGATTGTTATATATAATTTTTAAATATATAAACTTTATTTTAAATAATAACAACAACATAAATTCTTGATTTTTCAAAATTCGTTAATTAAATCTTGTAAAAATGTTTAAATAAAACATGTTTTTAAACCAGTTTTTTGTGTGTAATCTTTTTTGATTTGGAATCAATCATTTTTTAATGAAATTTTACTATAACTTATTTTTTTTGTAAATAAAATTATCTCAGCGTTTTAAGAAAAAGATGATTAATTATTTATTGATTATTAGGTAAATCTTTTAATCGGGTGCAAAAAAAAGTTCTGTTAAATAACAGAGAAGAGTTTAAATGGTATACAATTTAATATTTTATACCCACAATCCCACCTTTCTTTTGACCTCTTTTCTTTCAAGAAACCCTTTTAATATTCTTCAACTCCTTAAAAAATTTTATTGATTATTTCCGTATGACAAAGGCATAAGTTAAAACCTTATTTAAGAGCACACGGGCAGATGCGTGTCCCAAAGATATTTGGTTATCAATTAAAAATTGATTTATAACTTTTATAACCTGTTAAACAAACTTTACTCCAAGCCCCCTTTTTCGAGATGACTAGGAAAGAATATTTTTAAAAAAATTCGCAAACTAAGCTCAGGCAAGGCTTCAATTGGGTTTAACCACATATAATAAAAGACACATAACTTAGTTTACTTGACACATACATGAGATCCACACGAGGCCTCCATACAGAAATACAAAAACTCACACGAGCGGCTCAAACTTTTATGTTGTATGACTTAGTCTCACCTTAACT
This sequence comes from Geosiphon pyriformis, assembly GCA_016748015.1. Taxonomy (NCBI): domain Eukaryota; kingdom Fungi; phylum Glomeromycota; class Glomeromycetes; order Archaeosporales; family Geosiphonaceae; genus Geosiphon; species Geosiphon pyriformis. The sequence goes on along the minus strand of JAAOMT010000211.1, from coordinate 34,034 downwards.
TTAAATTAAGATTCTAAGCCGTTCGAAGCAATCACAAATAACCAAGCCATCATGCATATTATATGTGCAAGAAAGTGGGAAGCAGACTTAATTAGTGAATTTAATAAGTGAGTTTATCAGGAGCATACAAAAAAAGGAGACCAAAAGGGTAAGTTGAACAACATAATTCAAGAAATTGCCGCCTCACAGGTATACTCGAAAAATTTCTTTTTTAAAACGAATTCAAGAAACCTGTTTTTCTCGTGCATCTGTCAAAGAAATTTTAGGAGGGATAAATAACTAAATATTATGATCTTTAATTTTTTCTTTTAGAATTTGAATCAAGTTTAGGTTCTAGTTTTTCGTTCTTTGATGCAAAGTTTCTACTTTCTGCCATTGGCTTACCTAAACATGGGTTCCAAAGACCAGGTGGCTCATAATTTGTCGAAATTCTTTGGTTTTCTTTGAAAAGATATTAGGGATACCTGAAGTTTTCCCGAAGAAATGGACCTCCAAAAATCAGCCAAGAAGTCTACTCGGGAAGATCGTATCACTGAATACATCAAAGATTGTTTCTGCTTCGTGTGACACCTTTCTCCTTATAATACCTTTCACAACATTATCTCACAAAAATAGATGATTGGCAACAGTTAATAAAAAAAAAGAAGGGAGGAATTGATCGTCATTCTCTATCCTGACCTCTCCGAAAGTTCCCAATTGACTTAATTTATTTTAAGAAAAAGAAGGTGATGATGATAGCAAAAATTAGTTAAATCCTTCGGAATACCTCTAGGCTGTCATGTTTTTCCGTAAATAGGGGGATGTTTATCTTTTTATCTGTTGTTTGCCCCGTATTAACCCGTTATCTTTATGAAGTGACCAACAAAACAATGCCAGAAAATGAAGAACCATTGATTCGGATCTACAGTCTATTTCCAGTTTAAGTTCATCCATGCTTCACTATTTATCGCCGTAAAAAGTTTTCGACGATCTCGAAAGTCAGTCACATGCAAAATTTGATCAGGGAATCCCCGATTCCTATGTCTCATCTTTAGCTTTTTTGATCTTTTCATTTTTAACCTACTCATATTTTTCGAAGATTCTAATGATTGGAAAATCAACTCACCCCTGGAGCGGTGGACGCAAGCTTTATATTATTTTTTTAATTTCTGATTCGTCGAATTAATGATCATACCATTGATCCGACACCATCATTGATCACCAAACAAATACTGGTGTAAATTTAATTCATTTTCAGTTGCGCCGCAGATTAGCCATCGAACTTTAAAAAGTACAGTTCATTTTTTGACAGCAGATTATCATTTAAAAATTCAAACATAGATCTCGAAGATTAACACCCCAATTTGTCTCGGACTTTCTTTTTTCTGCCTATAGAACACAAATAAGTCACCAGCGCCATCGATTGTGTGCATTATCCGAGTAATTTTCAAATTCATATTGGCCAATCTATATCACAAACTGAACTTCTCCCCCCAATTTTCGTGCTTATTATCCCAAACATCTGACACAAATTTCTCCTTAAAAAAACAAATAATCTCATTTTTTTTACCTGTCAAACCGGTATTTTGCTATTAAATGATTACACAATTCTTTTAATTCAACTCTAATTTGTTTTGCCAACATTAAATTCTTTTTTATTAATAGTTAAATTGAAAGGTATATGGCGACAATCAATCATATCGGCTGTGACTAGATGAAAACAAAAGGTATCACTTCATCGATCGTAACTCATTACTAATGAATCAAATCAGCCTATACAATCTCATATATAAAGACTGCTTTCTCACCCAAATTCTTTTGTTCTTTAGACAATTTTGCAAACTTTTTGTTTGTTAATTCGATTTTTAATTCAACAAAATTTTTCTGGTTCCTTTTATTTCGGTTTTATCTTAACTTCTTTTGTAACTTTTATTTCGTTTAAATTTTTCGTAGATTAGACATTACTTTTGCTGAGATCTCTCGCACGTAATAGTTTAATCTTAAACGCCCTTCACTTTCCTAATCAACTAACACAATTAAATCAGCTCAATTCCCTACAGTTTTTTTCAACAAAGGTTTTGGTCTTATTCACTTAACGACTTACCTAAACTGATAAAACCACGATTATTCTTGATTTACCTGTAATAACGACATTTTTTGGTGTTAAAGTTTCACTTTACGAAACTACTTTCACCAAACCTTTCTAAACTCCGAGAACTTCAAGTTCACTTTTCCCTTTTGAATAAACTTTCTTCCTAGGAAAAATACTCGTACATACCTTAATTTTTACTCTTCAACCCTTCAACGAATTTTTTTGAAAAGACTTAAAATGGCTTTCATCAATAAATCCAACTCTGAAACTCTCAAGAAATACCTCGCTCTCGACCAAGGTGGAAAAATTCAAGCCGAATATATTTGGATTGATGGCGACTCTGGCCTTCGTGGTAAAACGGCTACCTTGGACTCTTTCCCGACTGATACATCCCAACTTAAAGAATGGAATTATGACGGTTCCTCAACCAATCAAGCCCCCGGCAATAACTCGGATGTCTTGCTTCGTCCTGTAGCCATCTTCAAGGACCCGTTCCGTGGTGGCGATAACATTCTCGTCTTAAATGAATGTTGGAATAATGACGGTACACCTAATCGGACAAATTATCGTTACACTTGTAATAAAATAATGCAACAATATGCCAATCATGAGCCGTGGTTTGGTATTGAACAAGAATACACTTTGTTTGATACCGATGGACAAGTGCTCGGATGGCCGAAGGGAGGATACCCAGGACCTCAAGGTCCTTATTATTGCTCTGTCGGGGCTAATGTAGCATTCGGTCGAGATGTTGTCGAGGCTCATTATCGTGCATGCTTATATGCTGGAGTAAAGATATCCGGTGTCAATGGAGAAGTCATGCCTGGTATGTAATTGAGGAGTCATGATATATTACCTAACATATCCTTTCACCAGCACCTTTGTGTGTTAAAACAAGTTCCTTTTATCACTTAACTCATTACATCCATTACCTTTATCTACTTCACCTGATTTATAGGTCAATGGGAATACCAAGTTGGTCCATGTGAAGGTATTGAAATGGGTGATCATTTATGGATTTCAAGGTACCTACTGCATCGAGTAGCTGAAGACTTTGGTGTAGTCGCATCATTTCATCCAAAACCAATACCTGGTGATTGGAATGGTGCCGGCTGTCACACGAATTACTCGACGGCAGCAATGCGGGCTGAAGGTGGAATTAAAGCAATTCATGAGGCGATCGAAAAACTATCTGAAAGACACGCCGAACATATCGCTGTATACGGTGAAGATAATGATAAGCGACTGACTGGTCATCATGAAACTGGTCATATATCACAATTCTCCTCTGGAGTAGCCAATCGTGGTGCCTCTATTCGAATTCCAAGGCATGTCGCTGCGGAAGGTAAAGGCTATTTCGAAGATCGTCGACCGGCATCCAACATTGATCCCTATCGTGTGACTGAAATTGTAGTAAAATCGTCACTTGCATAATAATTACGGTGCAGGGATGAGTAGCCACGGCAATAGTTTCATCTCATGAGAGATACTCTACAACATTTGGTTGAATATATATCAAATATTATTGCCCATTAATGAAATTGTAACTTGATATTGGAAAAATCAGCTACTCATTCCTCATTCATGAAACATCAAAAGAACAATTTTTTTTTTGATAACTTTATTATCGATTGACCCCATCCTATTAAACCCCATAATTTCCCTAATTTACTACAATTTTCTCTTATTTTTATTCTTTTTACTTCAATACCTAATTTGAATTAATATTCATCACATGATAAACAATACGGATAGTGTTTGCAAAGGTTCGATGTTCCACTTCCGGATGAGAATTCCTTTTCATTCATAATCACATTCATACGTGCAAACTTATTTTTCTATCTACCAATAACGCTCAGAAAATTTGGAAACGAGCCTTTAATTTGATGTTCTAGATCAAATTCACTTCCCGATTTTTTTTTGACCTTTTTTTTGTATCACCCCTGTGGTTGACTAATTAATGAGATATCATTCGGTGCTTTTTTCGAATGACTTTGTGGGCTCTTTCATCTCATTAATTAGCACTTCAGCTATCAAACAATTCAATTTATGATCTCAAAATTTAAACCACAACTGACTCCTTAGTCTTTCCTATTGTAAATACGCCACTCAAATACAACTCTTTCTATATCCATGTCTTTTCTACATGAACATATATGTCAATACTTTCGTAAATAATTCTCTTTGAATTATATGTAAATCTATAAGTAGATATACATACAAAATTAAAACATCCACGAAACTTGAATTAAGCCTTTATTTGTAAATAAATTTTCTACGTAAATACTTTTTCTTTTTCTCACCCATTCGACTCTGGAGATCAGACATTCTGATTTATCCAACGGGGTCGATCCAAACATCCACCTCCTACACCATTTATAATCTTCTCTCTTTCCCAGTCACTCATCAATCAAAATCTGATGTGACTAAATCAAAGTTAAAATCCAATTTTTTACCCTCCCTCTTCCTTTAAATCTTTCTATTTACTCTTTCCATCCATTATACACATTTCACAAAATTTTAACCATCTCTACCCGTTCATCGGTCAGCAAACAATTAATTTGCAAAATGACCTTTTCTTTGATGTGTACATTATTGAGACTTGCAGTGGATATTTCGTTCCAAAAAACCTCATTCTATACCTCGATTTCCCTTTTAGATCGTTCGTTCGCCTCGTACATACTTTTCTATACCACTTTGTTATGCCTTTAATTATACTTCTTTACGCAATACGAAGGAACTTTAATACTAATCCAATTAGAAATAATTGGTATTCATTTTTTTTATCATTTCCTAAGATTGTGAAATTTTTTAATTTCGTAAAAAGGAATTTTATTCCATAAGGACACTCTTATACAAACTTGGCGAACATTGATTTGAGCAATCGAGGTTTTTCACATACCCTTACATTTAGGTTATGTATCTTTTTGGAACTTTTTCACTGATTTTCATTTCTTGACTCGAATTCCGTACACATCTCGAAAAAACACTTTGTGTCTATCATTTTGTCTCGATAAATGGTGAAGATATGAAAGAAAACTTGAGACGAAACTTTTGGTTCATGTTTTGAGTCTCATACCCTGTAACATACGAAAGAGAACCCTTTGTTTCTTTCAGTCTACTTTTTTACAGTGGTAAACATTGACCAAATCTTGATGCCAAATTTTAGTCACAAACCCCTTTCGTTTTCTCTCGAGGCTAATGATATGATCTGATCTGACGGGAAAAAGATTTATTTTTGTAATAATTTTGAAATGGTTATTCTCAATAAGAGTTATAGGTGGGTGGGTAATCTTATTTTTGGGAATAGAGAGGAGAATTTACTACTAGTACCATTTTTGGTTTTACTTTCCTAGTATAACTAGTATAAATGCAAGTCAACTTTTTTCGACTTGTACATCTACGTGTAGTGTGGTGGATTATTATTTTTGGAATATTTACATTCCTCAAAAACCAAAAAAAAATTTTAATTATCTTAAAAATAGTAAATAATCACCTATTGATAATTACTCAACCCTACGATTTTTTCACGCGAATGTAACTTCACAAGATAACGATAACTTAATTGTTAATAAAAATAAGGAAAGACTAAGGAGCCAATCGACCAGTCAGCGAGATGCTTTCAAAGCTTGATTTGGTCGAGAAGGTATCCTATTTTTGTGATACAAAATTGATCATTAACTGTGGTACTGATTGTATATTAAATGTATTTTGAAAATGCTGAAATATCGTTAAATTTGATTTAAAAATCTCTTACGAGAAAGGGCATTTAACAATCGTGATTGATTGATCATCCAGTTGCTAAATACTCTTGTAAACAACTCTACAACTCGAGAAAAAAAATCCAAGTGCTGATAATAGAAAATTAACCTTACATTTGAAGGAAAATATATTGGAGGACCTGGGCATCGATCCCAGTACCTCTCGCATGCTAAGCGAGCGCTCTACCATCTGAGCTAGACCCCCTCAATTATATTAGAATTGAAATTTCTAGCAATTTATTCAAATCTTATAATTGAAATTTATTTTTTGAATGGCTGAGATTATCCATGATTATCGTAAATTAAAGTTTATAATAGTCTTTGGTCTTTTCTGTGCTAATACAAAACATGGCCTCTTTTCATATAATCGAACCAACAAAACTTCCACTGTTGAAGCAAAGGCATTTGTTTGCTACCAGAACAAGACAGCTTAATGGGATCATCCCCTCTCTAAGCCTGCTAAAACAATGGGTAGTCTCAGCAAATTCCACCTCTGAAGGCGTTTTTCTTGCTTCACCATACTTTTTAGATCTTTCTCCACCACCTTTAGATTCCTCTTTTGAACTAGGTGATCCCGAGGTTTGGCAACGCCATTGCCAAATGAAAACTGTGGATACTGGCCGTTATCAATGCTTTCGACTCCCAGAAAAAATTACCATTGAATCCATACCTGAGGTAGTTGAAGGTAGTAATATTGTTGACAAGATCTTAACACACGTTGGAACGATGATTGTAATTCTGAGCAATAGATATGAAAACGAATCTACTTTTCCTGTGATCGCTGTTGATTTACCTCTTTCTTTAATGGAAATTGTTATTCGTCGCGCGTCACTAAAGTATGTTCATATGCTACCCTCTTTCTACCCGTGCAAGAAGGAAGAAGAGGAGGGATGTATGTTTGGGATCGAGGCAGAATTGAAGAAATTAAAATTTCTTCGAAAAGAAATGTGTAAAAAGCTTGGTGGTGGTGATGATGAGAAATCAAAAAGATATAGATTTCTGTATCGTGAATTTCGGGATCGTATGCATGTATTACGCCGGGAAGCTGATCCAGGATTTTTCATTTGTTTTTCATTAATTGATGACGAACCAATAATTGTCTGGCTACGACAGCGTGAGAATACATCAATAATGAAATACTTGCCAGGATTCTGGACCGGCCGAAAAGATGAAGAAAACGACCAAGATGTGAGACAATTTTTTTGGCCACGTTTTGATCATCACAAAGATCAAGTACGAGTACCACAACAGTTATGTAATAATATCCAATGTGAAAAGTCTCAAGGAGATTCATTTGAAACGGAAGTCTTGACCACTTTTTATGATTATCGACGAAAACAAATTGATGAAGAAGGGAATGTAATTGATAAAACTTTGGAGAATGAAGAGAAAGCCTTGGCCGCTTTGGTCGAATTGAATATGTGTTCTAGATGTAAGAAGGCGTTATATTGTGGTGTAGAATGTCAGAAATCAGATTATAAACGCCATAAAATGGTTTGTATTGCTCCAACGCGTTAGATGATTACGGTACTCAATTAATTGATTAAGGAGCCAATTAATTCGATAAAGAAAAACGATTAATTTATGCTTTCCTATTCATAATCTATCTCTTTTAGACAAATTCAAGAACATTGTTTTATACCTTTCCTAATTCTAGCTTATATTTTCACAATTGGAATCTTAGATTGAACAATTCTTTTTCTCCGAAAATAATGTATACTTTCCTTTATAATGAGAACAACAATGAACATTTAATAAAAGAAAAAGCTCAATTATTGGCGAATGAAAATCTTTTATCTTTTTTAACAGACCAGTCAGTTAATATGAAACACAATTCATTATCAAAAAGGGGTGATATTATATACATAATTAGAATTAAATTTAAATGGCAAAAAATTAATTGACAAAACTTTTCAAAATTAATAATAATTAAGTTTGGCTTTTTAATACAATATTAGATCTAAAAAAAATTAATTAAAAAAAAATTTATAATATTATAATATATTTATAATAATTATATATAAACATATAATTTTTTTGTAATAAATTTTTAATTTGATATTTTTTTAATATTATTTATTTTTAATTTTAATTTTAATTTAATTTTAATTTTATTTTGAAATAATTAATTAATTATTTAAGTAAGAATACTTTTGTTTAATCTTATAATTTTTTATTATTATTTTATTTTGAATAACATAAATACATCAAATTTGATAAATTTAATCAAATAATAAAATTAATTAAAAAAATACATTTAATTATTATTATTATTTTTTGTTTTAATAAATTATAAAAATACATTTGATTTATAAAAATTATATATTTATAATAATAATAATAATAATAATAAAATCTGGTATTATTTAATCAATAATTATATATACATTAAAATTAGAATATTTTAATTTTTATTACAATTACAATTTTTTGTTTTGATAAAAATTATTTTATTAATACCAACTTTATATTCTAAAATTTTATGTATATATTAAAAATCCTTATTTTTATTTTTTACATAGAGCAACTTCAGTTTGAAGAAGCAAAAAAGTTTGGCCATTTTTTCGAGCAATAATTATTTAAAACTTGCTGACTTGGTTAAAAATACCTTGAGCGCAACCAGAAACACGTAAAAATTTATTCGATTGCTTGAGTAATAAAAATTCAAAGTATTCAATAGATTATCTTCTGGTTGGCTTTTCTTTAAAACATGGGATTGGAATTATTCCCAATTCAAAAAAAAGAATTTTTAGAATTTTAGAAGGAAAATGATTTTTAGATCAAAGGAAATGATAGTTCACCAGATCGAGGAAAAACATTTGAACTCTATTTAAAAGCAAGCTGCAGAGGCGGGAGATTCACTTGGACAAAATAATCTTGAACAGTATTATGAAAATGAACATAGAACAACGAAAAATTGGAAAAAGCTTTTGAAAAAGCATCAAAGGAGAGAAGTTTTGTTGTATAATACAATCTTGGACTTCTTTTACAAATGGATGAGGGATAGTGAAAGTCCAGAAAAAGAGACAATCCAAGTTCACAAAATAATTTGAAACGTGTTATTGAAATGGATGGGGAAGAACGAAAAAGCATTTGAATTTTTATTCAAAAACATTTGGATGTGGGAAATGTATATGTCCAATACAACCTTGGATGGTGGTATCAAAAAGGGTGGGAAACGACTAAAAATTTACAAAAAGCATTGAACTTTATTAAAAAATAGCAAAGGCAAATAACTTGAGTTATCGAAATGATTTTTTCAATTTTAACGTTTGCAAGCTTACTTTGGAGGATTAAGATGACCTGGAAATTTTTATTTTACAATTAATCTTGGCTAAACCAACTTTGATTAATTTATTTGAATTTATAAAAAAATGTAAAGAAATTTTTATTTAAATTTTTGTATTAATATAACCAAATTAAACCAAATCATTAATAATATTTATATAAATTTGTTTTTCAGTAAAATTAAATAAACATTTTTAGTTATTTGTTATTAAACTTGTCAGCAATAGGTAAACCAATTTTTGAATACATTTTTCTAAAAAATAATAAAGTTTGGTTGTTTTTAAACAAAGTTTTAGTCTTTCGATGTTGAAAATCATCATTTAATTTAAATATATATATATATTTGGGAAAGCTTTTATGATGCAGATAAAATGACCTTTTTGTATATAATAATAATAAGTTAATATTTCATAATTCTTATAACTACGGCCATACATAGTGAAAAGCACCGGAACCCGAAGTTAAGTCACTAATGACCCTGTCAGTACTGCGGTGGGGGACCACGCGGGAATACAGGGTGCCGTAGTTTTAATAATGATCTCTTTTAAGATTAATTTTTGCAACACAGTAAGATATAAATAGCAACAAATCCAGTATTTCAAATTTTTCATGGTTCATTAAAATCTTGATTTTTGTGCATCCAAATAAAGAAATCTTGTTATTGATATTATAAAAAGAACATAGAGAGGTGACTATTACTATTTATCGGACTTTTTCTCCTCCGTTCTTACCCTCAAATAATGCTAAATAATATATATTTACAAAGAGAAATACTTGAAGAGCTTTCTAATATACACTTAAATTCAACTCGTATTTTTCAAAGTGATCCAATGATTCTCCCTTATATTAAAAGATGGATGAGAAAAAAGAAAATTGATCCTCGAGAAATAATGGAACTTCTTTTGCAAGAAGAAAATTACCTGCATTATCCTCACCTTTTAGGATTTTTCTATGGTCATGGAATTGGAACATTAACTGATTCTGAGAAATCATACCAATGGTATAAAGAAGCTGCCAAAAAAAATATGTCTATTGGGGAGTATCAAGTAGCATACTACTATGACGTTGGAAATATACCCTCTATTCCCATTCCCGATCATAATAAAGCATATCAATTGTGGCAAGAATCTGCGAAACTTGGATCCGATATTGCGCAAATTAGCATAGGGTGGTGCTATACCTATGGTGCTGGTATCTCGTATGATCTAAATAAAGGATTGGAAAACTTGAGAGCTGTGGCACTTCGGGGTAATCCTGGTGGCATGTTTTATTTGGGTATGAAAATTTTTATCCCTTTTCAAAGAATAAAACTATTATAATGTTTTTTTTTTAATTACAAATAAATGGATTTTCTTATTGTAGCATCATGGTATGGTCAGAATAGAGGCAATTGGAGAGAAGAGTTTGAATGGTGTCAGAAAGCGGCCAAAGGTGGACATTGGGAAGCTCAATTAACTTTGGGAATGATCTTACTTAAAAAACATAAATTTCTTAAAGCATCCTTCTGGCTTCAAAAAGCGGCTGAAAATGCTTGTTTAAAAGCTGAAACAGTTTTAGCGAGTATTGAAAAACGTTTCAAGAATGATAATCATCAAGCTATAAAACTGCTTCGAAGAGCACATATTGATGGGGACTCCGAAGCAATAGAAATTCTTTGGAATATTTTTAAACCTCGAAAATGAATTCAATATTTTTTTTGGCATACCTTTTGAGATTTTTCAATTTTTATGAATTTATAAATTCAATTTGTATTAATATTTAACTGAAAATAAATCTGACATTTGAAAAATTTCTGTTTATCCAAACACTCTAATAAGTTTTCAAAAGTTGCTGACTTTGTTAATAATCATCTTGTGTACAATCAGAAAACGCCTAAAGACTTATTCAATTGCTTGAATAATAAAAGTCCAAAGCGTTCAATAGACAATATCTTGTTCAGCTTTTGTTTAGAACATGGGATTGGAACTATTCCTAATTTAACAAAAGCATTTTTAGAATTTCAGAAAGCAGCGAGCGCAGAAGATTCTTTTGAACAATTTTTCTTAGGTTATTGTTATAATTATAATAATAGAATTGGTACTTCACAAGATCGAGGAAAAGCATTTGAACTCTATTCAAAATCAGCAGAGGCGGGAGATTTAAATGCACAATACAATCCTGCAATTTGTTATCGAGATGGAGAAGGAACAATCAAAAATTTGGAAAAGAAATTGAAACTCTATTCAAAGCAGCAGAGGCGGGACATGTAAATCCACAATATAATCTGGCAGTTTGTTATGATAATGGATCGGGAACAACGAAAAATGAGGAAAAAACATTTGAACTCTATTCAAAGGCTGCAGAGGCAGGACATTTTGAATGCACAATACACTCTTGCACTTTGTTATGCTAATGGAAAAGGAACGAAAAAAATGAGGAAAAAGCATTTGAACTTTATTCAAAAGCAGCGGAGGCGGGAAGTTTGATTGCACAAGTTAATCTTTTAGAATATTATCGAAATCGATTGGAAACAACAAAAGATCTGGAAAAAGTGGGAAATCCGAGTCCGGAAACTAATATTTGAATGCATTATCAAAATGGATGGGTAATAGGGAAAATCTAGAAATATTTCAATTCTATTTAAAAGCAACAGAGGTGGGAAATCAAAATGCACAATATAAACTTGGATGGTGTTATCAAAATGGATGGGGAACTACAAAAAACCTCACAAAAGCATTTGAACTATATATTTAAAAGAAACAGGAGCAAATAATTTAAGTTATTGCAGTGATTTTTCCAATTTGAATGCCCGCAACCTTACTCTAGTCGATCAAGATTATTTAAAACATTTCATTTTACAATTCCAAAATCGAGGCTTTAAATACCCTAATAATTTGAAGGGAGAATTTTCGGATTTTGAAGCTTTCTTTGACCAGCTTTCAGATGAATTCAAGTGTTTTAAATGTGGCAACTTGGGTATAATCATTAATGGATCTCCTATATGTCCATTTTGTGATACTGATAATAGTGATGATAATGTTTTTGAAGCAGGCTTGCCAAAATATCTAGAATGCTACAGTGCATTAAAAGATCCAGTTTGGTGTAATTCTTGTGAATCATTACGATTTTTAAATATTTGGGGAACATGGAATAGTGGAAATAATAATATTGATCAGTATATAGTATATACACAGCGTAATTCTGAAAACTGCAGAGGCTGTCTGGAATGGATTTCTCCTAAAGACATCATACATTTAGATCAAGTAGGAGCGGGAGGATTTGGTATTGTCAAAGAAGGTAGATGGGAGAGAGGCAGAATTCTATTTTGGGACAAGAAAATTCAAAAGTATGAATGAACTGGGGTTACAAAGGTTGCTTTGAAATATCTTAAAAGATAGCGAAAAATATAAAATATATTAATTCAGATGAGGTATTTTCTTTTAAGAAATCTATGTGATTTTTATTATTCTAATTTCTTTTCTAACATTAAAAAACCCATTGAAATAGTTTATTGCGCATCTTACAAGTGCCACCTGCAAATACATTCTTGAATGCTATAACCAACAATCTTACAACTGATGAATTTATTATGGTTTTACCATTTGAGGAACACGGGAACCTCAGAGCTTTCTCAAGTCGAACGAAGATATTTTTACTTGGGACATGTTTCATCGTATTCTTTTTCAAATCACTGGTGGGCTAAGGTTTATGCATGAATCAGAACTATTGCATGGAGACTTAAATCCTGGAAATATTCTTGTTTTGAAAACAAACCCCTTAAATATTGTTATTTCTGATCTTGGACTCTGTCGTCCTGCAGATGACGCTCCACAATCTGGAAACACTTATGGTGTTCTTGAGTATCTTGCGCCCGAAATTTGCAAAGGGGGTTCTCATACTAAGTATAGCGATATATACAGCTTTGCTATCATTTCATGTAAAATTATATCAGGATAAAGACCTTTGAATAATACAGATCCTATCCACGTGCTACTTGATGTGATTAAGGGAAAGCGTCCTACAATCAAAGAAACATACACCTCAGTGTATTCAGGAAATGATTGAAAAAAATTGGCATTGTGATCCACAATACAGTAGCACTGCAGAAGAACTTCAACAAAGAGTTATTGCTGCTCGCGATAACTGTAACTTAAATGAACTCGTCCGTGCTCAACATGATGCAACAAGATATAAAAGTCAATTAATTTCAAACTTTACATGTTCAATGAGTGGTAAGACTTTCATTTATCATATTTAATGGTCAAGAATTTTTTTGATTTAAGCTTTTTTTTTCCAGATCTGGATTTTTCTATTAGCATCAGTCATACGAATAAAAATTTATTTTTAATAATGATATTAATTGTTTTTTTATCGATATTTAACTATGAAATGGTTTGAAACAGATGAATAATTTGAACGACGAATTGGGTTGTTTATAAAAAATTATCATAAATGGTTTGATTAGTTATGGGAATTTAAAATGTATTCATTTTAATTCACCTACTCCATTTTTAAATATGAGACTTTTATTAATTGTGAACCGTTTTCTTATCAAAACAAATCGATAATCTCCATAAACTGAAGATCAGTAAACCATGGTCAAATTTTATTATTGTTGATCAACTTTAATAAAATTTTTTATTTAAATGTCCATAAAAAAAATCATTTATTTGAAATAAAACTTATACTTTGCAATGACACCGGTTAAATAATTTCTCAATTTATAAAAATCACTACAACGGGATAAAGATAATTTTAAAATTATCTCTAATAAATCTGAAATTTCTATTTTTTGTAAATTTCATCTGATTCTATAATTTAATTGAAAACTTTCTCAGTTCACAAAACACTTTTGTATTTGATTTCTGCTAGTTTCTAAAATTATTAGATTAGTTATCTGGTCTTTTCAAATGTAAATTTTTTCAAGAAAAAGTTTAATGAACTCAAAAGTGTAAAAGAACAATAATATATGATAATAAAATTAATGATAACTAATTAAAAATCAGCCAAATACAATGAAAAATATATAGTTTTTCTTTATCCAAATTTAATACTCTAGAACTTTCCAGGCTGTTAATTCTCACTAATATCTTAAACAGTCGATACAGACGGCCTGGTAAAAATTTTAAGTTAATTTAATACCAAAAGTTTTATTAAAGATGAAAAAATTGCATATTAAATCTTATATTAATAAAATCTGTTGCTTTGATCTTTCTAACAATATGTCTTGGTGGAATTATGATAAATTTTTAAAGGTAATTTTTTGTCAAACTATATATTGGTGAGATAATTTTGCAAGCAATTAATTATTATTCTGAAGAATAAAATTAAAAAAATTTTAAAGACAGATTGTGAACTAATGAATCCGAAATTTTTTTTCAAACATGGGCTTCAAACTAATAAAAAAATAACATATAATTATAAGTTTTAAATTTATTATTTATTTCATATTTGAGTCAATAATACCAAATAGAAAAACCCTATTAACAAAGTTTCTCATATATTCAATGATTTTATATTCTATACAAAATTTGATATTAAATTTCTTATCTTAAATTCACATAAAAATCTAACATTTAAATGAATGAAGAATTATAATAAATCTTATTCAAATTTTATTTATTTATTTTTCTTGTTCAAATGAGTGTAGTCTTTTTACTGCCTATGGGCATAAATGTGAATTGCGTACTTTTCTATACGTGCTTAACTACCCTGACCCATCAAGACGACACTACATTAAGCAAAATTAATCTTTGAAAATTTGTTCTGTGATAATACCCTAAAATTTGTTACATGAGCAAATATTTCAATTCTGGCCAAATCTGACCCCAAGCTTATCAAAAACATTCCAATGCTTTGTCCTGCAAGGGTTTCATGCTTCCATCAGAACCGAATTCAACTCCTCCAATAGACTGATAATATTCAGCTCAGCCTGATTTCTAGCCAAGGGTTTTTCGATGTTTGTTGCCAGTGATAAGTAAGAAAAGCTTTTGTTTCGTGGTTCACTCCCTTCATCCATGTTTTTGAATCTCTTAAAACGACAAAACCACACCAATTTCCCCTTAAACTACGTCATTGGTTCCCATGCCATATTTAAAATTTTCTTTCTTAGATTCCGGTTGGCTATAGATGTGAACACGTAGTCAGAGTTTTCGATATCATCACACTTTGCACATTGTGTATTTGGATAATTAGCCTTAAAAATATTTTTTTAGCTGTAGGAACCCGCCTGTGAATGGCTTTTATCAAGTATGTGCACATGCCCATTGTGGTCTTGCTTGTGATACCCGTGCTCACCCGAAAATTTATGTGCTATAAAGCCAATATCGTGACCCAGTCCATGTTGTCCATTTCCTCAAATTCAAAGGTATGCATGTTGTTAAGAAACTACATTGTTATCTGTTTTGTGGGTCATTCGTAGATGAGTTTAATGGTAATGGGCGCATAGAAAAAAATCCCCAAGATTTTGAAACACTTGGCAATACATATGTACTTTATTAGATAGTGTATATATTGAGATGATGTGTTCTTAATAATATAATCAATTTAAAATCTAGTATAAAATCTAATGTATTCGGCATTACTTTGTAAAAAAAAACATTTTGGCATTAATTAAACAACTAGTAAAATTCACTCAAAGAAAGCAATTGAGGGTATTAATATTCAAGTATTGGAATATAAATGAAACCTGAGAACAGCTTGGTTCAAAATTTATAATCTTTTAAACATTGAAGTTTGAAAAAAGTTATCATAATTCATTATTACTCAAAAATGCCATAAGATTATACATAATTTTTATTAGAATTTATTCTAAAACATTAAATTCCGCTATTTCTTCTGTGAACTGTTATCTTTATAGGAACTTTTAAATTAAAGCATTACAAATAGATATTATTTAGGTGTATAGGTTTTAGGAATAAATTTATTTTTTTCAGTTAAAACTCGGAATGATAAATAAACGAGAGGATTAATGGTTTACAAAAAAACACACACTTGATATCAAGCAAAATTTAAAAGGGTTCAGAAGTTCGTGAAAGCTATTAAAAAATATTAAATTTTGTTGTTTTAAATATAGTCATTTTTTTAGTTAAAATAATATTTTTTAGTAAATGAATCATACTGAGAAACAATTTTTATTCAAACTACTTTGGCAAAGACTAATTTTCTTAAAAAATCTTGAAATTTCATTAAACTCTGTAAAGCTGGGATAAATATTTAACCAAAAAAATATTGTGTTTCTAAATTTTCAATATACTTAAGTATTGAGCAACAAAGAGGTCAGAAATTTTTTATTGCAAACTTTCTTGTTAGAAATTTTCAAAATATCAAATTCAATATTCTATAGTAATTTGAATAGTATTTTTTCTATTCTTTTTTAAACTTAAAATGAGTAGTATAAAATAATCTCTAAAATTAACTACCTATTGCTTTAAGCACGTGGTTAAATTTCTTTTGAGATTATTATCATATAACCATTACTAATTAAAATGCCCAACATTTGATGAAAAAAAAATTTTCTAATTCATATCAATATGTAATCAAAATAACTGAATAAATAACACAATTTCCAGATTAATATCTTATAAAATAAATATTTGGGAAGAAAAAATTTAAAAAAATATTATCACTATTCATGCATAATAAAAGTTTATACATTCTGCTTAATTTCTAAATTAAATTTAAGCTCAAAAATTTTTTTATGTGCAAATAACTTTTTTAAAAACAAATTTTTGTTTCTAAATGAGTTGCATTTTATAAAACTTAACGGTAAAATCAATCCTTCATCCCTCACAAAATCGAATTTTTTTTTTCGATAAACACCTAAACCAGATAGCATATCAATGAACAATAGATCACATAGAGTGTACCTTTTTTTCATAGATTTGAAAATAAAATATTGATGATATACTTGAAATAGTTAACCTTGATTCAACCAAAAACGATAATTTGATTCATCTCATTTTATTCTAGCAATCAACAAATGTATGAAGTGGAAAATTTATAAGGTTATTTACAATAATACAGTATTTAATTTCAAAAACTACCAATCAACATGAGCTTAATATTGAAAAGTAGCCGTGACAGATTTTCGAAGACCTCTAGTAATTCTTTTGGTCTTCCAAACTTTTTTATAGATTTTTATTATGTGACTATTTTATAGGTAGTGTAAACTATTTTTTATTTTGAAATTCTTGATTTGTCACAAAACAACAAGTCAAAGAAATTCAATCTTATCGTCGCCATATAACTCAAATAATAGCGTATAT
Source organism: Geosiphon pyriformis (assembly GCA_016748015.1). Taxonomy (NCBI): domain Eukaryota; kingdom Fungi; phylum Glomeromycota; class Glomeromycetes; order Archaeosporales; family Geosiphonaceae; genus Geosiphon; species Geosiphon pyriformis. The sequence continues at coordinate 16,668 of JAAOMT010000211.1, read as the reverse complement.
TGTTTTATTATCATTAAATCATTATCGATTCGGTTCTTGTTTTCGGTTTAGAACGCTTCATTTTCCGCCTCATCAAAATCTATTTTCTAATTTACATTCAAAAATTTACTTTTATAATAGATATAAAAAGACAAATTTTATATTAATATAAATTTTTAATATTTAAAATAAGAAATAGTAATTTAATTTATCACAGTGTTTTTAGTAAATATAACACAAAATATTGCAATTAATCAAGTTAAATAAAGCTTACAAAGTTTTTTTTGTTAATATATAATTAATAATATAAAATTAATTCCAAAATTGTTGGTTTATAAAACTTAATAAGTTTTAAAAATGGGTTGTTTTTAGGTTTTTTAAACTTAATTAGAGAGATTTCTTAAATAATAGTTGTTTAAAAATAAAAATATGTTGCTAAAGTTTATATTTATTATTTTTGGTAATTGAATTGTAATTTTTAAGCATTTTAGTTAAGAATAATATTGGTTTTTGACAATTAATTATTATTTATAAAAGCTTAATATTGTATAGTTTTTATTATAAGTATTCTAATCAGTATTATAATACTATTAACTTTAAAAAAAATCATTAATTTTGCCAATAAAAAGTTTTATGACTTCATTAACAATAATAATATATATATTAATAATTTAATTAAATTAATAATTTAATTAATATATAAATTGTTTTATAATAATATTATTTGTTAAACTATTATTAAAAATAAATTTGATAAGTTAACTATTAACTTTAATATTAATGTGCATAAGAGTTATAAATTGCTAATTATTTAAAGCTATTTTATTAAAAAATAATTTTTTGAATTTATTATTATTTAGATAAATATAAATAAGACAATTAATAAGTTGTTTTTTGTAATAATAATAAGTACAATTGTATTGTTAAAGAAATTGTGTTTTAAATTATTGGTTGTAATTTGACTTTAAAATTTAAAAAATTTAAAAAATTTAAAAATTGTAATTGTGAATTTTATAAGTTCTTAATATAATTTTTTTATTGTAAACCAATAGTATTAAAAATTATTTAATAAGTAATTATTATTGATTTTCAGTTTTGTTAATTTGTTTGTGATTTTAAGATTGGTATTTAAGTTGGAAATTATTGTTATAATAGTTTTTATAACTACAGTTAATAAATAAATTAAGACAATAGTAATTAATATAAAATTAGTATATATACTAATTAAAATTATAGTTGTATTATTGATAAATAATATAATTAATACTAATATTGTTTTAATAAATTTGTAATTCTGTAATTTAAACTTTTATACTGACAAATAAAATTTTTATATTAATTTTTTAATTATTAATTTACCAATAAAAAATAATAATTAACTTTAATATAGTCTTATTTATAATAATAATTGAAAAATAATTAATTTAATAATAATAGTTAAAAATAATAGTTGTTTTATTAATATTATAATATTAAGATAACTAATAAATAACTTAATTAATTAAGTATTTTTTTATTATTTTTGTAAAAAATTCATCAAATTGTTTTAATTTGGTATCTAATTCAGATAAATTATTTATTATAAAATTTATGATTTAAGTATAATTTGCTTTTAACTTAGGTGATTTAAAATTTTTAATCAATATTATTATTGTTTAAAAATTGATTAAATATAATAAACATATTTTTTAAAAGATATTGCTATGCAATTTTTTAATAAATTGATTCAAAATTTGAAGATCTATATAATAATTAAAGTTAATTATCTGAAATTATTAAAAAGGTTAATAAAAGTATCCTAAATATATAATAATAGCTTTATTGTTTTCTTGTTTAATAATATTAAACTGTTTTTATAATTTAATAATTTTGTTATGATTAATATAACACACTAGTAAATAACAAAAAAAAACAACATTATATGATAATAAAAATAATTAAAAAGTAATTTAACTTTAATAAACAAATTAAATTAATAAAAATTTAATATATAAGATTAATTTTATAAATATTTCAATTGCTATTTTTTTAAAAGATAATAAAAAGTTTAAAAATAAAAAAATAGTTTATAATGTTAACAAAAAATAATATATTAATATAATTTAATATTTTATATTAGTGTTCTTAAAATTCAATATTAAATATTTATTTAATATACTTTACAAAAACTAACAATTATACAATCAAGAAAAAAAAATAAAAAAATAAAAATTATTGTATTAATTTTTGCTATAAATAAATTTTGATCTAAGTGTGAATAAATTTTATAGTTTTTGGAGATTTTATTTATATACTGTTAAAAAAAATTAATTATTAAATTAATAATTAAATTAATAATTAAATTAATAATTAAATTAACAATTAAGTCAATAACTAAGTCAATAATTATGACCAAATAAATAAATAAATAAATAAAACTAAAAAGTAAAAGTTTTAACTATAATATTATACTCTCCAAAAAAATTGAATTTAAGTAAAATAAATTTATTTAAAAGAAATTTTGAGATTTTTATTTCGAAATTAACTAATTTATTAAAATCTTTAATTGATAAAATATATAAAAACTATAGCAATATTAATTTTAAATTCAAGAAATCAAGCTTTTATATAAGTTTTTTGGCTTTTTTACAATAATTAAAAATATTTAAACATATAATGTTTAAGATTTTTATCTGAATTTCTAAAGTTGTTTTTTTTAAAAGCTTTATATTTTTAATAATTTCACTAAGTTTTTTATAATATTTAAGTTGTTTTTTATATAATAATGCTTATTTATAAGCAAAACTTCTTTTATTATTTTCTAAGTATATTAAAAAAATTATATATTTTGGCAGTTATGTATTTAAGCATATATATTTTTAGTTTGCTGCCAATTTTCTGTTTTTTTTAAACAGTTTTTCGTAAATTAATAACAAAATATATTCTAATTTTAATTTTAATTGTTATGTGTTTTCCAATGATAAATAAAACATCTAAGTAGTTTTTTATCTAATATTTGTAAATTATAAGAAAAATATTTTGTATATTTTAATTAAAGAAATATCTTTCTATACTGATTAAAATTACATTTGTTTTAAGATTAAGATAATTTTACTTAAAAATGTTTTGGTGTTTTACTAATGAATATTGTGAATATTACAATAATTAATAATCAATTAAGTTTTTTATAGTATTTTTTGATTTATATATTATAAACAAATCAATTATTAAATTTTATTTTATATTAATTTTACAAGATATAAAATTTGTTATTTAATACTTTTTTGATTATAAATGATCTTTTCTATCAATTTAAAAATTTGTTATCAAAAACATTATTTTAATTTAATTAATATTTAAGAACTAAGTTATTAATACTTAAAGAAAATATTTTATGTTTTTTTTTAAATTTTTTTGTAAACAATTATTCATGTTTATATTAAAAAATTTAATATAATTCTAAGTTTTTATTGCAAAATGTTCTTATAACTAAATTCAATTATTTTTTTAAAAAGTAAATGCTAAGGTAAGTGGCTAAATATAATAAATTTTTTTTGCACATTTTACTAATAATTTTTTTAGAAATTTTCTTTTATAATACTACTTTCTAAACAAAAAACATTGCACCAAACTGTATTATATTTTTGGAATAAAGGGATATGAAATACAACTGAAATAAAACAGCAAATAAATATATTATACTCTATTATCTATAATATTTTTAAAAAACTCAAAAAACAGAAAGAGTAAAACATACAAGTAGAAATAGTTGGCTGCAAAAAATTAAAAAAGATGCATTATAAACATTAAAACAATACCTTTATCGAGATTTTTTAATATTTTTGAGAACTTTGAAAATAAAATTAGCAAAAAAAGTATAGATGTTTTTTTAGTATTATTCAAAGATATTTAATTAATTATAGATATAAAAGAGATCTACCTTTGAAAATTCCAATGTTTACTAATTTTTACAAGAAAAATTGTGTAAAGTGAGCTTAAAAACATCTCAATGATAATTGTAAAAGAGCTGTTTTTTCAAATAAAACAGCTTTTTGTTTATTCTAAAATACAATAGAATATTGGTATAAAGACCAGTAATTAACTTGTGTTGTACCAAAAGATTAAACAAAATTATGGTGTAAGATAGTTTTTATGAAAAAGAAAAGATAAGTTTATTTTGTTTTGCTCAAATAATAGATGCTAAGTTTTATGTAGAAATTATTCGTGAATATTTACTTAAGATAAAAAGAATATTAAGGAGTAAGTGATAATTTTAATAGAACAATAACCCAAAACACACAAGTTGTTTAGCCAAAGCTTTTTTTCAAGAGAATATGTTTAAAGTTATAGTTTAGCCATCTAATAGTTCTGACTTGAATTTTATTAAAAACTTATGAGCTATTGTAAAAAAATATAAAGAAGTATGTTTAAAAATCGGAATGAATTAAAGCAGTTTATAAAAAATAATAATAAGATATTTCTTAATTTATTCTAATTGGGTTAATAAGATCAATAAAACACTATTGTGAAATGATAATTGCAAATAAAAGAAAAAAATATTATATTAAATTTTTTTAATAAAATCATATGCTTTTTAGCTTTTTAATAGTATATAATTTATATTTTTTGGTATATTAGATAAAACACAGTGATTATTTTTTTGTGACAAAATAAATTAAGAATAATTATTTATTTTATATATATTTTTTAAAATAATTTAAATATAAAATTTGATAAACAAAAACCAAGTATTTTTTTGATTGTATAAAAACTCTTTAAAAAATTATTTATTTATTAAATTTTATATAAAAAATAACAATTTTACTTTCTTTAGCCTTGGTGGCTTAATAAATATGTACATAATTTCGGTTACACAAGATAAAAAAAGTGAATGGTCAATTAGCATAAAATGTTTCACAGCCGAAATAGATTTTTATGTATCACTTTTCCAAGCTATGAAGGCAAAGCTAGTACTTCTTCGGCTGATTCGATTATAGAAATTAAAAGAAAGAAAACAGATAAGAACCAAAACTTTTAAAGCACCCCTGCTCCCCTGAAATCAGAACTAACTCAAGGTAAAGTAGACTTGGTACGAGTATTATTTTTTGGAGAATCACTCATTGTTATCTACGAAAAAAATGGATTTAGAGGACCTTGGCATTGAGGAAGTTGTAGAAATTAAGAAGTGGGCTCCGCAACAAGTTAATGAGTTTCTTAAGAAAAAGAGCGAAGAGTTATTCCTTATAAAAGAAGATCTCGATATAATCAAGACTAACAGGATTGCCGGTCAAGACTTCCTATTGTTAACTGAAGAAAAACTTATGCAAGATGGCATGAAATTGGGACCAGCAATGACAATTGCTGCTTTGGTTGAAAAACTTAAAAGCGAAGAGGAAGGTAATTAGTGAGCAAATATTGCAACCATCTGTTGATTCACGATCAAAAATTAGTAAATAATATCATATTGTGAAAATAGTTGGAATGAATTACAACACGCGCGTTGGGACGTATAGAATAGAGATAATAAATGGTATTATATTTCAATGTATCTGTTTTCATCCATTACTTTGATATTCTGTTTGCTAACTACTTTTTTTTCCTTCCTTTCTCTTTCTTCTATGGTTATGCTGAAAGGGGCTGAGCGTCAGGCGAAGAAGGCTCGTACAGATGATGCTGAAAGTGAAAGCGACAAGGATTTAGTCGCAGATGCGTTCAAGTACAAGTTTGTGAACAGCCAGAATTTCGTTGCAAACTTTCACAGTCACATCAAATTTTGTTTGTCGAAGTGTCACGAGGATGATAGTTACTCTCCATATATTGCATTGATTCAGAGCTCCGGCTACGGGAAGTCCCGCCTCATCGCAGAGATCGCACAAGATGTCTATGTTTTATATGTGTGCTTTCGGCTACCAATGAGCACAGGCTATCCTCCTCGGTCGAGCATTGCATCCAAAATTCTTGAGGAAATGACGTTCGCAAAAGTCAGCTGGTTTGAGACATTTTTGGAATGCACGGTTGCCGCACTTGGTCGCATGATTCAAGATAGTCTGACGCCTTCCGAATGTTGGGAAATGCAGATGGATCCCAGCAAAGAGAAGAGGTTCTGGACTGGCGTTACCACTGACCTACAACATGCGCTCGATGCAAGTCCCCCAAAGATGGAGAGTATTCCCAAGCAACTATATATAACCTCTGAAGCACCCACACTCAAATTTATGCTGTGTCTAGATGAGGCACGCATTCTGACCACGACAATTCACAAAACAAAGGAACGATCTCTATTCAGGATCATTCGACGTGCTTTGCAAAATATCGGATGGAAGAACTTTATGTGCGTTATGTTAGATACAGCTGATTGTCTGTCCAATTTCGTATCAGCTGAGGAACGTGACCCTTCCCTACGGCTCCCAACTACCAAGCCACTTAAGTTGCTTCCGCCATTCATTGATGTTTCAACAATAGATGCATTGTTCATGGGACAAGTGGAGAATCCAACTGACAGGTTTTTCCTAGGTCGTGCCTTGTGGACTGCATTGCTTAAGTCTGGCTTGTCAATTGGAAGAGCAGTTGAAACCGCAAAAAGAAAGTTGCTTGGTGGCACTGTGACTACTAATTTGCAGAGCATCCTTTCTACTGCTAAAACAGTTGATGAACAGTTGGCCATGGCTATCGCTATTATGTCTGTACTGATTTCTGTGGATATATCACCACAACCGCATTTATCACATCTGCTAGTGAGTAGCCACATGGCTACCTGTATTTCCATCAAAGAGGACAGAAGCCAAATGCTCGTGATGTATCCATCTGAGCCTATCCTCGCTGAAGCTGCTTTTAGACTTATAGACAGTGATGCGACACTAGTGAAGGTCCTTCAGCTGTTTGCAACATCATTTCAATGTGAATTCGTTGATGCCGGTTACCGTGGCGAACTTGTTGCAAGACTTATCCTAATAATCGCATGGCGGAAATGCGTACAAAAGAGTTGGGGCAAAGATAGACTTTACACAAGAGAATTATCTCTCAAGGAATTCTTGTCTGCCTTGTTTGGTGATCTTGATGCCCTATTCACAACTAACGGATAAAATATTACTGGAATCCGTTCTATGCTTTACCCATTTCATACAGGTAGAATACACTCCTGATAGCGGATTGCTTGCACGACTGTTTAGACGGGGTGCAGCCGCAATTCTGAAGTTCAACCAACTTGGTGTCGACCTTCTCATCCCACTCAAACGACGGAATGCTCAATTCACTTATGTTACAATATCAGTAAAGAACAGAGATGTTTCATGGGGAGATGCTCATTACACCAAAGACTCAACCTATAAGATGAAACCGCAATATATATTCAGAGGAATGGATCTGGCAACGATGCCATCATTCCCGCACCTATGTTTCTATTGGTCCTTGCGAGACAAGATGGAAGGATTTCATCGGCCCGAGTGGATGAAGCAAGACGAGTCTGACTGTCTTCTCACTGGCACCATTTGTCTGTCTTTCTCCTGAGATTAGAAAAGAACTGGATATAATACTAAAAGCCTATGTTAATCCATTTGACAACATTTGGAACAGTAAGACAGTTATGGACAGAACGACAATAGTTAAAAGTTTCGTTCCACTGCATTATTCATTGGACAATTGAAGTAAATATTTTTATGTATGAAATAGCAATTATATAGCTTGCAGCCGGTTAAATATTTTTTGTAACAAGCTTTGTAATAAAAGCATATTTCAATGTGTTCAGGAAATGATTAAAAAAAATTGGGATGATAATCCGGCTAGTCGTGACACTGCATAAGAGCTTCAATAAAGAGTTATCGCTGGACACAATACCTGTAACTTTAATGAACCTGTCTGTGAAAAAAAACTTAATTCCAAAGAGATACAAGATACGACAAAATATACAAGCCGATTAATCTAGAAACCTACATTTTCAACAAATGGTAAGCTTTTCAATTGTCATTATTTAATCTTTTTGAGAATTTTTTAATATTAAAGCCTTTTTTCAGAGTTGGATTTGGCGTTTAGTTAAATTAGCAATGAGGGACTAGTTCTTTATTTACTTTTAAAAATATATCATAGCCTAAAAAATTATCAAAAATCAGTGATGATGAAAGCCTTTATATCAACTCAGCCTATAATTGCTGGAGCGACTTTTATAGCTATTTGTTAATCTATTTGAATAAAATCTAACTTTAAATTTTCTTGGTGGTGATTACCAGGTTTTTCTTCTCAACCTGCTCCTTTATTTCATTCCAGTTTAGGAACTAGAATATTTTTACTCTTAAAAGCTCTTTTACTACTTTTTCATCACCAGATTGGAACTTAGTAGTAGGTAAAATAGCAATATCTCTTTTATCAGTCAGAGAAAAAACGGTTATCTTTATTTTTTAATGGAACAGAGAAAAATGTCTCTGCCACATTACACGTCTAACTATTTCACTAAACAAAATTGTATGGAAGTGTTAAATTATGAAATGATTAGTTTCATAACATGTTGTCAGGCTAATCATTATTTCACCTCTCAAGGAGATTGATTTAATTAATGAAATCATCAACATTAGAATTTAAACTCAGTGAGAATCGAAAGAAAAAATGAGTGATTATCTGAAAATAATCTTTTTAGATTATTTTCTAGTGGAAATTTCAAAAACCTTTTTATTTTAATTTATATCAAAATTTATTTTGTTGAGTATATGATTATTGTAAAGATTACAAGCGATAAATATTTTTAAAAACTGAAAATTTACTTTGTTATTCATTTGGTTGCTATCAAGAACTAGTGGATTAATCAGTAGAATTTAGTAATCTAAAAGGACAACTTCCCAAGATTAATTCAAAGAGAGAAAATATTTTATACAAGAAATAATATTTTCTAATGACCGTGGAAGGATTTTTTTGATTTTGCCATTAAGAATATCGGTTTATTTGTTTTCATTATTAATCCTGTTGGCATTTCCGTTATTGACACCATTGTTGTTACCTTTGTTCCAATTGCCATTATTGTTATTTTAGTTGCCAATATATGAAGATGTATTTATTAAAGGAAAAACCACTGACAAAACGAGAATTGTAGCAGAACAGTAGTCAAAGCAAGGGAGATTTTAGCCATTTTGATAGAGTGAATTAGTAAAGAATGGGAGGTATTTGAATTATGGTTGAAAATTCTTTGATCGAGTGCTTTTTAAATCTTCTGATGTTTAAAGGATGAAAGCTTGAATTAAGAATAAAATTACAGCGGAAAGAGTTCGTTTATATATAAACATGAAATCTATTTCACGTATTAAAAAAGTTACTCTGTATTATATAATTAATCTCTTTTCTAAATTATTTTGTTTATAGCATTGAACGAATTAAAATTCATGCTTCTCAAACAATTAATTATTTAAAAGTCTCTTTTACCTTTAAAAAATTTGAGTGAGATGTTTAACACTAACTATTTTGGCTCAATTCCACAAGAATTAAAAATATTCTTGATTTTACATAACTTTTACTTTTTAGATTATAAGAGTATATATATAAAATGGTAAAATATTTTACTATTTAAAAATGTAAAAAAAATATTAAAATTCAAAAAATTTAGATTATTTATTATTAAAAATAATATATAAAAAATAATTGCTGATTACTTTATTAGAGGTTAGCTATATTATTACTATATCATATTAGCTTTATTGTACAATTAAAACCTTTTTCTTTTTTCATATCTCAAGAATATGACATGTAAAAAGAAGCATAAAAAAAATATTCTGATGAAATTTATGGAAATAGAATTTTCTTTTTTTGGGTGTAATATGTTAAATCAATGATAAAATTAATTGTTTTTATTAAGAATGTTTTGAATAATTTTAAAGTTTTAAAAAACTTTTATTAGTTAAATTTAGTTGAAAAAATATACTTTTTTAAATGCAAACCGAAAATTTTTGGGAAACAGAGCAAAAAAATATAATGTCATTAATAGATTAAAAAGTATTTTCAATTGTATATTTTTGGATATTGGGAATTTAATAAAGAGTATAAATAAGGTTTTCCAATTGGCTAAATAAAATAAGGAAAAAAATTAGATAGTCTGAGTTTATTAAAAAATAACTCAGTTTTAAAAAATGTTGTTTAAAAGAAATCTATTTCATTAAGGAGTTAGTGCCTCGAAGTTGAAGTTATATTTTGATTGAAAAAGAACATTGTGTATGCAAATAGACTGGAAACAAATGAAAGATCTAGAAAAAGTGGGAAATCCAAGTCCACAAGCCAATATTAGAATATATTATCCGAAATAAATGAGGAACAGTGAAAAATTTAGAAGCTATTCAAAAGCAGAGAGGCAGAAAATCAAAATGCACAATACAACTTGGATGTTGCTATTAAAATGGATGAGTAACTCTGAACTTTTCTCAAGATGAACGAAACAACTCTTATTTGGGAAATGGTTCTTCATATGCTTTTTGGAATTGCTAGTGACATGATTCAAATCTGGTGCATGAGGACTTAAATTCTCGAAATATTCATGTTTTGAAAACAAAACCTTAAAAGTCGTCATTTCTGATCTTGGATTCTGTTGCCATGCCAATTATTCTCCACAGTCTGGTAATATTTATGATATTTTTGAGTATCTTGTACCCAAGATTTGCAAGGGTTCCTCATATTAAGTATAACAATATATTCAGCTTTGCCATCATTTTCTGTGAAATTATTTGGGGAGAAAGAACTTTTGAATAATACAGATCCTATTCACATGCAATTTGATGTGATTAATGGAAAGCATCCTATGATCAAAAAACATACACCGGCTTGTCATGACACTGTAGAAGAATCTCAACAAAGAGTTATTGCTACTCACGATAATTGTAACTTAAATCGACAAGCCTTAATTTTGGAAGAGACATAAAGTGTTATCAAAGATATGGCAAGATATTGAGACCGATTGATCTCAAAACCTGAATTTTCTATAAAGCATAAGCCTTTCATTTTTTATATTTAATATTTCATAAACTTTCTTGGTTTATTCACCTTTTTTAGAGTTGGATTTGGATTTATGCAATCAATGATGATATTTAACTTGGAATAGATAAAAAATTTCAGAGAGGAATTAGTTTTTAATTTTATATTAAAGAGTATCATATAGGCTATAAAATATAGTTCATTTGATAACTATTTTGAGTGTGAAAGTTATTGATTATAAAGTGTTTCCTTATTAATCTTGATATAAAGCATGCTGTAAAAAGTGAACATGTGACGTTAAGTTTCTGTTTTTTAGCGTAAAATTAAAATAAATGGATTATATGTAACACACACACACAATGATATATGTGTAATGCATTCATTCACGCACTAAATAAATATTCTTATAAATGATATATATTGAAAATGCAAATAAATTGTTAAAAATTAAAAGATTTTCATTTAAAAATAAAAATATCAATAGGATAATGACAAACATAGTTTTTGATGTAATGTAAATAAAGTGAATGAATTTCTAGCTTTTCGGGAATGTGATTTAATAGTTTGAAATCATTATTTATTAGCAAGACAAACTTCTTAAAAATCTCTCTTTATCAATACAATATTGATAATTTAATTTTTTTCGCCAGAAAATAATTTCTTCAGCTTCATTAATTAAAACGCAATTTCATTTTTCGACTGACTTGAGGGAGCGTTAATTGTCATGAAAAGAAAATCTGACTATGTTTTCCCAGCTATAATTCAAAAATTGCTTTTCTCATGATGATTGTTTTTTGGAATTACAATAAAACTAATTTAGAAGTAGATTTAAGGAGATAATCGCCAATTATCTCGAATTAGATTTTTTTATCAAAAGAAGCTATAACTTGAAAAGTTTTTTTAAAGAAAAATGCTTCATAATATGAAACCAATCTAACTTTAAAATTATTTTTATTATGCGGCAAATTAATTATCAGTTGCCATTTTTGAGTGAATGCTAAGGCCCAAAAAAGTTAATTATGTTTCAATCTATAATGAAAAACCAATAGCCCCATTTTCTGAGAGCTCGAAAGTGATAATCGCAATCAGATCCTAAAAAAGAAAATGGATAGCATTTATCTAAAAATATTTCAATACTAAACAATTTCAATTTTTAATTAAAAAACATATATTTATAGTATATCTCTATAATCTAAATTATATAGAAAATAAGCTATGTCTTTTTTTTACATTTTCTATTTTCTTTTCACGATAAATATTGTTAAATTCAAAGCTAAAATTATTAAACAAAGAAAATCATTGGACTCATAATAACAATTTCAAAAGGTTTATTTTAAACCAGTATTTATCAAGTCTAATTCATTCGTTTCCTCGCGTTCAACTCGTGAAAAAGTAGTTTGATCACGGAACCAAATCAAAGCGTTATAAAATCGAGTAATAATATTAATTGTTAAGATAACTGAGCTCATAATGAGACTCATTATAGGAATAAAATCGTAGGGAAAGGTATTTTGATGGTAAATGATCTAGTTGAAATAATAGTAATAATAATTGTAAGATATTTAATTTGGTGAAGCGTCAAAATTTTGAAAAAAAAAAGCTAAATCTTTGAAATCAAACCTGAATTACAAATTGTGGAATATCCTCAATAAAAATATTGATGGTACTACCCCAAAAAATCAAATCTTCAAGTCTTTTCGAAATCGGTGCACTGAAAAGCTCCAAGTTTGCATACTTTGAATGTAAAACATTCAGAGCATCTATATCAGCAGCAGAGATTATAGTGAATAAGGCAGCGGGCTTTGCGAATTTCCGAAACCATACAACATATTCTCTATTAATGCTAATCTCATTGATTATGATGTATCCTGCCAGTCCTGTGTTGAAAAGAAAAGGTATTACCAGAAAAATAATACTGTTCAAAAAAAAATATACGAATTAATTATCTTTGCTGTTTTTAAATTTTTGATGTATTTACAATTTACAAAATGAATTAACTTGGTAAATATAAAAATCCCACATCTTTTCCGTTTTTTATTGTGAATGCGATGTCAACTATGATATCGACTAGAATTAATATAATAGAAACAACTGCAGAGCTATTACCCTAAAATTAGTAAAAGTTATTAAAATATTTATTTAATTTTAAACTTTAAACCACAATAATTAAATCCCAATATAACAGCAAAAAAAATAAATCAAATACCTTTGGATTTTTCTTTTTTCCTATAAAATATAGAGCCATTAATATTATTGCAATAATAGGAATTGCAATTAGATGAAATTTATATTTTTTCCAAAAATTTGCTAAAAACAAAAAAATTATTAAATGATATACAGTTTAATAGAAATAAAATAATGAAGATTAATTAATGCTCGCTCACGTTGAACTTGGAACCCAAAAGTCTCATCTAAAAAGCCGGTGTGTGAATAAGTGCTAATGGGAGTGAACCATTTATTCTCGATTAATGCATTGAGGTCATGTGCAATTTCCATTGGATTTCTAGAACCGCTTTTTGAAGAAATTTGAAGTCGTAATATTGCTCGGCCTACTGATTCTGATTTAGATTTATCAGTCTTATGATCAATAATTTTGATACGACTTCTTTCAACTGGAATTGTAAAAGATAATTGATCTTCAAGTGTTTTGAAAACTTCTCGTTCGTCGTTAATTTTGTTGAAATCTGAGAAATTTGTATTCAGACGTAAGAGTCCAATCAGGGTAGCTTAAATCAATAACAATAAATATTATGTATTTTAGTTAGATAGCGACCTTAAAAATTTTCTAATAAAAAATAAACAATAAAACTTCTTACCTGCATATTTGCTTTCTTTTCCTTCTAAACCATTCAAATGAAATAAAAAACAAACAAACAAACAAACAAACAAACAAACAAACAAACAAAGGAATGAATCAATGAATTATTAATCTTTAAAACAAATTTGTCAGAAATGAAAAAATTAAAAAATATGTACGTTTACCTGTTTTAAATTGCCATATATTTCTATTAATTCCTTTAATGGCTTCATTATATTGTACATCTTTCACAAAATTATTATTGACGACAATAAAATAATCTTTATCCGGTTGATTAAATGTGCTTCCAAAAACATCCACTCTAATAGTTTTGTTATCCACATGACAATATTGTGACTTTGCAGAGATACTTTGCCTCAGAATTGGTTCAGTTTCATTGTTTTGATAGATAGAAATATTATTATTTGAAAGTGCAATTTCCACGGAATAATTAATCTTTATTTCTCGAGCCCCAAATGGAATCGTTTCGTTAAGAGGAGGGTTGGTAGTATTGATAAAAGGATTTTCATATCTAGTGTCTGTTCAAATAATAAAAAAATTAATGAAAATCATGAAAATCTAACTCATTCCATTTAATCTTACTAACCTTTTTTTAAAAAGGATGGTAAATTTTTAGTATAGACGGTCCCGACTGATGTAACAGCCCAAAAAGTATTGTTTGATAAGATAGTATAGGAATTGTGATCATACAGACTCGAGATATTCCATGAATCATTCATAGCTTCATTTTGATCATATAATTCGAATACTGTATCTTTCACGAAGTCTTTTATTTTTAATAATCCACCATAAGCCAGTGGGATTGTAATAGTATTAATATCATTAGTGTTGTATTCTAATACTGCCCCACTTCGGAGAAATGATATTCGGTTGTTTCCCAGATCACAATAATATCCCACAGCATTTATTTGAGCATCACAATTAAGATATAATCCAAATTTTGATTCAATTTGGTGGAGTAGAAAATGAGGACCAAAATCAGCTGTTTCTGGCTCCCAAAATGTAACGTATACTGAGTATGTCGTTATGTTTGTATTGAGACCAAATTCAGCCACATAAGCTAATCCGAAGCCTCCGTCGATTGTGGCAAAAGGTGAATAACCAGAAGAAGTCGTATTTAATTGAAGTTTTTCAAATGTTTTAGAACCAGATATTGGTTTGATGTTTTCGTTTGAATAGGTTCTAAATGTAAATTGAATGCGTAAGGTTATTTCTTTGAAATTCATATTCAAATATTATATATAATGTATATTAACTTACGGAGCATTAAAAACAGTCCATTCTATTTCGTAACTGCTCGAAGTATAATTAACTCCACAAGTCCTAAGGAAATTTTTATCTTGTTGGATATTTCTTGTTGACTGACAATATCGAGTATTGTCAGTTTTAGATAGATCTATATCGCTGTATAAAGTGTTATGTATTATCAATATAAAGTTTATTTTTTTTGAAATCAAAAGATTTTTATCTTTAAGAGTTATTAAACAAAAACCTTTGAATTAATGTTCCATTCCACGAAAATAGTTTGCTTTGTTTTTGAGCCCAAGGAGTCACTGAAATATAATTAGAGTTTAAAATTTCAATATGATATGTCTCGGTATCACAGAAAACAGTGCAGTTATATAGAGAAGCTGTGCCATCAGGTGTAAACTTGAGATAGGAATAATGAAAAGTCATATTAAATGGGCACCAAAGTAAAACTATAATTGTTCTATCTTGGACCAATGATAATTCTATAAGGATACAACTTCCGATGGAATCAAGTTTATATACCGTTTTATTCATTGTTGGCTTTGTAATTGAAATAAAATAAGCTAAAAACATCCAAATAATCAAAAGGTAATGATTAAAAAAAATGGTTAAGAAAAACTGCTTCATTTTCATCTTAAAAAAATTGTTATTTTTCTTTGTTTTCTGTTCTCACAAAGTTTTTTAATCTCTTAAATACTTAAATTATCGAAAAGTTTAAAATTTAAATATAACTAAAATGACATTCATATCATGTAATGTATTTTGTAAATATTTATTATTAGAATTCCTATGGAAGATCGATCTCAAGTATAATAATCTAACTATCTTTCCTATTACCTTTCATATTTCTTGTCATTATCCCTTTTTGAATTTAACCAAGGGGAGAGTTAAAATTTATAAAAATTAACCTATTTAAGTGAATTGAATCAATCACCGATCCATCCATCCAAAAATGGGAACACAACTTTCTAGTTTTTTTTTAATAATTGGGCGGGGATTTCTTTTTATAAAGATTGAAGGCTTAGATCTAATTTACCGAAAAATATTCCCATATCATAACATTCGAAACTTTCGTGGCGTAGGGTGATGCAAAATCCTAAATTATTGATAGATCACAATTATTTAATAAACTAATCAAAAAATTATGTTATGGTTTAAGTAATAATAGTAAAATACAGTTAATTATAAATATAAACATAAACATGAAATTTCCCAAAATTAATTTATCAAAAAGGTGTGAAAATAAAATCTATGAACTATATATACACTATCAGCTATCCGACCTTCTATTTTTTGTAATTATTTTTATACTTTATACTTTTTTTATTTTTCTTAATTTATTTCATTAATATTCTTTATTTAAGTCTTGAAATTAGATTCTTAATTATTTGTTTAATCTCTTAATTAATCCACAAGAAGTGACATGTTCCGCAGATATTTTCCTAATTCTTATTTTGTATTTATTGTTAAAAATTTATTTTTATTTGATATCTGTTGTTGTTGTTATTGTTGAAACTAGATTAAAAATGTAATCTTCAACGAAAAATATCTGTTTATCTGGAAAATTAATTAATTAATTAATTAATTCTTTTTTTTGATTAAAATCCTCTATTTTCTAAATGAAATTAAATCACTTTTCATTTTATTTCCTTCTATAAACAATTGGATGATGATTTAAAATTCTAAACCAACTTGAAAAAGCA
>JAAOMT010000038.1:39050-52383 GCA_016748015.1 Geosiphon pyriformis | reverse complement strand
AAAAATATTTTGCTAAACAAAATTTTTAAAAAAATTAAAAGAATGCAAATTTTAATTAAAAGAAAATGGAATTTCTTTAAATATATTAACGAAATTAAAATAAAATCCAAAAAATTGATTTCTTAAATTTGCAAACTCTCATAAATGGTTTATTAAAAATTTCTCCAAAGTAACTGGTTTTTTGCAAAAACTTATTATCGCTTGATCTTAGAATAACCCATCTATATTCCTCAATTATAGCAAACTGTTGGGAATGAGTGTCGGTAAAGGATTATCACAAATATCGGTAATCCATCGATTAAAAGTTTCATTTAGTTTAAAGGCAGTTTGGTCTTTTCTTTGGATCTTTATCCCAGGGTTTTAATTCCCACTGATGGATGCTAAAGTGACCTTCATGTGGGACATCTGCAAAAGGCCGATCTCCGCAGAAATGGGAGAACTCCCAAATTCCGGTATCGGTTATTCTGTCATTAGTAGAAATTGCATCGTCCTCAACAATTACTCCCCAAAGCAAATATTTCCACGTATATGGTTTAAATAATTACATAAGTTGCTATTTACATAGAATTTCATTAAAAACTATAACCCCAAAGTATCTGCTATACTCTTAAAATAAAAAAATGAGACATTATTCATATTATTTTGTACTAAGGTTAAAACTTATAAAAGCAAAGTATAATTAAGCTATTTTTTTGTCTCAATTTTCCAAATGATATTCAAATTTATCTCGGTTTTAATACCTTTCTCTACATGAGGTGTTCAAATCTTAAATAAATGCTTTGAAATCTTCCCTGTATGCTATAAAATTCTCAGAATAATATTTCACATATTTTTCAAAGAATTTTTTCATAAATCTTTTAAATAATTAAAAACTTTTATATCTACTATTTGTAAAACTATTTATTCGGGTTAAGGTTCAAACATTAATATAAATTAAATTTCTAAACCAATTTGTTTTTCAATAGTAAACATTTAAGTTGCAAAGTCAAAAAAGTAAATTTTCCCTAATCTTTATTACTAAATTGCTGACGAGAACTCACTGGCTCCCTTGTTTACTATTGAGTAAAAAAACACATAGAAACATGCAAATTTAGCAACTGGTGAGAGGTGATATAAAGTTCCATATTTTCTATATATTAAGATTTTTTATAAATTTAAAACGCAAACTCATTACTTTGTATACAAAAAATTTATTGAATTTCTGTCATTGTCAGCTTCGTTGATTCTGATTTTCTTTAACCTAATGGCTGAGCAGAAAATAAATTTTAATCTAAGATTAATACATAATTAATTCTCTAAAAGTGTTACATTTTTCTTACTATAAATTGCGAATTTTCTAAATATAAGTTTGGAGTTTGAAACTATTGAAAAAATTTAATCTCCTTGAAATTCAGAGATTTCTTCTAACTTGAAAAAGTAAATTCATTCCTAATTAATAATTCCAAATACATTATATTTTCTAAATAATAATTCATTCCCGGAAATCATATAAAACTTCCCGTTGAGTTGAGTAATAAAATGATAGCTTTTTTGGCCACTTTATTTATTCAAGAGATCATTTTGCCTATATCTTTTTCAAATATCATACACACCAAACAAAAATAATTTTTAGATTTGTTAATCATCAACAGCATTATAATTTTTCTTAGTACTAACCGATCAAATCTTGGTTCACAAAAAAAAGGAAAGTCAGAATTGCTCCTATGAAATTTCAAAATATAAATTGGTGCTAAATATTAAAAAAGCTATTGAAATAAAAGCTCTTACAAACGCATTATTTTTTGTTGAAACTGGCAAGAATGACTTTAAGCAAAATGCGCTTAAATTTGCTTTTTATAAAAAACTTTTATAATTTGAAAATAAAAAAAAACTCTTCTAGCTCTGAGATTAATAGCTATCCATGACTTTCTTCAAAAAAAGACCAAGTATGAAACCTTAAATTCACAATTACAATCAATCATATTAACAAAATATTAAAATTAAAAGTACAGTTTTAATGTTTTACAACTTCGTTTTCAAAAATATGATGAACTTTTATTATTTGAAAATGATATATTTTTTAATTATTCATTTTCAAATTATTAATTAAATTATTTATTTATTATTATCTAATAATTTTAAAGAAAATTAGCACTGATTTACAAAAAGTAACTAAATGTGGCATTTAGATTATATACAATACTACAAATTCTTTTAAAACAGTAAAAAGCATGCCAAATTTATTGAAATTCATGTAGTTAGACCAAAATTCAGCAAAATTTCTGTGCAATGTATAAATATTTTAATGTAAATTAAGAATTCTAAGATTTTATTTAGAATTACATAAATTATGTATAAAAAAAAAGCTTTTCTTCTTTTAGAAATAGTATTTTAGTATTTGAGTATCTTAGTTAAATTCAAATTTTTAAATAAAATTGTTTTAATACTTGAAAGTTTGAAAAAAATATAGCTCTTCAATTTTTTATTTATTTTAACATTAAAACAATTATTTTTCTTTTTTATTATTAAAAATTATTATTGAACTTCAAATTTTAATAATTTTAAAATTAATATTAATTTCTAATAGATTAATATTTACTATATTTTGAATTTTAATTTAAACTGATATTTAATTATTCAAAAATGATAACTTGCAAAATTAAAATATTTAAAGTAAAAATCAATATTAAAATACATTTTAAATTGATATTAGGTTTTAAACCAAAAATTAGCATATTTTTTTAATACAAAAAAGACAGAATCAACATATTTATATAATGAATATAATAAAAAATAATCTAAAAATAAAAATTTTTATAAAGCATTTTAACTTAAATAAAACATTACAAAAAATTGGCTATTCTTACAAATATACTGATTTAAAAATTAAAATTCTTAAAAAAAAATTAAAATTTGCTATAATTTTTATTTTTATTTTAACTTTATTGCTATTATGCTTTGTAATAGCTTTTGATATATTTTTTAATATTGTTATTATTAAGATAAAATCTGTTAATTTGTAATAATATGCTATAATTTATTTTAAGACTTTAGTTTGTAAAAAAAATGGCATTAAAATTTTGATTTTTAAATCAAAAAAAGATTATTGTTTTAAAAACACTTTTAAGATCTTTTTTAATTTTACAATACATGAAATTAATGATATAATTAACCAAATTTGTAATAAATCATATTGTATTATTTAATTACTTAAGTTTAATTACTATCAAAAATATATAATTGTGACTTTTAAAACTTAAAAAACACTTATATTATTGTTATTAAAACTGATAAATTTATGTTTAATAAAATTTGAAAACTACTTGTTTAGTCTTGCTAAAAAAAATTTTTAAATTGTTTAATCCAAAAAAAATCGCCTTAATTAATTTATTAAGTTGTTTTTATATGCTTAAATTATTAGTTAATTTTCTAAATTACAAGTTGCTAATATATTTAATATAAAAACAGAAATAAGACAAATTCATATTTATAGTGTAATTAAATTTGTAGTTAATTTGGCTGGTTTTATAATATTTATTTGGATTAATTATCAATCTTGATTTTATGTTTTAAATTTTACACTGAAATACAACAAAAAAGTAAAAAAACTTGAAAAATTAAGTCTATTTTCATTGAAACAGTTTTGTTAAGAAAATAAAAGCATCTAAAAAAGTTTCAATACTTAATTTAATGTTATTTTGATGTAAGTTCAAATGGTTGATTACATGTAAAGAGCACATAAGTCATGTATAATATGGAGTATCTATATGTTGAATGTGTTTAAATAGTTAAATCACATTTTGTTAAAACATAAAAAAAGACTTATAACTATTATTTTAAACATAATTTTTTTAAATAATCAACTATTTCCAAGTTTTTAATAAAATAGTTTTTTTATGTATTTAATTTCATATTTTATTTAATAGACTTAGGTCCAAAAAAACTTCTTGCATACCTCAAACAATTACAAAAGTAATTTTCAAAAAAACATTTAAATTTTATTGCATATAAAACAATTCCATTTCCAATTTTCCCATTTTCATCAGTTAGACAGTATGCTTCTTGTGAATAATAAGCCATTTCTAATAGTATAAGCCATCATCAGCATTATTAAAAAAAAATTATTGCAACAAAGAGCAACTTGCAAACCGATTTTCAATAAAAGCATTAAAATAGAAATTCGGAAATATTTAAAAATACCAATAAATCATTTTTGTAACAATGTAAAAACCTTTTTTTATAAAATGTTTAATTGAAAATAAAAATACCAATTTATAATATTAAAATTTATTATTTTAAGATTCAAATATTAATCATAAAAAACATTATACCTTAAAAATATACAAAGCAATTTATTTAAATTAAAACATTTTATCATTATTAACATTATATTTTTGTTAATCGGATTGCTGATCACGTGTGAGAAAAGCATGATCCGCATTTATTATATCCGTCAATAAAGCATTAAAATAATAATAATTTTATTTAGGTGAAAAACAAGCTTTTTCATTACTTTAGCTTATATTTATCAAAAACAATAAAAAAATTAGTTTTTACTTTGCTATTTTAAAAATTTAAAAATAAACATTGACATATTAATTTAATTATTAATTTAAAATTTTGAATTTATATCAAGCAGTTTATTAAATAATTCATTAATAATTTTTTATCTTGATAAACAATTTTTATTTTAAAGAGTAAAATATATGGTAATTAATTAGTTGAATATTCATAGCTAATTTTTTTTAATATTTCTTTAATTTGTTTTCAACTACATTATCAACACACTTAATACAATTTTGTGATTCAAACATTATTAGTTATTTTTGTTTCCTGGCCAGGAAAAATTAAATTTGTAACAACTGATGTTATAAAAATTTTTTATTGTCACAACAAAAAATAAATTTTATTTATTCTTTCTGTTAAAATATTTATGTATAAAAAATCTGCTATAATAATCTTATAGATAACAAATATAATTATAATTACCAACTGAAAATGATCTTATATCTATTAAATAAAGTAGAAAATAAATGCGATATATTTAAAAATCTTGATGTTTTGCTTCATCTCCACTTGAGTTAATCGAATAATCTCATCCATTCATATTCACATTGATAAATTTTTCTGGAAGCGCACAAGAATCTCTTTAAGTAAAACATCTAGTGAATAATGGATCATATTTATTGTCATTAGTTCACATTTTATATGATTCAGCCGCATTTAAATGCACAATCTTATTTACTATTTTTAAATTGCTACTGCTTAATTGTGTAATACCAAATTTAATTTAGAACCATTAAAAATTTATATTTATATTGAGAAGACAAATAATTTTAAATATTTTTTATTATTAATCGTGTATTTTGTAAAGCTCCCCGGTGATGGCTCTAAATTTTAATTTCCCTAAAAAGGCCATTTGGAAGCTGCATTTGTAATTTAGGAAAAATTGTTGAGTGTAAGACTCGTTTAATTTCTTACATGATACACAAAACCACAAAACCACAAAACTTGTGTTACTCGGGAATTTGGTTTTTCGATTTTGGCAAAATCACAAATGCAGTGGGTAACAAAAAATTATTAGGCACATGCAACCATATGGACAAATATATTGTTAGAAAGCAATAGATTTTTATTTAACATGCGATTCTTTCGCCTTCACTCTCGATAATCAACTCGCAACGCCGCGGCGTTGAATTGATTTCGGAACGAAGAATTTCATTCTTCGTTCCGAAATCATCTATGTTTGACGATCACTCATATATTTTTTTCAGTAGGATGTAGATGGCAGTCAATAACTTTAGTTACATTTTAACTACTCGATTTGTATGCTTGGGATCGTTATCACATTGAAAGTTCCATTTGTTGCCAAGTATTCCCAACTCCTGTTTCAAAATAAATTAGTATCTATGATATGACAAGCTAGTTTTTCCAACTTTTTGACGTTCTATCGCACAGTTGAGATAGGTTGCTTTGTGTATTACTTAATTTTGACACCGAACTTTCATCCTTATTTTAGAAGCGTAATAGCTTTTGTCTGTTGCGTTCATTGAAATAACATTGATGTCAAATGTGAATTCTGTACAAGGTAGCAAATTAATTTCATTAAAAAAATAGTGAAAATAAAGTCTATCAAATAGAATTTTTTTAGATATCATTTAATCCAAATTGTATAAAAAGTAAAAAAGAAGTTTTACACATGTATATGCTAATTTTTGTCCAATTTTTCCAATATTAAAAATGTAGAGAAATAAAAGTTTGTAATTAATACGACTTAAAAATACAAATTTAAAAATAGATTTAAAATTATCAATTTTTTATTAAGCAATATAGTCAAACCAAACATAAATTGAATCAAAAAAAAATTTTGAGAAAAAATTTGTAGGCAAAAAATTGTCATACATTAATGAATTAAATTCAAAAAAAATTAGAAAATTAAAGCATTATATACGTTCAGCTTGTTGAGTTTGAACATTATTTGAGTAAAGAGTGTTGAGTAAATCTCGGTTAGTAGCACTTGGATTAATAGGCAAAATGGGAACCTCTGGTATAGTAAAAAACTAGATCCAAGTCTTCAAGTTCATCAATCTCATAGATTCTTGATCTTGGTTAAAAATTTCAAAATCGTTGGGAGAAAGGAAAGTTTCTAGTAGCCTTCCAAGTTTTCAATATATAGTAAATTAAAAATTAGATTATTATTTTGAAATTTGAAACTCCTTTTTGGTAAAGTAAAAGGAGCTTAACTTGTCGCTTTAATATTTAATATCAAGAATGGAACATTTTATAGAAGACTAAAGTGCTAAATAAAAAAGCAAAATACGCTTTTTTAAAAAAATGTTAATGTTCCCATGAAAATCTCTTCTCATCGGAATATCCAAGATTTTTTGAATTAACACACACGAATATTGAAATATGAGAACTCTCTTCATTATACTTAAATAATTTTTCAGCTAGTTTTTCATAAAAAAAGAAATGATCTTTGAAGCATGTATTTTGCATATAAATTTAAATAAAACCATAATTTTGAACACAAAATCTGCGTCATATCAAATGCCGATAATGCTTATATTAAAACTAATCAAAGCTAAAAAATTTAATTTAAACTCATTTTAAATTTTTTCGGGACTTGGATAGATATTGCGAATTCTCAAAATTTGCCAAATCTCCCGTGTTTTTTCTTTCCGATTTCTCAATAGTCTCGCTATTATTCCAATAAATCTTCCTTTATCGTTACCGGTGTCGTCGAGATCAGCTGGCAAATCTTTGAAAGTTTGGATTTATCAACATACATTTCAACGGTGAAAAAAATAATCTGCAAATAAATTTTTATTAAAAATAAAACTATTATTTACTTCATTTTCATCGTCTTCTTGTTCATTAGAAATGGGTTGAACTTGTTCATGAGTAACACTTAAATTAACTGGCAAAATTTGAATCCCTATAATGGAAGATTATATCAACATCTTCATGTTGATCTACATTCTCAAATTCTTGGCCATCGTTGAAAATATTAAAATTTTCATGTGAACTTTGAGATGTAAGGAAAGGATCTTGCTCAAATGAATGTTGTCACAAATTTTTCCAGAAGAGTTTCTGTTTCGGATGAAATGTAATGACCCAGCATCTATAATATTTCGCTTATCTTGAATCAAAAATAACAGAAGTATCATCCAGTATAGTTTGAACGGTAGCAATAATAATGAAAACCATAAGATCAATGATGTTGGAAATTGGAGTTTATCACCGATAATTATTACTTATTAAATATAGTTATATAATGACTGTTATGAAATTCTAAAATTTTGATATAATCTCCCAAATGGATCTAATAAGTTCCACCATCATATATTTGAAACGCATTTACTTCCTCTTTTGGATTTTCTGCTGCACCTTGAAGATCGACATTTCGTAAATGAAAAAGTTCATTCAATCAAAAAATGCGTGATTGTGTGACTATATTTTCTAGATGTGTATAAGAGACAGCGCTAAAGCTGCAGAAAATATTTAGAAAAACATAAAAGTGGTAACATATGAACAGATAATTGTTTAACATAAAATTTACTTGAAAAAAAAACAACCTTTTTAAGAATCATTACAGTTTTTATTGGTGCAAAACTAAATTTACCAATTTTCCAAACAACTCGAAAAATTCAAATAATTTGTAAATCAAAACTTATTTCTAAATCTCTTTTTTAAAAATGATAGTCAAATAATAACATACAGTAAGAATTGATGTATATTTTATTCTAGATTCATACCAATTTCCTGAATAACTGTATTCTATAGATTATGTTTCTAAAAATGTTTCATAGATTCTCTTTGAATTTCGGGAATAGATAATAATTCTCTAGAAACGTTCGAGCATGATAATAAATGTAGATTTAAAAAAATGTGATATAACTAATATGATGGAAAAGATTCAAAATATACTAGTTTATTGCTATTATTGTTAGCGTCGACCAAGGGTTAAAAGATCTCATTGAAATCATCTATTGAATATTCGAAATATTATATTTATTTAATATGCATCTATTAGCAGTAAAAAAATTAAATTTATTGTTAAACCAAAAAAATAATTTTATATTAATAAATAATTAAACTATAAAATAATAATAATAATAATAATATTATTATTATTATTATTATTACTATTATTATTATTATTATTATTTACATTGCATAATTCATATTTTTTTCATTAATAAAGAAAAAATAAATTAATATTTAAAACGAATTATACAATATTTGTTGATTTAATTTCTAATATTTAACAAAATTATTTTTAACTCCTAATTTTCAAAACTTATTTCTGAGAATTCCTTAAATTTCAAATTTATTTTCTATTGTTGATTTTTAATTTCATTATTTTGAGGCCTTTTATTAAAACATGTAACAATGTACTCAATAGAAATTTTTCAAAAAATTTAAATATAGAAATAAATTAAATTAAAAATCAAATGATTAAATAATTATTAAATTTGATTAAATACAATTAAAATAGTTTCAAATTGATGTATTTTTTAAAAATATTATTATGATTGTTCAAATTTAATTTCAAAATTATTCATAAAATTATTTATTAAATTTATTTTATAAACATGTTATTTTTTTATAGATAAATTATATAATTTATAATAGTAAAACTTTAAGGCTGTTAAAAAATTTTTATGACGCTACCATTCATTAACTCAATTTGATATTAACATGATATTAACATGATACGAAGCGAGATTTTTAAGTACCATTAATCCTATAACAAACCAATTATTTCAAAAAAAAATTGTAAAATTAAATAGATAATTTTAATCAATAATCAAAAAATTTATCTATTAAAAATTAATTTGGAACACCAAATCAACCAATTAGATTTAGCTCGAGATTTTGCTTTAACGCTGAAAACTACAATACATGTACTTTGTAGATAAGGGTTTTTATTTATCTTAATGAATATCAATTCTGAAATCGTCCTTCTTTGATTGTTAAATGTGAATCACAACAAGAAAACATTGCATCTCATTAAACAAATAATAGCGTCTAACTTGTTAAGTAAAATATTGTAATTTGAGATTTTTGCTAAAAGAAAATTTAGAAATCACCATTGAGTTACTTAAAAATACCAAGAGAAAATTTCTTGCTCAGAAAACAGAATTACAAGAATTAGGCTCAATTTCATGGTACTTTCATATAATTTGACGAGAAGTTTTTTTATAAAGTTTTTAAGTTCCCAGCTATTGAAACCAACTAAATTAAAGGAACAAGAAAAAAGAAGTTACGTCTAACGACATGGTACATGTAATTATTAAAAAGAAGTATAAAATTTTCATATGTGAAAGGTCAGTAATATTGTAAACAATGCAGATAAACTTGTAAAAGGCTATGGCTAAATACCACCACCACCAATTCGATTAAAACTATTGATAATGCTGAATGAGTATTTAATAATGTTGTGAAAACAGCATTGAAAGATGTTTATAAGTAAATATCTTTTTTATAGGCTATTTTATAGTATGAATTTATTTTTACCTCCTGGGTCAATGACTTAAATAACAATCTGAAAATAAGGCTGGATTATTTTGGTTGATAAAGAGCAAATAATAATAATTGCTCTTTATTCCCCAATTAAAGATAATTTATTACCCATCAATTTAGAAATGCTAATCTTTTCATCAAGCTTTTAGCTCATCTTGTTTCAAGTCAAAATTTGTTAAGATTTCAGCAGCCAAAGTTTCAATTTCTTGGTCAATTCAATATATATTTTTAATTGGTCGTGATAACTTATATTGAAAAACCGAGATTTTTTTCGGCTTTTCTTTACCGAGAATCCTGCCAATATTGGTTTCTATGCATATTTTAAATCTTTAAAGGGTCTTCAATCCATTTTTAATCCCAAACTTTAAAGATCTTTTGACAAAGACATGGGAATAATTTCTGTAGATGTGTAAAAGATTCGAATTGAATTTAATATAGTTCAAGGTCCTTATTGCTCTTTGCTCAAGTGAGAGGTGGAAGCTTCGAGAATAATGGAAATAATCATTTAATACAACTTTCAGAACCACTAAGAAGCTTAAGATCTTTGAGATATTTAAGACTATAAATATAAATTATTTGTTTCACTATGTTATTTATATTTTTCTCGGATTAGATGTTGCCAAAGTGAGAACACCATAAAGGTATTAAAAATATGAAGACTTATTTGTTTAAACAAATGAATGAAAACTTTATCCAAACAAATTCTAATTCTCTAACTATCAAAAAACGACTGGTGTCATATGGGCATTTAAGGTCTTGAATCTATTAAAATTTTTCAAATACAAAAGAAATATTCCTTTTATTGAGAGAGGACACCTTTTGAGGTAATTATTGCGAACAAGTCAATATCAGTTTGGATAATGAATTACTTTAAAACGTTTTTCAATATCCTAGAAAAATGTGGCTAATTGACACCCAATCCATACTTCTTTGTAAAATTTAAATGTAGTAGGTATCATCTTAAAACCATGTACAGTACCAAAAAAGTAATTCTCGATTCAAAAAAAAATTCTGCTACTTTTCCAATTTACTTACTTTTTTGCTTATTCTCAATTGAATTCAGGTCTGGCGAATTCGCCCGGCCAGTTGATAGTCCTTATTTTATTTCCCTGTTAGCCATTTATTGATATTTCCCACACTATGAATTGGCGTAGCTTTCCGGTTAAAGAACTTAATTACGTTCTGAAATGTTAACAGGTTAGCTTTTAAGATTTCAAAGTAAGCATTTACATTAAAAATTTTCACCATTTTTTTTTGTATTTATCACAAAATATTAATATTCCTTTTTTAATCCTCCCACGAAAACACCCTCAAACCATTATGGATTTTCGTCCACTTTTGAAAGTAGGTACTACTAAGCAATTAACATTAAATTTTCTCCAGTGTTTACTGTCAAACTTTTTTTTATCGTCATTGCTTCCCAATTTCCACAATCGTCTCATCAGAGAAGATAATTTTTGCCCAATTTTATTTTATTTTCCTCACACTACTACCACCTAACATGAGGATAAGCATGTGTTTCTGATATAAAAGATTTTTTTGCTGCGATACATGAATGAAGTCCGGAATTGTAGAGTAGATTTGTAGTATTTGAAAATTTTGTAGAGTGGTGCATGTCATTTTTCCACACTAATAAAATTTTTCCGTGGTTTATAATTTTAACTATTTTCTATTCTTTGATACTTTTCAATAAAG
Source organism: Geosiphon pyriformis (assembly GCA_016748015.1). Taxonomy (NCBI): domain Eukaryota; kingdom Fungi; phylum Glomeromycota; class Glomeromycetes; order Archaeosporales; family Geosiphonaceae; genus Geosiphon; species Geosiphon pyriformis. The sequence continues at coordinate 40,680 of JAAOMT010000038.1, read as the reverse complement.
CGTCATATTAATTTTACGATTTTATGGTTTCTATGTTTAACTGTGTACGAGTGAGTGAGGGCTAATTTCTTATACAACATTATTACAATTTTAGCACGATTTATGGTTTCTATGTATATGCCCTTTGTTAATCTCGTTTAACTGTGAATGAATGGGTGCTAATTTTTAATACAAGATTATCATAATTTTGTAAAGTTGTAAAGAGTAAAGAAATGTGAAGTTTATTTGTTAAAAAGTGATCACCCATGCAAATTGGGTGCGTTAGTTCTTGGGGGTTATAGTACATCTAATAATAATAATAATAATATTAACAAACGCAATATATGTCGAACAAACGCGAGGTATAAAATTGTACAAAGTTCTCACCAATTAAAGTAGATCAATCAACTACGTGTACTTTATCACGTTTTGCGATTCTCAAAAACTTTGAGCTAAATTTAAAGTTATTTTGATTAAAAAATAAGCATTCTTGATAAAAATATTCCCTTAATCAAAGCCTTCTTTTAGAAATGTAAAAGAAATTGAAAAAGTCTTAATACGTAAATCTTGTCTTTAAGTGTTATTTTCAAAATTTTTATGAGGAAGTGCTATTAGTATTATTATTATTTCAGAGATCAGAAAAAAAAATAATATATTAACTAAACTTCCTTCCCAATATAATCTCATTCAAGTAATTTTTTTCATTCAATGATATCTTCATTTCAAGATATATTTTAATTAGGATAACCATAACACTTTTAGCTCCTTATCAGAACACAAAATTCCCTTTAAAGAATCTAATTGAGAGGTTTAATGAACAAGGATCCAAGATTTTTTGATTATGATTCCTTTATGATCTAGATCACAGAGAAATGGTTTAAAATAAGATGATGATTTAGGAATTTTTACTTTTCACATATCTAAATGTTTTTTTAATAATTAATTTCAATCATAAATGAGAATAAAATTATATTTGAATTGAAATTTCCCTAATATCTAAAATCCTTTAAAATTTTTACAAGATCAATTTAATAACAAATTAGCTTTATTGAAAAATATTTTTTGTTTCGAAACTAAATGTTTTAGAAGAATAGTTGGTTTTGTTAGAATAAAACGAATGATAAAAACATGTTATTTGGCAGTTTAATAATCAATCTTGAAATCTTGGAAAAACTTTTTGGGGACATTTAATAGGGGATCTATACTAGTTAAGTTAAAAAAACATTGGATTTAAAAGTTAACAATATATAAAAAGCCTTGTTAATTTCTTGATTTTTTTTTTACGACACATTTTTTTAATTGGTCTTCTAAAAATTTATTTCCTGATCTTTTTGTTTTGAAAGGCTTCGATTATTTGTTTGTTTGTTTGTTTGCTTGTTTGTTTGCTTTTGGCTTTTTTGTTTTATTTGTTTTAACTTGTATATATATATGTATTTTCTTTCGAATAAAGTTTAATCGTCCTCGGATTGTAAATGAACAAAATGGATTCCAATCATAAATAATGACGATTGTTTAATATGGCGGTTAATTTTATTTAAAAATAATTTTTTTTTACATCTTGATCTCATTTAAATTTTCATTTATTTATTAATAATAATATAAAATTTTTTAACTTTTTTTTTTTTAAATATTCCAAAAAAAAAAAAAAAAA
>JAAOMT010000038.1:24526-38981 GCA_016748015.1 Geosiphon pyriformis | reverse complement strand
TAAAAAAAAAAAAAAAAAACGATATTAAAATTAGATATAAATCAATAGACTGAATAACTTTTTAGAATAATTAAAAATTAGTTACCCTAAAACTAATTTTTTGAAATATATTAAACTTTCTTTTTCAACTTATATATTAAATTTGCTAATTTTTAAAAAAAATTAACCCATCTTAAAATTTTTAAAATTTATATATATAAAATTTGACCAATAATTCAACTTTTATCTCAAAAGCAACAAATAAAAAGAAGTCAGATATCTTCATCTTATAATAAAACCTTTCAATGAACATCAGTATACCTTTTATTTCATCATAATTTGGTCATTTGTCGTCATTTGACCATTAAGAAACAATCTTCATTAAAAAGCATGATTGAAAAAAATTAGGCATTGCATTTTAAAAGTAAAGATTCTTGTTTTTTTCCAAAAAGGTAGCATAGACAAAGAGTATGTTGCACAACGAACGCCAATTCTATGCAATCATGGTTCATTGATTAAAAGAAAATTTTAGGAAATTTTTGAATTCCATCTACCTCAATGAAATGTATATACAAGAATAGATATTACCATTTATACTAAGTATTACTTATCTTTATATGTCGTGTAACTGATATCAAAAGTCTTTAATAAATTTTCACATTTATAAATTTGGAAAGTTTTTTATTATTATTATAACAAACACCTACGACAATGGGTTTTGACCACGGAGTTATAATAAAAACTATTAGAATTTTTTTTTGGTTACATTTTAATAATAATAATAATAATAATTTTATCAGTTTATCAATTCATGTGAAAGGAAAAATTGGATAATTGAGAATTTTATTTATAATTTAAATGTAAATGATTCTAATAATATAAAAATTTAAATAAAGAAAGATAGAAACAGAGAATGATTAATTTCTCTCATTATTCGAATAAATTTTTATTGTTGTTTAAACTGAATCCCATTCTCTTTATACCTGATCCTATTTTTACCAAATATAGGTTACTCTCTTTTAGACTCACTGTGCCTGTTTCCATACAAAGTATAATGCAGCTGTAAAAAATTTCCGTTTATCTTTCTATAAGATATTTTTAAGAGATTTGATCCCAAGAATTTAATCTATTTTTTTTTGGTTTAAATACCTATTGTGTATGAGCTCAGTGATGTATCATTTTGGACATATATAAATTTAAAATTTGAATATAAGATTATTTTATCACCCAAATTATCGGGCTTGTGTTCCTTTTCAAGGAAATTTAATTCTTATGCAAAAGAATTTTAAGATCACCAATTTAGCAAATCAATTATTTTTAGATTTCATAATTATGTGAAATTGATTGGCCGCATTTTGATACATAAAAAAAATTTTTTTGTACAGGTAATGCTCTCTCTCTTAACTCAATATTAATATTAATAATTATAATAATCACTGTCTTTGGATTAGAACGGGAAAATTAATGAAAAAATTAAATTTTTGACATAGGAAAATCAAGACAAATTTTTTTTTTTTTTTTTTTTGCGTTGCTACGCGGGGGATACCATAGGAAAATTAAAATTTCGGTGATAACTACCTAGTGATTGATTGATTGATTGATTAGTCTATTACAGTGAACTACGAACATTTATAAAATGATAATTTTTATAGTATAATTTTGATTTCTCAAGAAAAAATCTGGTATCAAAAAACTTTTATGCTGTATAATATTTAATATTTTAAAATATATATTTCTCAGCGAACAATACCCTTTTTTTTAATAATATGGAATCAATGATAATTTTTGAATGTTTATCCAATTCCAAAATTTTTGAAAAATTAAAAAAAAAATATACTAAATCAATCAAATAAAAATATTGGGAAATAGATTATCTTGAATATTTATTAAGTATTTATGAATACTTAAAAAAGATTTTCCTTGAGTAAAGCCTCAAAAAAATATATAATTCAAGTTTTGACCAATATGTTAAAGATCTGTTTCATTGATTATTGAAAGTGGCAATCAAAAACCGACCCACAGCCTTAAAAAAAACAAAACAGCCACTCGATAAAACATATACTTGTAATTATTAAAACTAAAGTTTATTGAATTTTTTACTTTGAGCGCGCGGAGCAAATAAAAATTACAAAAAAAATGAAATTTCTGTTGAAAATTCATTGGAAATTTAATATATATTTTTATTACAAAAATTCTTCAGAAATTAACTCTCATGTCAACTTTCATTTTGGAAACTTGAAAATGCATACAATTGGCGCAATCACAAAATTTTATTCGGTCTAGCTCCTAACACTTGTGTTGTCAAAACTAGTTAAAATCAAACCCCATTGAGCTTTTATTTTGCTAAACAGACAGTTGAAGATCATAGTATATCTAAAATCACTTTTTCAAGGAATCTTCATAGACTCACATATAAATAATATACTACTAATTTAAAATGATATTTAGAAATCATAAAACCAGGTTATAGGAACAAGACTGGCCACCATAGTTTTTGTGAACGCTGTTTATATCACTTTCAATAATTCTTTTTGCTTTTCGCTAGCTCTTCCAAGATTCCAAAGAATTCTTACTTTCAACGTTTTGCTTTTTAACCTTTGAAATTGAACCAAAATTATAACTACATTTTGTTTTAAATCTATAATAGTCCCCTTTGTAATAAAAATTAACTTGACTACTTTGAAAAAAAAAATGAGCGACTCTTCATTGCTTGAGGTTGAACAAGAGCAATACATTGTGGAAAAAACACAAGAGGTATGGCTATTTGAAATTTCGCTCTTGAAAGTGAAATTAAAAGTCTATCAGATTATCAAAAATGAGAACGAGTTTTGCGTTTCTCAATATATAATTCCAAAAAAATTCTCCTCAATTTTTAATCCTCAAAAGGTTTTAGAGGCTTATGCAAAGGCAGGAAAGGCCTTTAAACTTGCCAGCAAGACATTAAAAAATGCTTCCCAAAAAGTTAAGGAGTTACGTAAACTTCTCCCAAAAGATATGTGCATACAAATACCCACGGATCTCTCAAACAACTTTACAAGTTCAACTCTTGACTGGCAGCGGGAATTTTTTGTAAAAAGTTTTTATGAACAAGATAAAAATCAGGAAAAAAGAAAGAGAAGTCAAAGCCCAACCGTAACGATCTCTTCTTCTTCTGAACATGAAGATCTTGAAGATGAATTTATGCAAATTGTTGAGTCATCACAGTCTGCATATGACATTCAACAAGGTGTTGATCTTTCAGAAACTGAAGATGAGATTTCACTTCAATCATCAAGCGACTTCGATGTAAGGAGTGGTCGAAAAAATCAAAATTTTCTGCTTGAAACAGAATTTCCCGCTAGATTTGATAGAAAAACCAAAAAGTCTCATATGGCAACTGCGATTGACATGAAAAAAATGCAAGACACCATATCACCTGTGCGATCAGGTGCGATGGATTCCTCCTCACACAAAGAATTTCTGGGGCCGGCCAATCAAAAACCTCATTCAACACCAATGAATTCTTCCTCTCACGGTCGTTCTATTAATCGCTCACAACACAACCACATGCCACCTCCTATCTACTCTTTTTGGGACACCATGGGTCAAATAAACAAATGCCAAAAAGTATCAAACTCTTTGACTAAAAGATCTTCCTCAACTTTTCATCGATTAAGCAAGAGTGAAGATTTTACATCAAAATCTAAGGATAGATTTGAACCATATCAAAAAGAACAAAACCAAAAGCATAACAATAATCAAAGAAATTCAAATGATTTTCAATTTACATTCCCACACTATCCACACAATATATTTCATCAATATAATTCTGACTCTTCAATAGCTCAAGCCCCAAAATCTTCGAATTCTGGTGAGGCGTCAGATAAATCAAACAATGGACAGGGGCCCACATTACAGAGCTTTTTCTTGAATGGTCTTCCACATCAGACTACCTCAGCATCTAAATGGTGGAATGATGTAACGAAAAGCACTTATTCTCCACAACCACTAACCATGGAAGAGAATGCTCTTACAGATGATTTTATTAAATATGCTGGTCCTCGTCTTAAAAACCCAAAATGTACTCAAGCTCAAATCGCTAGTGAAATTATTGCACTTTCGAATAATACCTGTAAAATGTCACAAGGTTCAGTATCTACTATGATGCGACGTATATCTGTGCCTAAACCACAACGTACGAGGACTGCAATTCGTAAATGGCTTGAATATGAAAAAAGGAGGCAGGAAAAACCGCAGCAGAGCTTTTGAAAATGTTTAGAACGAAGGATTGGTAAGATAGATAGATTAATTATTATAGTTTTTGGGATATATAAGACATCTTTTGACAATATTTCATTTTTTTTTTAGAAAATTTCGTTCGCTCGATATTTTCACTTGAAAAAATTATGACAGGAATCAATAGCCAAAATTAAAAACAATGATTTTTAAACACAATTTCATTTGAAATTATTTTATTCATCTTATTGGAAGATCACAATCACGTGTTAAACCAGGTTTGCGATTTTCATGGAATTTGCACTAGGAAAGTGAGAGCCAATACTTTTTAACTTTTTTTCTTGATATGGGTAGTAGGCTGAAGACTTTAATTTATAGTTTTTTTTTGTTTTCCAAAGAAGACTCAAATGTTTAAACAAAATAAGATTTAGGCAACATTTTTAAAATAAGCTGTTACGTTTTTGTTATGAATGTTTATTGATAATCTGAATTTTATGATAAATTTAAATTAGTATTAAGAATTTGTGATTTGTACTCTTGAGAATGAGATTCATTAAATTTCTATAGATGACCAAGAAATTGTCTTTCAGTTATAGAAACTTTTTATAAGAAATCTAAGAGCCTGATTTTTCATTAATAAAAAAAACTGATCACTGATACTAATTTTTATAGAAAGTTAATTTAATTAATTTATGGTATATATATATATATTTTTCATTAAATAATAAATTTTATTTATTTATTTATTAAAATTTATATTTAACTGGTCTTGAAAAAAATAGAATAAAACAAATATGTATATATATATTTTTAAAATTATCATCAACATTAGAGATTGAATTTAATATTTATTTAATATTTATTTACAATATATTAAAATGAAAATCTAATTAAAAAAATTATATTATTATTATTATTATTATTATTATTATTAAAGTAAATATGAACAACTAATAATTTAATAAATTAAAAGCAAACAATTTTTACTTTTATTTTTATTTTTAAAATATTTTTTTTTTATTTTGAATAAATAAGATTTAAAGTTTTTTGCAAAATAATTTAATTTTTAAACTCAAATAAAATAAAACTTTTATCAAATTAACCAGTCTAATAACATAATGAATTTTATCAGAATCTTTTCTTTCTCTCCTTTTTCCTTTTTATCCTTTCCCTACTTCTCTTTTTTTAGACATAAATTATAATCTGGATTCGCGTGTGTTCATCTCATTTATAACCAAAATAACATTTTTTTAGTCTTTGAAAAAGATCATGCAGAAATCCAGATGCTAATATGAGGCAAAAGTAGAATATTGTACGTCGCTGTCAATGGTGTATGTATGTATGTATGTATGTATGTATATATGTATGTTTGTATTGAATTAATCTAGTAATTAAATGCTTAATTCCACCATATTTGTTTAAATTAATTTGTTCTTTGACCATTTTTTGGTTTAGGCTGTCGATTTTGGATGTGTTGTCAGAAATGAGAATCATGATTCCTGTGATTATTTTCCAGCTGCCACTGATAAAGCAATCACTTTTGGTGTTTCTCAGATTGAAGAAAAATGAGCCTGGCTCTCAAATTATGAAATGGGTTTTACACCGGTTTTTTAAGATGCTACTAAAGACCAATTATAAAACTTGCTTTCAAATCATGAAACGTGTTTAGCACCGGTATTTAAAGATGTTACTAAAGACCACTTGTAAAGTTTTACTTTCTTTAATTCAGAGTAAGGAGCCTTAATTGATTCAAATGTTGGGACCAATACAATCTCTGGAACTTTAATGGCTTCTTTTCACGTTGCTAGCTTTAATCGTCTATTCGTTCAATTGACCCCAAAAAAATTCAAAGGATAAAACTCAACCTTTTCATAACTAAGAATCATTGAATATTTAATGATTACTTGAAAAAACTTGATTTGGGATTTTAATTTGATTCAATGGTATTTAAATGTGGAGTGTTAGTTTTTTTTTTAATAGGTTATCTATTTTTAAGGCAATAGCTGCTAAGCTCTAAATGGTAAACCCAATAATAGCTACTAGAACTCTAAAAGCCAATCATAAATATTAACTGATGTCATAAAATGTAAAAGGCTTGGCAGTATCATCTTCCTGTAGTCGAAATTATATACTCTCAATGCATACGTTATGCTTTTAGATTGCATATAGAAATCTGCACGAAATCATTTGATTTTCAGATGTAAATTTCCCATAGCATACATATTTTTTATAATTTTACATGAAACCAATAAAGTCGGAAATTATTTTTTTTTCTAGACCAAAAATTCTTTTATTAAATTAAAACAAATAATTAGTTCAGTTTTATTGTATAATTTAAAAAAAAAAACAAAAAATTCCTCGAACCAACCTTTAACTTTTTCTACCAATCCAAATTAATCATTCTATAAGTACTTTACATTTGATTTATTAAGGCTAACTAAAATAACTAAGTCAAATAACTCGCCTAACTTTTTAGTCAATTCAATCATTTGTACACAAAGATTTTTCCCAATCATCCATCCTATTTCTATGCGAAAACTCATATGATAGACTGACTCCTTTTTCAACATATACCCTCGTCAATTTATTATCAATTTATAGTTACTTGATGAGGAACATTTGTGATTTCTCATTCTCTTTATATTTGTGATCTCTCATTCTCTTTATATTTGTGATTTCTCATTCTCTTTATATTTCTGTATTCTATCCTATATAATGACTTATAATGTTTATACTTTTGAATTATTAAAAATTGTAGCAACAAAATATCGTGTTTAGCTGGTTTCCAAGAAAAAAAAAGAATTGTAAAATTCATATTTATATATAAATTTTAAAAATCTGTCGTATTTTTGTAATACAAAAAAATGAATTTAACAAAATAAACAATTTATTAACTAAGAAATAGTTTTAAAATAATTAAGCATATATATAAATTTATATTTAATTTTTAATTTTTTAAGCTAAATAATAATATAATTTGAAGATTTTAATTTTTAATTATTTTAATTTTAAAAGATTAACAATTTGATATTAAAAACCTGGGTGACTGGTCACGCGTAGTAAGGGGTGTGAGTCACCACGGTGTTAAGGTGTATGTAAATAGATATTGATTGGAATACATTCGTATAGCAAAATAAGTAAGTAAATAAAATCATTTGACCAAAAACAATTAATTAAATATAAATATAAAATATTTTTGTATTTATTAATTAATAATAACAAAAATTGAGATTTAAATATATTTATAAAAAATTTATTTAATGATTAATGTTGTTTATAACCATAATAATAATAATAATAATAATAATAATAATAATAATAATAATAATAATAATAATAATAATAATAATAATAATAATAATAATAATAATAATAATAATAATAATAATAATAATAATAATAATAATAAAAAAGTAAAAATAAAAGTAAAAATAAAAATAAAATAATTATTTTATATTTTTCTTAACGATAAATTAATAATTGATTTAATTAATTTTAAAAAAATTAAAAATAATATTTTTTAATTTCAATTATGGTCTTAGAATTTGAAAACGTAATACTTTTTGCATTAGTAACTTTTAATCATAATATTAATTCTATTACTTTATCATTGAGTATAATTGTTTGGAGTAAACTTAACTTTAAAATTAGAATTAAGCTTTGTGTTTATTTGTGTCAAAGTTTAAAAGAACTTTATCATAAGAAAAATTTAATATAAAAAAAATGACAAATTACTCATCTCTAACTTGAAATATGCCATCCAAGATCAGTTTTCTTTGAATGAAAAACGAATAAAGTAATTTAAGCCTCATTAACTGCTTGAGTAAAAGCTTTGGTTGAATTTAGAGCCTTGCACTCAATTGGATGGATATTCCTTGACAAAAAAGTAGTAATTTCTGGTTTTTTTGTAATTATTATGATTTTTTTTATCGAAAGAGATCTTGATCTTAAATACAATCTCTCACGGAATATCTTTATATAAAGTCCAAAAATGAAACTCATTATTCATCTATCAAGTTATCAAAGTAAAGTCATTGATGTTGAGAAGTCCAAATTAATATAAATTAAAATGCTTAAAAAAAGTTCATTACGTATGATAAAATCCTCAAGTAGTTACAGGCAAATTCCGAAAAAAGAACTTTAAAAGGGAAATCTTTGGATCCTATTTGGGGTCCCAAGAGTAAGAACTTTGTTTTATTTATTTATTTAAAAAGTAATTTTATGATTCATCTTATAAATGGGGGAACGGTTATTGCCAATTACATTTTCTCATTGAGATTATTTTAGATAGATAAAACTAAGCATTTTCTTCAATTTAAGTGAATCTTCAAAAAAAAAAAATTGGACTCTAATCATCTTAGTAGCTATTTCTAAAACAGAGATACCTTAAAATTTTAAAAAGAAAAAATCTAACTCTATATTATCTATAACGTCTTTTAATATTTTTGTTCATAGAAATTTATTCACATTTTCTGCTCGGCTTATTGTGTCTCACTAATAGGAAATAATTTGTCTGAGCTTTAAAAAGCTAAGAATTTTAGGTTTGTGGCTTATAATATGCGTCACATCCTTATTAAAAGGAAAACAATTTTTTTGGTAATATATGCTTGCAACTGTTCGATAAAGTATTTAGCTTTCTCAGTAGGTGCATTGAAAATCTTGATTATTTTGTAACGCTCAAAGAAATTTTGGCTGGGCTTCATTTCTTTAGACAATAAAAGTAATCTGGTTTGACCGTTCAATGAAGGAACCAAAAAAGGAATCTATTTTAAGTTAATATGTAGTTTTGTGGATAAATTTAGTAATCTAAACGAAACCATTACTTAAAAACTTTAGATAAAAAGTTTGAATTTTCTTTAATCAACTTTTTCTTATAATAACTATAAAAAGTCAGATAAATGAAAATTCTCAAAAATAATTGAAGGCAATAAAAATCCGTTTATATAAAGAAAAAACTATTCAATTAGGCAAAGAAATCCCGAAATAAGAAATTGAAAATAAATTCCAAAAAAGAAGTTTATTATTAAATAATGAAAGCTCAAGAGCCAACTACCAGCTTTTCAAATATGAAAATAAACATGCCTTTCCCACCACAACTTCAGGCATCCGATATCATCCACAAGAAAAGGAATAGCCAAAAATTGGTAAAACCTCAGAACGGATTCATTATTTATCGAGGCCAATATTTAAGAGAACTACAGAAGCAAGGATTCAAGCCAGGAATGACAGAGATTTCAAAAGTGATTGGTTCTGTTTGGAAAAATGAACCTGCTCATGTTAAGAAATGGTATGATGAATTCTCACAAGAAGCAAGAAAATTGTTGATAATTGAGCAGATAAAGTCTATCTCATCTAACAAGCAAAATTGGATCCAATGGAATAGCATGAATAAATTTGAAAATAATAATCGAAAAAAGACTAAACTCCCAACCATTCGTTCACACTATTCAGAATCTAATACTAGAAGCGAGCAATTTAACTTTCATACCCAATTAGAACAGAATGTAGAGACATGCTATCAAGAACCTCACCATTTCTCAACTTTGAAAAAAGAATTCCCTTTATCCTTCAGAACCCAATACAAAGTTGAAGATGTGTTCATTCATCCCACCAACCAATCTCAAAGAGCCTTTAATCCATTCTATTAGCCAAATTAAAACAGATCTTTTGAATCGAGTATATTTTCGCAAAGAATCACATAAAATAATAAAAAAGCAATCATCTAACTTAATAAAGTCACAAAAAACTCTATAGTTCACACATCCCAAAATTGCATTGAGAATATTCAATGTTCAGCTATGGATAATCAAATTTACAATTAATCAACAGTACATATACTTTAAACCTTTAATCGTTTCTACTATCAAAGATTCAAAAAACTTCTCATTAAGACAAATTTAAAACCTTTGTTTACCTTCTAAATTTACAAAGATTCAACTTCAATAAATTATTTTAAGGGCAAAGGAATCAATTTAACCCCAATTCTTTAACCTGCAATCTTTTTTATGCCTCAATTAAACCTCAATTTCTTTAAATAAGAAAGCATTTTAAAATTCAGTAAAAATTTAAATTTAGATGAATTGCCTAAACCAAAGAAGTAAACAGATATATGTTTCCAGAATTTATTAATACTAAATATGCTTCCTTGTCATTTTCAATAAGATATTTAAAAAATACAGGCGAAATCAAACTACAATTTATCGTTAAGTTTAAATAAGGGAAAAATTTTCTTTTCAAAACGTGAAAGATGTTTCCAGTTTTTGGAACGTAAGAAACCCAAATAAAGACATAATAAGTGTTTAAAGAGCTTTAATATGAAATTATTTTAAGTTATCGGATAGATGTAAGTTGGCTGGAAAAATTTGTAATGCTTTTAACATACTTTTTTCGCTAATTACTCTCATTGGGTCATTTTAATAAAGAATGATGTTAATAAAAAATAAATAGGCAGCATTTTGAAATAGTATTATGAGCTTTTTGAAAGAATCTTGACTCTTTTACGAAAACCAAACAATCAATCAAAGGCAAAAATGAATATCGATCTTGAACTAAATAAACTGGCTAAGCTAGACTGCGTCTGAAATCCAAAAGCTGCTTGAAAATTTCTTTGAAAATCGGTGAAAAAGATAATTTCAACCTGTAGCACTTAAAATAGGTTCAAAAGAATGAAGGGAAATTTAAAGATCTAGACCATAAAAGAACTAGATTTTTAAATTCATCAAAGAGTCATTGAACTACTTGTGCTATTCTTTCCTCTAATTGGTATAACTGACGGAGCGAAAAGTGTTTTACTTTCTATATCAGGTTTACTCCCAGCAATACCAGAAATGGTATATCCAGCCCCGTTAAAAAGGTTATTAGTTGAAACCATAATATAAATAAACTAATATTTTTCACTTCGCCTACCAAAATTAAAGGAACGATCCATTCATATTGAAATTCTTGAACATTAAAAGTAATAGGCTTTTGCCATTCTAATTTAACCTTTGAGCTATCAACATTATCTGCACTTTTCGGGTTATTTTGACGTATGAGTATAAAATTTGATAACAGTGTTTCAGGATTACATTCATTTGTTTTATTCCATCGAACCCAAACGTAGTAATATGGCATGTGCAGGTGGAGCATAAACGTTTAGACAGTAACGATCATTCAACTCTCATTGAGAAATCGGATTAAAAGGAGCGTCACATTGAGCCACCAATTTTTTTAGCTGTTTGGAATTTGCGAGTGACGACAAAGATATTAAAACTAAAAATAGGAAGAAAAATCTCAAAAGCATTTTGATTCAAATTAAGTTTCCTCATTCAAAATATTTCTGTATTGACAAAGAAACTTATTTATTCTAATTCGGCCAAGACGTTTTGACAAATTATTGATACATGATTTAAAACTTAACAAGCAATCAACTGATTCAGTTATTCAATAAATAAAAATGCGAATTTAGAGGGAAATAAAAAAGATAGCGGCACGGAAAGATCTTTAGATTATAATATGAGATAGCATATAATTTTTTTTACCTATTTAATCCTTTTGTTCTGAAATACCTACTATATCAATATAAAATAAGTTTATTAATTATATTATATTTTCCAATCGATAAGGAATGAGTTTCTATATTTTTAAAAATTGGTTTATATTTTCAACAGCAATATTGTTTGAGTTTCTTAAAATATCAAATTTTCTATTTCTGAATATTAAAGTTTCATGAGTCCTCGCGCCACTTATAAGCTATTAAACGAAATTTAAATTAATGAAAAAGAATAATCATGCAAAACTGAAGTTTCTGTTCGCAGAGCGTTGAGTACAAGTCATTTTGTGACTTGTTTAGGTAAGAAAATTATATAAAACTAAATTTGGAATTACATATTAAAAGGTTTATAATCCGAGGCATACGGATTTTTTATCTAATCTCCAGTTTCTTTATATCAAAGGAAGTTATTAATCAAAAACATGAAATTTTCAATTATTTTCAATAGTACTTATCGTAAAAATTTATGTACGTATTTGGTGATGTACAAACAATTTCTGAGTTTAAAGTATAATCAAATTATGTTTCATCAAATTTTTTTATTTAAGCTCGTAATGTATCTACATGAAAATGAAGTGACTACACAATCCATTTTTCTGAATTAGTATCTGATCCTAACTTTCAGCGGGATACAAAATCACTTTTTGATAATCAAAAAATTATGCATCAAATATGTTTTGAATTTAAAAAACCTAGAACTAATTTTCGGGTTTAGCTACGAATGCTATATTAGACATTAAAATTGAATAACCAAAATGTATAGAATGCAAATAGGGTATCAATTGTTTTCGAAATACTTTTTGGATTACGCTCAGATATTCGAAAATATAACTTAGGATGCCTATAAAACTCTTATTGCATTTTTTTATGAATCAAATAATATATCTAGTTTCTGGTCTCCAACTACTTGCTAAAGTTTGAAAAATAAAAGTCGTTATTTATTCTTTTTGTCCCCCTTGTATATTACAAAATTAAATAATATTCTATTGAAGGTGAATTTTACTTTTTGTCCCCTGCATATTATAAAGTTAAATTAAACATTGTATTAAATGTAAACTTTATCCTTTTCTGGCATAATTTATTATCAAATGGTCTCTATCAGATAAAAAATCAAAAATATCTATTTACATTCTAAAACGAGACCAGACATTCTGTGTCAGAATTAGTCAATTCAAAATATGAGGTTTTGTTTTAAAAATAGCTTTTGGCCGAAAATCAATGTATTGCTTATTTGAATTGGTGTCAGAAAAAATGGGTTTGAAATGAAGAATAAAAGAATATTGTATGGTAAGATGAGTCTAATTTGTCACTTTCTGAGCATTTTAGCGTTTTTTGTCACTTTTGGGTCAGATGGTTTTTGTAAAAACCTATAAGCAGCAAAGTATTAAGTTCTAGAGTTATATTTGTTTGCATAATATATTTTCTTTAGTAATAGTGAAATAAACAAAGAATTTTTTATTTTTTAACAAAACGTAGTTTTATTTTATATCTTTTTCATACAATTTGGTAGACATATAAAAAATTATATATACCAAAATCTATTAGCAATATTGCAATTTATGAAATGAGATAAACTCTCGATTATTGCTTCTTTTTAATACCAAATATAGACTTTTGGGTTAACAATTCCTTTATAGTGAAAAGTAGTTTTTGAAATAAATGCTAAAGTATTAAATATAATTATTATAAATAAAAAATAAGGTTCCACAATAAGCGTAAATTAAAAATTATAAACCACCTTTTAATTTATATTATTTATAACGCTTTCGATAGTATATTTTAACCCTAATCAGTATAATAATTTTATTTTATATTATTCTTTAAATAACATTGTACGATTTACATTTACACTTTATAATTCAGCACCAATGTAGGTAAAATTAAAAAATAACTTCTTTTTCATTGTTCGAATAATTCTATTCAATACTTGAAATAAGATATCAATTCATAGAAACTGAGACTTAAATACGTGTTCTCATCTAAAGCTCATGTAAATGGTCTGATTTGGACAAAGAGAAATTTAGTGTTATGTTCTTCTAAACTTTAGCTGTTAGGCAGAATTTATTTTTGGCATAAGAGATAAATAATAATTTTGAATATTTCCTTGTCATACCTCAGAGATAAAAAATTTTTATTCACTTGGGCTTGAATGGCTTTTTGCAATTGCAATCATTGCCAAAAACTAGGATTTTTATTAAAAAAAAATCTAATTATCAGCCTGAGGGTATCGGCTGTGATAATTTCACGGTCAGTCTTTCAACCTTGCCAAAAACTGTTATTTGATATAGAAAGTGGCTTTAGTAAATTTAAAATTATTTCGCTTTAGCTTTTAATCCAGCAGTATTTATCAAAGCCCTCTGAGCTTGAAGCCATTTATACTCGAATGCTTTAAATAAATATGTTGCAATCGATTGCTACATCTTGAATTTCTTCCCATGAATAGATTTTTTCAAAAGGCATAACTAAAAATTTATCTTCGGATTCTTCAATAGAGCTTGTGTATTTTTGTATCAATATTTTACGTTTAATAAGTTCATTCAAATGTTACATTTAAATTAATTAGAATCAAATTTTTAATCCGGATTATCTCTCGAATTTCTCTTTAGCTCAACTTAATTTCCTGACAAGTGAAGTAGAATTTTATTTTGTATCCATAAATTCATAGACATAAATAAAATATTCGAAAAACAGCATTAAATACTTGCCAAAGATATTATGTAAAAAAAAGAA
>JAAOMT010000038.1:0-20258 GCA_016748015.1 Geosiphon pyriformis | reverse complement strand
GCATTTTTTGATTGAATGAACTTTTTCATTTACGAAATGTCGATCTTCAAGGTGCAGCAGAAAATCCAAAAGAGGAAGTAAATGCGTTTCAAATATATGATGGTGGAACTTATTAGATCCATTTGGGAGATTATATCAAAATTTTAGAATTTCATAACAGTCATTATATAACTATATTTAATAAGTAATAATTATCGGTGATAAACTCCAATTTCCAACATCATTAATCTTATGGTTTTCATTATTATTGCTACCGTTCAAACTATACTGGATGATACTTCTGATATTGTTGATTCAAGACCAAGCGAAATATTATAAATGCGGGGTCATTACATTTCATCCGAAACAGAAACTTTTCTGGAAAAATTTGTGACAACATTCATCTGAGCAAGATCCTTTCCTTACATCTCAAAGTTCACATGAAAATTTTAATTTTTTCAACGATGGCCAAGAATTTGAGAATGTAGATCAACATGATATATAATCTTCCATTATAGGGGATTCCAATTTTGCCAATTAATTTAAGTGTTACTCACCAACAAGTTCAACCCATTTCTAATGAACAATCCGACGATGAAAATGAGGGTAAATAATAGTTTTATTTTTTTCACCGTTGAAATGTATGTTAATAAATCCAAACTTTCAAAGATTTGCCAGCTGATCTCGACGACGCCGGTAACGATAAAGGAAGATTTATTGGAATAATAGCGAGACTATTGAGAAATCGGAAAGAAAAAACGCTGGAGATTTGGCAAATTTTGAGAATTCGCAATATCTATCCAAGTCCCGAAAAAATTTAAAATGAGTTTAAATTAAATTTTTTAGCTTTGATTAGTTTTAATATAAGCATTATCGGTATTTAATATGACGCAGATTTTATGTTCACAAAAAATTAGAAATTTTGATTTTATTTATGAAAAACTAGCTGAGAAATTATTTAAGTATAATGAAAAGAGTTCTGTTATTTCGATATTCGTATGTGTTGATTCAAAATCTTGGATATTCCGATGAGAAGAGATTTTCATGGGAACATTTACATTTTTTTGAAAAAAAGCGTATTTTCTTTTTTTATTTAGCCCTTTAGTCCTCTATTAAAAGGTCCATTCTTGATATTAGATATTAAAGCGATAAGTTAAGTTCCTTTTACTTTGCCAGAAAGGAGTTTCAAATTTCAAAATAATAATCAAATTTTTAATTTACTATATATTGAAAACTTGGAAGGCTACTAGAAAGTGTCTTTAATACAAAATCTTATTGTCTTTATATTTTAGTTGTTTTGAATAAAAATATTATATAAAATAAAATTTTACCACTAGGCTTTTGTTAATGACTTATCCAAAGGTTTTTTTATCAATAATCATGAAGAATTTAGTGTAAGTATCCATGTGATATTATTTACCGAATATTTTGTGTCTTAGTCCATAAAATTACATTATATGCTGCAATTTAAGTGGCAAAATAATTATTCACAATATGGCAGTGGCTATTAAATGCATAGGAAACAAAACAATGGGGACAAATTGTCACTTGACACGTGTAGTTTTTTTTAACCGGTACCAGAATAAGTAAGCCTTGAACTTTAATTTTTATTATCATTTTCGATCGAGCCACTGAAATCTGGTTCTCAAATCTACGCATTTTACCCTGCAATTATTAAATTTTGTGTTCTCTATTTCTATTTAACCGCATGATGTTCATGCTGATTAGAAACGGTGACAAATATAGTAACACTAATAATGTTGGTTTAAATCAGGTCAAATAAAATTATTAAACGAGTTTCTCTTTATTTTAAATCTTAGAAATTTCTTACTTCGTCTGTTATATGCGAATTTTGCCAGTAGCAATAGATCGAGCCAATTATTCTTTTTGTAATTCACAAAACATTACAAGTACTATTTCAAGATTTGATATAGAGGACCATATAAAATAATAACATTTTAAAAGATTAATTGAGCTGTTTCTTTAAAAGTTATAGTTTTTAAACATAAAATAAAGTGAGCCATTTTGGTTAAATAGTCTACTACAACTAAAATTGATTTTTTTTTAACCATAGAAATTAATCCTCAAAGATATTCTGAATGGCTAAAAGTTAAAATGAACTGGAAAGCTAATAATAGTAAAACTTAAACCAAGAAAAAATATTGCATAATTTCACATAACTTTTAATAACTTTTCTTGTTATGACCACCAAAGATTTTTAGTAATCAACTCACAAGTGTTACTAATTCCAAAATATCCAGCAAATAGATTATCATTATACTTTTCTTTTAAAACTTGTAAAAATTTTGAACCTTCTAAAACATAAATCAACACATAAAAAAAGAGCAAAAATCCAAAAATGCTCAGTTTTAAGCAACATAGTTTTTTGTTGATTATAAATCTTATCTTTTTTCTTAGGTTTAAATTTCAAATAATATGAAACCGCATTTACTTTGTTCTGCAATAATAAGAAATTTTAATATTAAAATCTACAGAAATAATTAATTATTAAGTTTAATGCTGATTGAACATTTAAGTTATTATAAAATACTAAAAATTCTTATAATTACAAAAAACAATGATTTAATGCTGAGTATTAATAAAATAATAATGATATTTCTTAAAAGTGGCAATAATCATCAAAAAATTTTTATTATAAATCTTATAATTAATTTTTTGGATGAAGAATTTATAAAAATAAAAAATAATAGAATGTAACCAGTTACTTAATTCTGGTTGTAATAAAATAGTTCCAAAAATAAAATCTAAAGCATTGGTTTTATTAGTATAAAATTTAGCAAAATTAATATAGGGCAAAGACAAAAACTTGTTTTAGAAATCTAAATATATTATTAACTTAAAAAGTCTAAATAAATAGTTTTGTCTTTTTTGTCAAAATAGTTAATTATGCAGTTATATTTAAATAATTTTAATTATCTGTTAATAGAAATTAGCAAATCCAAAAAAATCTTGACCATTTTTTACAAAACAGAATATTATTCAATTTAAAATTGTCTGAATTTTTTATAATCTATTAAAATGTTTTCGAAGAAAACAATATATGTAAGAATTCAACTCAAGACTAATTAAAATCACATTTTTCAAGTTTAACATACAACTTATACTGTACAACTGTTTAAACTCAAATATATATGTTTTTACACTTTTTTGATTATTAAAGTGAATAAAAACATTATCAATATAACAAATAACAAATTAGCTTAAGTAATTTCTAAATTATAATTTAATTAAGATTTTAAAAGTTAATATAAAGTCTAAAAAAATTATTTTTTAAAAAAAAGCATTAAAAAATTTATCAAAATAAAATTAATGTAAAATATTTAACAAATTTAAAACTTCACATTAAATTAACAAAAAAATTGAATTTAAATCTGAAAGAAAAGTCTAATTAGTAACTTTTTATAATACAAGCATTAAATTTATTAATTATTCTAATTTAATACTAAAAATAGAACTTAATCAAAAACTAAAATAATTTAAAAAAATTAATTTCCTGTATTAATAAAATTTTTGAATATTTAGTTACAAAAACAAAATGTTTAAATATGTGTTTTTATTGTATTTAAACTTAATTATTTTTCAGCAAACCTGCAGAAATCTTATTTTTTTTGTAAAATATTAATAAATAATATAAATTAAAATTATTATCTTAATAATAAACTTTTTTAGTTTTTATAAAAAATTTGTAATAATTTCTATTACGCTATTTTTTAATAATATATTTGATTATTATTTTGTGTAACATTTAAAAAGTTAATTACCATAATAAATTGTGTATTAATATCTATTAATATTAACAATAAATTTTAAATATAAATAAAATAAATTTTTTTAAATTAAAGCTTTTTTGTCAATTAATATTATAAAATTAGTATAAAAACTTTTTTTTTCGTATTTTTGTAATTACAACCAGAGCAAAGTGTAAAAAATTTGTATTTTTTTATTTTTTGAAGCAATTGGTAATATTTATATTAGTAAAACATTTGTAACTATAAAAACTGTTTAAAAGTACTTTGTAGAAACACTTTCTTTAAATAAAAAAGTTGAAAGCCAACTTATTGCTGGTTTAAAAACGCCTTTTTTATTTTTGATTAAGAGTTTTTTAAAGTTTTTTAAAGAGATCTACTTAAAATAGTCCTAATGTAATTTTTGTTTTGGCCAAAAGTCTTAAATTATTTGATAAAAAACCAGTATTAAAATTATTTTTTTCTTTTATTTCTCTCTTTATTATTGTTTAAATGACTAGAAAAACCAGATCAATCAAAACAATCTTTTTAAATCTCTACTATGTTTAATAACAATTTTTTTAAAGTCCTAAAAGATTTTTTTGGTGTTAGTTTTAGTATTTTAATGCCAGTTCTTTTTTTGTAAAAAAATAAAGCTTTGGTTTTTTTTGTTTTTTTTGGCTTTTTTGTTAATTTTGTATTATTTGTATTAATTATAGTCTTTAGCTTTATTGTAACTATAAATTAGAAAATTTTTTCATTTTTAAACAATGATAATAGAAACGTATTAACCAATTCTCGTCTGTATTAGTCTTTGGCTATATTATTTAATATGTTGGTTTTTGGCGAATATATATTGGTTTTAGAAACAAAACAAAACATATCTTTGTATATGTTTTAACTAATTAATCTATTAAGTCATCTAATTTTAAAAATTAGACTAATTAAATAAAAATTAAATCAATTTTTTTTCTTTTGTTTTCTAATAGTACTGTTTTTAATAATGCTTAAAAAATTATTATTAATTATTAAAAAATTTTTAGGTCTTTATTTTGGTATTAAGTGTTTTCTTTAAAATTAAATTAACTTATATTAAAACTGTTTTTTAATTTATATATGGTTTTCTTAATATAAAATCTATGTTTAAAAACAATATAAAGTTGTTTTATGAAGAATTTTGTTTATTTTTTTATTTTTAAAATTTTCAAGTTTTTAGTAGTTTTCGAATTTGCTTTTTTTTGTTATTATTGTTTTAAAAGATGTTTTTAAAAATACTATTATTGTTAATATAATTACAGTAGCTTTTGCTTACTAATCAATTTTAATAATTAAAAATAGTATTAGAATTTTTCTTTTTGTGTAATACTTTTAAGACTAAATTGGTTAACTTTCTTTTTGGCTGTATAGTTATTTAAATTAATAAGTTGGTTATTTAATTTATAGTTATACTTGTTTTATTTTTTATTTCTTTAATTTTGTTTAATGTCTATAATATGCTATTATTACTTTTAATTTCAAAAAAAATTTAAATGCTACAATTGTTAAAACTAGTATTTTAAAAAAATGTTATATTTAGTAAAAAACTTTTGACTATCAATATTGTTTTAAATGTTAAAATTTGAATTATTTGACTATAAATTACAAGATGGTTTATTTTTTTCTTTAAAGTTACTATTCAAATTTGTAATTGGTTCTAAGATTTTTAAATCTTATTTTGTTGTTATTAAGTTTTATGTTAAAACTTTTGTCTTTTTGATTTTTTTTGCTGTAGTATTTTATTATTGTTATTGTTATAAATTTTTTGGTTGTTTTTTTAAAATTTAAATTGGTTGTATTGGTTTTATTAATTAAATTTGTTGTTAGATTTGTTAATGTTTTAGTTACTTTAATTACTAAGTTGCTTAGTATTATTTTTGTTTTGTATACTAAATTAAAAAGAAATTATATTTTAATTAAGAAAAAATTAATACCTTTTCTAATTAAATAGATAAATTGTATAAAAAAATTAGTAAATTAAAAATTAAATATAATAATAATAATAATAATAAAGATATAAATTTTTATAATAATATAATTATTAATAAAACTTTCAATTAAACAATAACTTTTTAAAAGTTTTAATCTTTTAAGATTAAGCTTAATATAGATAATACTGCTAAATAATTAAGTAAAATAATTAAAAATAATAATATTCTAATTATTATTATATACATAAAATATTTATTTAAAATAGATTTTTTTAAAATCAATATAGTTTAATCTTAATTTTGAAATCATAAAATTAAATATTAAAGTTATTTTTATAATTAGTAAAGACTTATATATTTGGTTGTATATAAAAAATACATAAATTATTTAATTAAAATCTTATATTAGATAATAATTAAACTTTGTATATTAAATAAATATTTTAATTTTTTAGCAGAAATTTTAAAAAAACAAAAACAATTTAAAAAACATAAACAAAATATTATTGGTTGATTTTAAAAAATATATATAAAATATATTAAAACTTATAATATCTGTTAATAAAGATAAATTCAATCAAAAAAAACATTTATCCAATTTTTGATGGTCAATTTTTAACAAAATTGAAATTAATATTATTGAATCTTTAATAATAATTTTTAATAAAAACTACATAATAATAACAACAGATTATTTAATAAATAAATAAAAACCAAAACAATATATAATTAAATTGCTATTTAAATTATTAACTTTATATATAAAGAAATAATATGTAAATATAAATATTTTAAAAAATTATTTTCAAATAAAAAAACTTAAAATATATTAAAAAATTTTTTTATTATTATTTTTAGACCAATAAATTAATAAAAATTTTTAGAAAAAACTAATAAAAAAACAAATTTGTGTTTTTAATATTTTTATTTATTAAACAATAAATTATAATATAATTAATTAGGAATTTTTTACTTACTTTATAGATATATAATATTATTATTTATTAAAATTAATATTAAAACTGTATTTTTTAAAGAAATAACCAAATTTAATTATAAGAATATTTTGCTATAAAGACTTAAAACAATTTTAAATTCTTTGATAAAAGCATAAATAATTGTTTATAAAAAAATAAAAACATTTTAAAAAAGACTTAAGAAAATAAATATATAAAAAACATTTTTTTTAAGTATTAGTAACTTAATTTATAAATATAGATTAAATAAAAACAATGTTTTTGATACCAAATTCTTAAATTATTGAAAAAAACTACTTATAATTAAAAAAATATTAAACAGCAAATTTTATATCTTATAAAACCAATATAAAACAATTTTTAATGATTGATCTGTTTATAATACATAAATTAAAAACTATTACAAAAAACTTAATTAGTTACTAATTATTATAATATTTATAATATTAATTAATAAAATACTAAAACAATTATAAATAACTCATCTTAATTTAAAACTAATATATTTTAATTAAAATATAAAAATGCTCTTCTTATAACAAAATATTATTTAAATAATTTACTTATTATAAGAAAAAAATAATAATTAAAGATAAAATTGGAGTATATTCTATTATTAACTCATAAAAAACTGTTATAAAAAAACAAAAAATTGTTATATAGAAAAGAATTCAAATATTATAAAAAATTTGATAAAATTATAGAAGATATAAAGCTTTTAAAAAAACTACTTTGAAAATTTAGGCGAAAATTTTAAGCATTATATATTTAAATGTCTTAAGAATTTTGATTATAACAAAAGAATTAAAACACTAATATTATAGTTAAAACTTTTACTTTTTAATTTTATTTATTTACTTAGTTATAATTAGTTATATATATTAATTATTAATATGATTAATTAGCTATTTTATTTTTAAAATTAATTATTAATGTAATTATTGATTTGGTTATTAACTTGGTTATTAATTTGATTATTAACCTAATTATTAACTTAATTATTGATTTAATTACTAATTTAATCATTAATTTTTTTTAAGAGTATATAAGCAAAACTTTTTAAAGTTGTAAATTTTTATTTATACTTGAATTAAATTCATTCGAAGTAAAAATTAATACAATAATATCAACTTTTTTATTTATTTTTCACTATTTTTTTTCTTAATTTATATAATAGTTTTAGTGAATTATATTGAATAAATACTTACTAAAAAGTACAATTAATATCTGATATTAAATTTTAAAAAAACTAATGTAAGGCATAGAATTATATTTCTTATCTTTTGTTAATAATATAAACTATTCTTCTATTTTTAGATTCTTTGTTATTTTTTTGAAAAGAATAGTAACTGAAATATTTATAAAACTGATTTTGTACATTAAATTTTTATTAATTTAATTCGCTTATTAAAGTTGAATTATCTTTTTATTATTTTTATTGTCATACAATACTGTTTTCTTTTGTTATTTATTAACTTATTATATCTAATCATAATAATATTAACTAATAAAAAAAGTGTTAATTACCAATTTTATTTTGGTTTATGTAACAATATTTAAAATTTGTTCCTAATTTTATTTAAAATTAATGTATTAAGCAAAGCTTATTAAAAATACAGTTTATTGTTATAATTAACTTTTTAAATATTGTAAAAAATAATATTTTTAAAGTTATGCTAATAATTTTGGATCTGTTTAATTCTTTATAAGCAATTGGTTATCAATTTTATTTTAAAATAACTTAATATATATTAATGTAATTTACTATAAATCTTTTATAAAAACAGAAAAATCATATTGGCAAAGTAATAATTTTTGTTTATATTGTATTATATTACTTGTTAATATCTTATAAAAAACATTGAGTTTTAAACAAAATAAACTTTTAATTTAAATATCTTAATTTCTATATTTTGTATTTAAAATTCTGTTAACATAGTAATTAAACTTTTTATGTTATCTCAGATTGTAATTAAGTTTTATCTTTACTTTAAATTTAAAATAATTACCAAAATACTAATTTGTATTACAAAATTTTAAAACAAGTTTTTATTACGATTTAAAGTTTAAAATCTGTTACTAATTTAATATTAAATCATTAATTTTGTCAAGTGTTTTATAACAATTTTGTCTTTAATTTTAGTTTCATTGTTAAGTTTTAAATTAATTAAGTTTAATTCTAACATAATTACAAAAACTTTAATTAATTTAAGTATTGCTTTTTATTTTATTAATTAAGATTTTATAATTTAATATAATATTTTATTTCGTTATAAGTTATTATAAACAATCTGTTGTTTCAAAAAATATTAGTTAATAAACTCAAAAACTAATTTTACTATTGTTAAATATTAAAAAAAATTATTTTTGATGTTATTAAGGGTTTATGTGATTTTATCATAATTATATATTTTTTAATTGACTAAAAAACATTTATTACTAGGTTTTTTAATATACTTAAAATTATTAATACTATTACTTAAAAAATTTCAGAAAAATTTTGTTAATTAAAACTTTTTTTAAGACATTATTAGAAAAAATAAATAAAAGTTTTTTAATAATTACAAGTTATTAACCAAGTTATATTTTTTATTGTTTAATAAGTAAGGCCCAATTATTATTTTCAGTTATTGTAAATATATTGTTGTATTTAATAAAAAACAAACTAACTTATTGTCAAAATATTATTTATATAATTGGTTTATTAATTTGATAAAAGATAAAACATTTTTTTTAGAGCAATTTATAATTTTTTAGGACCAAAATTTAAAGTCTTTCACAAATTTCTGGAAAAAAATTTAAAAAATTTATTTATTATTTTAAATTTTTAATAAAAGTCTTAATTCTTTTTGTTAAAAAAAAAATACTTTTTTGAATTCTGTATAGATTATTAAAATTTTAATTTTAAATTATAATTAAGAATTAATATTTATTAAATTACTTATATTTGTTTATATTTAATTATTAGAAAAAATAATATAGACAATAATAATTAAGAACAAAATAAATAATTTCAATTTTTTAAAGAAATTTACAAGCTCAAATCATTTCTTACCAACATTTTAAATTCTCATATTCAAATTTAAGTTAATAATTTTTAATTGTTCAAAATTAAAAAAATCAAAAGATAATATCAATTATTATTCAGTTTTAAAAAAAATTTTAGAATCAATAATAAATTTATTTGATTAAAATTATTATGTTATTATTATGATTATTATTATTATTAAAGATCAAAATAATAAGCTAATAAATTAATTAATTAAAAAGCAATTTAAATATAATAAACTATTTAATTATAACCAGTTTTTTTTATTTCATTGGCTAAATATAATCTAACTACAACCTAACTTATATAATAAAAATAATACATATTAGATATAACTTGTATATCTTTTTACATATAATTAGTCATCTGAATTTATGTTAAAATTACACTATATAGAATTTTATAAAGAATTTTTTTGCATTTATTTTACCAATAATATAATTTCAATTTACATTATTTTTTACAAATTTACTTAATAAAATCTTTGGTTTATTTTTACAATTTCTTATATTTTGGTTCTGAATTTTTCATAAAAATTACAAATAAATTAACAAATTATTACTCAATAAAAAATAAAATTTAATTATTAGTATACCAACCAATTTAGCAAATTCAACTAAAAAAGTCAACTTTAACAATTTACCTTTTAAAAAAATTAATATGAATTTAAGTATATTTTTAATAATAAATAATATCTAAAAAACACAAAACACTAAACCATTTAACTAATTTATACAAGCACTAAATACAACAAAAAATTTTAAAGAATGTAAATAAACCAAAAAATTGTTTTACTATTATGTTATAATTAAACAAACTAGCAAAGAACAATAAAAATTTCAACACAAAAAAAATAATATAAGAAATTTAATTCACAATTAATATTAATTTATTTGAAAAACTGAAAATAGATCAGTTGGTTTTTTTTATTCAAAAAATTACAGATCAATTATTAACTGGATTAATATGTTAATTCAAAAATATTCTAAAATAGTTTAAAATTTTTAAAATTAATAATTTTTTTATAATATTATCTTTTTTTCGAATAAAATTCTTTCAAAAAAATAAATATTAAACATAAAACACTTAAATTAATCAATAGATATTTGTTATATTTTTTTTAAGTTCTTAAGTACTCTTTAAAACAGAGTATTTTTTCAAAAAAACTAAGTATTTTATTTGTTTTTTAATTTTTTTAAATTTAAAGTCTTATTAACTTTAAACTTAATATTATTTTTGAGTTAAATAGATATAATAGTTTTTTATTTAACTAAATAAGATTGAATTGAAATAAGATTTCAATAAAAAAATTAATTTGACAAGTTATTTGAAATAAACCAAATTTTTTACAATTTAATTTATTATAAAACCAAGTTGTTTTAAAATTGTGTTGCAAGAACCAGATTTTATTGTTTATTTCAAATTTAGGTGTTTTTTAATGTTATTTATTTATTTTTTTCTTATATTTTTGATATTATTTTTAAGTTTAAAGATTAATTTTTTTAAATTTTAACAATATGCTTTTTTATAACAAAATTTACTAATTTTTTAACTACAAAGTATTGAATTTAGAATTTAGAATTCCATCTGTAATTATAACAAAAATTTAAAAAGTATTATTATATACAAATTTTTTTAATAATATTAAATCAAGCCAATTATCTTGATAGAAATTTATAAAACATTATAATTACTGTTTTATAACTTAATTAATTTAAGTAATATATTGAAAATAAAATACTTAAAATAACAAAATATTATCAAAAAGCTCAAAAAAATGGTTTCAAAACTAAAACACAAATTAAAAACTGTAATATAAAATTATTTTTCTTGGAAAATCATTTAATTTAACAATATTTTGAAAAACTAATTAATTTGTTTTCTGTAAAATTATGTTTTTTAAACATAAATAAAGTAAACTACTTTGGTTAAATAGTTTATTATTATTAAAACTGTATTTTTTTTCAATTATAAATAAAGCTATTACAAATTTCATAAAAATTAATCTATAAGCCTGTTTTAAAAGAAGCAAAAATTATAATAAACTAAATAATAAATGATAAAAAAGTTTAAACTAAAAACAGATATTATATAATTTTATATAAATTTAATAATAACTAATTTAATATTTCAAAGTGCTTAAAAAGTAGATTATTATAGTTTTTTAAGACTTTCAATTATTTTAAATCTTTTAAAACATAAATCTAATTATTATAGAATAAATATTTATTAGCATAATTATATTTTATAATAGATAAAATATAATTTAAAATGTTATTAATATTTGTAACTTGTTTAATTGATTTAAAATTGTTTTGAATAGCATAATTCTTTATTAGTCATAAATTTTATCACTTTTGTTAAAAAACATTTGTTTGGTTCTATAAAAAACTGAAACAATAAGAAATTTAAAATTTAAAATTTCCCAAAAAATTAACTACTAAGATATTAATTAAGTATTTAAATCGTTATAAAATACTGAAAATTTTTATGATTACACAGAACAATAACTGAATGCTAAATATTAATAAAATAATAATGCTATTATTTAAAAACAGCAATAATTATCAAAGTTCTTTATCATAAATTTTATAATTGATTTTTTTAGGTAGAAAATTTCAATAAATAAAAAATAATAAAGTATAATTGGTCATTCAATCTTAGTTTCAATAGAATAGTTCTAACAAAAGCTAAAACATTAATTTTAATAACATAAAATTTAATATAAAAACAGAGATAAAAGCATTTTTTAAAAATTAAATACATTATTAGCTTGAAATAACTACATAAATAATTTTTTTTATTAAAATTGGTAATATTATTAAAACAGTTTTTAACAAATTATTGATAAAAATTAATAAATCCAAAAAATCTTTAACCATTTTTCACAAAAAAAGTATTTTCCAATTTTAGTTTGTTTGAACTTTTCTAAAAATTTTTTAAAAAGAAAACATATTTAAGAAATTCAATTTAAAATTAATTGAACTCATATTTTTTAAGCTTAACATGTAGTTTATATTGTTGTAATTACTTTAAAACCAAATAAACATGTAATTTATGTTCTTTTTGGATTTTACAATAAATAAAATATTATTAGATAGCAAATAACAAATTAATTTAATAGTTTTTAAAAACATTATTTAGTAAATACTAAAAAAATAAGAAAAATGTTTATTAATTCAAATACCAGAATTAAATACTTAAAATAGTCATAAAATATCTGAAAAACTGTTTTTTATTCATTTTTTTATGTATTTTTACTAAGTTAAAAGTATCTTAAAAATTAATTTTTATTATTTTTTCCAACCGTGGTTGTTTTTTTTTGAATGTAATCAAAAGAAAACTCTTTCTTATGTAATTGAAATGCTTTTTATTTAGTAACTTGAGACTTGGATAATTTAACTTTAAAGTTTGTCTTTGAGCTTTGTAAAGTTAACAGCAGTTTGCTTCTTCTTTGAAAGTATCTCTCATGCCAGCATTTTTGGGAAACAGAACCAAGCTCGGACATTTTTCAACATCAAACGCGATGCTTTTAAAGCCAAATTCAGTTTTATTCTTTTTCTAAGCTTTACCCACAACATTAATGATACTTTAATTGTTCATAAGAAAGTGACTAATCAATTTATTATCTTGATTGATTTCAAATATTTTTAGGCAGAATTTTGAATAACATGATATTTTGAAAAGCATTAACCAGTTTGAATTAGACCATTAGCCCAAGAATTCTTAATTAATGCATTTCTTTGATTCCTCTGATAGTTACGGAGAAATTTAGATCATCCAAAATAATCTCGTCCTGTTTGTCCATGATTCGAACTTTAACATGTATTTTATTGGTAGTGTTGTTTGATGACTTTAGGTGAGTTTCAAAAGCTTTAATTAAGCTTGGGAAACAAAAGATTCTGTGAATTTATAAAAAAAAAAAAACGGAAATTTTATTTTGAAACTAAATAAGTTTTTTGAAATCAAACTTTGCTAGACACAAATTTCGTTACAAAATAAAGATCCAAATTTTTATTCTTTAACGTTAGTGCAAAGTGGATAGTCCGGTTCAATAGTAAAATTAAAAAAAGAAAAAGAAAGAGGAACTCTTAAACTGCTTTAAGTAAAAATTGTAAGCTTTGATTTTCTAGGTAAAGAAATTTTTACAAGAATATTCTTGTCATTTTCATGTAATAGGTGATAATTTGTGAGTTTTATAAATTTCATTGGTTAATGTTTAATCTTTTACTTATATGTATGCAATTGCTTAATATGACAAGCTTTGAAAGAATATATTTTTTTGTTACAGAGAATTTTTTATCAAATAAAATTTTTTACCATGAATTATTGGATGATAGTATGATTTTTAAAAAGTTTAATTTTTGAAAATTTATCTTTACAATTGGGTGGAATCATTTTCAAAATTTTTTAATGGGATAAATTTTTAAACAAACATACAAACATACAAATCTATGAATTTTGGTTTTATTCAAATATGTAATCTTATCAAAGAAATTAACCTTTTAAAAAATATTTTTTAAACGAAATCTCCTAGAATATTCATATACTAAAGTCTTACTGCTAAAATTTTTTGCAAAAAACTATTTCTAATTTTTATTATTAGTAATTAATCAAAAACTTTGCAATTTTTTACTTTATTATAAAAACAAAGAATTTTTTATAATGACTTAATTAAATCATGTAATTATAAACAAAGATTTTCATAAGTTACACTCAAGAATGATGGCTATTATTCTCATTTGAAAAGAAAGGAATAAATTTTGTCTATTATCATTAGTTTTGTTTTTTAATAGAAATTAATTTCTCATAATATATGAAAATTAATTTTTCTATAGTCTAATAGTAAAAGAATGTTATATACACTTTTTTAAATTTTATGCTTTTAATTTAAATTTTATAATAGGTAAGGTGATTCACAATCCTGAAACTTCAAGGGTATCACAAAGTTCATCACTTGATCGACGCAAAAACTAACATCTCATTCGAAATACATACATATAATTGTTTGACTAAATTCACATGCTTCTTGAGCTATGGTTTGTTGAATACAAGATTTTTTTTTGATCAAGTTAAAATTCGACATAATTAACCCTCTGAAAATCATTTTCCTATTTTAACTTTTAAAGATCTACTTTTTGAATTCCGAATTCATTCTATTTAATTTTACAATATAATTAGTTCTTTGGCTGAAGTCGTAAGACTCAAATTGAATATAATATATATATTTCATGTGAAAATGGCTGAAATACTCCTTACATCAATACTTATTGCGAGACATCTCAACATTTAAAAGATCTCAAAAGTTATACATATGCATAGAAATATTAAAAATTTTTATGATTTACAATAATTTGCAAATCTTTCCCGATTTTAAGCTAAATCTCATAATTAAGCTAACTGCAATGACCGAAATAAACTGACTCATTCTTATTGTATTGCAGCGTTTCTTCTAATTAATGATTTGATCTGAACACTAAAAAATTCTGTAAATCATTCTACTGGATGTGTGTAGATTTATGTTTATTCAGTGAAGAAATTTTCATAATTGAAGTGACTAAGGAAAAGATCGTACATGATTAATGGCAAATGAAATTCGGAAGCGGAACTATTTTAGGAGTGGTTCTGCTAATCTTTAATGAGTTTGTGTGACGAGGGTACAACGTGAGCAACATCTGATTGACTTGTTTAGAATGCATAATAACGAACCATTTCAGACTGGGTTAAAGAATTTTCACCCTTTCTGTAACAGATTTCCCTTTAAATTGTCCTTAAACTTTGCTCTTTTTTCCCTTAGTTCCTTGTCAATTAATGAAAATGCCATTTAACCGTAATCCCACAAAACAACCATTTGTTCAAGAATCTGAAGAATTAGCACTAAGGAATTTAATCAAAGAAGTTTTGGTTCACTTCACACTCTTGATAGATTATCTGAGTTATGGATTCAATTATTTATTATCTTTGATATTAAACAATTTTCTTGGATTTCCAAAACCAAGTTTGGTACATTTGCCTTCTCCAACATTTCATCCAGCTGTACTTGTAACAGGAACATCAGTTGGGATAGGTCGAGATGTAGCTTTGAACCTGGCTGGAAAAGGATACACAGTTTTCGCAACAGTTCGTAAAGCTGAAGATTTTGAATCATTACTTCGGCAATTTAAAGCTTACAAAAATGTCAATAATGGAACACTGAAATGTATTGTAATGGATGTGACAAATAGGAACGATATACAGAAAGCTTTTCACACAATAAATCATTCGCTTGGTAGAGATACACCTTTCGTCGGCTTGGTCAATAATGCTTCAACGGTGATATATCTTCCAGTGGAAGTAGCATCAGATTTAGCGATTCATGATAGTTTCGAAACAAATTTTTTTGGAATAGTTCATTTAACAAAGACCTTTTTACCGTTATTACGGGAAAGCCGTGGTCGAGTAATCAATATCGGAAGTGTCTCTGCATGGAATTCTACAGCATCGATGGCTATTTACGCTGCTACAAAAGCGGCGTTACGGGCTTTAACTCGTACTTGGAGGCATGAACTTCGATCTTTAGGAGTTAGTATGTTGTTAGTGGAACCTGGTTGGTATCAATATTTCCTATTTATTGATAGTTCTTGATTGTTCATGCATTCTTTTCTGCATTAAACACTCAGCAAGTCCTACTCAACCCTGCATTTATTTATTGATGCATCTCTCAAACGAATTATTATTCTTGAACACTAACACAAATATTTTGCTCATCCTTTTTTCAAAAGGTATAATCGACACAAGATTCACGCATAAAGTTCATCAAGATTTCCATGATTTCACGGGTTTTTCTACAAACTCTCCATATCATGAAAAACTTGAAAATGTCAATGCCAGAACGTTGGAAATGTATGAAACCCAATTTAAAATAGTGGGCAAATTTTGTGATGAAGTAATCGATGGTGCTTCACCACCTGGACTTGTGACCGATGCAATAATTCACGGGTTAACCTCTCAATTCCCAAAATCTACATATTATGTTGGAATGGATTCACGTTTATTGGCTTCCATTGATTGGATTCTTGGCGAGCGCATAGTTGAAGCGATTCAAGCTAGGATTTTTGGGTTTTAAATAAATAAATTTACTTTACCAAGATTTCCCTTTTTTTCAACAGAATATACTGGATAATTATCTTGGAATTCCTTTGATATACTTATTTTTATGAGACAAACTTTTTAAACTAACAATTGAAAAAAACACAAAAAAACACTAATTTGAAATCATATAGCTAACCCCTTTCCTTGATACCCTTTCTATTTATACGGACCTTTCTGTGAACGTTTCCAATTTCAAAGCAACCAAATTTTCTCATTTTTTCAAAGCAATGATCACACAATTGTAACATAAAATATTTGAAATATTACTCTAGCTTCAAATAAATAATACAGAAAATTATATTATATTATTTATTTCATTTTTGAAAACAAAAAGAAAATTTGCATTTTATTTTTTTTAAAAACCTAAGCTTTAAAAGTGGAATCGTAAAATTACCCAAAAATTTTATATACGTACTGTGATTCGGAAGCGGAATTAACAAACTAGCCTTACAGTACTATTTCGAGATCTTTAAAATTAACAACAACAACAACAACATCATCATCAAAATAGTAAAAAGGCGGGAAAAGAATCAATTATCCGATCCCAACACCCCCCCCCCCAAATACTTTGATTTGAATACGCCAAAATATCACACAAAGATTCAATCTAGCTATAATTAAATAATTTACTTTCTGGAGTTGAATCTGCAATGTTTAAATCAGATTGTGATAATTTTACCAATTTAGAGTTGTAATTTAAAACAAGCCTGCTTAATTGATTATATACTTCTACTGCAAGCCTTCAAAAGTTTGCATTATGCAGGTCATTATGAAAACTTGCTTGCTTAAATATTTGGATGAAAAATTTACAATGTATTATCTTAAAAAATACTCATGTCTTAAATGTTGTAATTATATAAATAATATTGAGAGAATTTTTTCGCAGAATCTTTTTTGAATTTCCAAAATGGTCATGAATCAAATCTGAAAATTCTGACCAAGATAAATTGAAAGTATTCAATTTAAACCTTTCTAACTACTTCATTTTAATGTCCATTGATATCAGTAATCCTGATATGAGTCGGAAAAGAGGTTCCAGATACGATGAGCTTATATAAAGAAATCACCCACGATAACCGGAATAATTTTTTAAAATTTATTCCAAAATAGATCACTATCATTTTTCGAATTTGATTGTATTCTTAAACAAAACTTCACATCAATTTGGACAGTAATGAGATTTTCATTGAACAATTCTTAGCATTATGACTTGGGCAAGCAAATAATGAAATTTTAATTTTTGAAGAGTTAATAAAAATTAACAATTTTATAATGATTAATTTGTTTTAAAAAGTATTATGATATTAGAGAACAATAAATAAGAATTGAATGTAAAAAATTATAGTAAAATAATTAATCAAAAAAATTAGTTTTAGGAATATTAAGCAAAGTTCTAAAAATAAAAAAGTATTATAAATGTCAAATCATAATACCATAATTAAAATAACTTCATATTTCAATTACCAAAATCTAAAATTAAATCAACAATAATTTTTTTACAATTGAATTACAAAAACAGTTTTCATGTTAATATTATACAACCTTAGACATTTGAAATAATAATATATATTAAACAAAAAACATTCATAACTCAAAAAAACATTTAATTTGCTTAATATATGACAATCTTACAAAACCACTTTGGATAAGAAAAAACAGTCAACCAAACTCAAATAAAGGTAGTAATCTCATATATATTGAACCACTTGATGGCTGCTAAATGTAAGAAACAAACCAAAATTCACCTTAATACTTAACAAAAGATTATAAAAAAACTGATAAGATATTCCTAAATAATAATTGAGATAATACCGTATTTACCAATTAACCAATTTTTTAGTTCTCTAAAAACATTTTGAAATTGTGATTTGTACAATTATAAAATATAGCACAAAATCTTCATATAAAGAGGCTTTTCCAAAAGAAATCAAACTGTATGTGTATTGGTTCACAAAAATAAACAAAGCAATGTATATCAGGATTTTTAATAATCAATTTGTAATTCGATGAAAAGGTTTCAATAAGATAATTTTCAAAATTTTAAATTGGTCATCATAATCTAATTTTAATTGCATTGCAAAATTTTGGGTAAAAGTGAAATGTAGAAAAAAGAAAGCCAAAAAATTATAAAGATTTAAACCAATTTATTATAGAAATAAGAGATGATGTTTCAGAAAATATGTTAAAGAATTTAATTAAGTCAGAACGAGGATGTAAATTAATTATTGAGAATAATGGAAAACAATATTATATAAATAAATCTTTTTTCATAATAAATATCATATAAAGTATTAATCAATAATTGATTTATTCAAATACAAAAGTTATTTGCAACAAACTGTATTACTAGAAAAAGATATGTAATCATTTTCACAAAGTAAAATGATAAGTTTTTACAACTTTTAAAGTTATTACTTATATAATTAATGATGATTCCTTTGTTTTTTTTGTACTTTATTACAGTAAAACTAACTTGAAGGTTTTAAAAAATTGTTTCTATAATTTGTTTTCAAGACATAATTATTGAATAATCAATATTGATATCAAATTTTAAACTTTGTTAATTAAATTATAGCATTATATTAATGGCGTTATTTAGATGTATTATTTACAAACTATTTTTCTATTTTCAGATTTCCTTGGCATTAACATAATAACCCTAAAACTAATTCCATTTATTGATATTTAAAATTTAAGTTTTGATTGTGTTTGTTATTTATTTCATCTGTCAAACGTTAGAATTAGGACAATTTTTCTCGTGACCAATATACCCCGCAATTAAAAAGTATATACAACATATATGCTTAACAGCCGAAATTATGAGATCAACTGATTTATACTTGAGTATTATTAAAGTTCGAATGATTTAAAAAATTAAGGTTTTGTAATAAAAACTAGGAGAACCAATTAAAAGAATTAATAAAGTTTGTAGTACTGTTTTGCTGCAAATTGTAGGAGTATCAAACAAAGTCCTTTTGAAACCTGCAATGGAAGGTAAATGAATTGAAAGTAAACCATAATAATTCTGCTTATATAATTTTAATAAATTTCTAATATTTCATGTTGTAATAAATTAATAAATTAGAAAACTTTCAGTAATACTAAATTTAATGCAGGTTCGGATCCTAAAAAAGTTTCAAAACATAATACACACATGTAATTTATTCTTGTACTTCTTATGATTTTCCCTTCTCAATACATCTAAACATGTGGTTTAAGCCAACTTTTTATAGATATCCTTGACAAAATTTTTAATTGTTCATTGTAATCAACAAAAATCTTTTTGATATTATTTGTGACAAAAATGCAATGTCTGGTAATTTATCTGTCCAGTGTATAATATGGTAAACTTTAGTATGATATATTGTTTCAAAATTAAAATTTCGTAATATGGTGCACAAATGAATGA
>JAAOMT010000483.1:280162-315659 GCA_016748015.1 Geosiphon pyriformis | reverse complement strand
TTTCTTTTATTTTCTTATCATAATCATTAGGGTAACCTACAGACGAGATTCCTGTAGAAGAGTTGACTTTTACAGCAAAGTAACTACACATTTTTAGTGAGCTTCCAGACAAGCAATTCCTGGAAAAGAGTTGACGTTTACTACAACGTAACTACACAAAGCAACTGGCACAAAATTGGCCATTCCACTCATAAGTCCAGCAAGTTCAAATTATAGGAGATAATTTGAAGATAAATTCAGTTACTGAAGGTTCAACCACATCCAGAAAACGTGAATTCACAGCAAATAAGTATCAACAACATTACAGAAAAGAGACCAAAAACCTCCAGTAACAATGTCAATAACTCAGCACTTTTAATCCTTAATCAATTAGTATACAACAACAAAACAAAGATAGAAAAAAAAAAAAACAAAGAAAACAAAGAATATGAAATAAAGCAAATAAGCCAAGGCAATTCTAATTTGTATCCCGTCAATAGCCATAATCAAGAGCTATTGTTCCAGTATGATTAAGTATCAGTTACTACCAACATGAAGTGTTGATAGTGAAGAAGGAATTTGATATAGTGAATGATTATTTTATTTAAAGATTGTGATAACTAAGCTAAGAATTCTTGGTGTTGATTCTGTTTTTTCTGTTTCTAATGCTATTGCTATATATACATATTTGAGATTCCTCAATTTCTCAATTCCTTGTGACAGAAATCCTAGAATTTTTGGAATCCTGTGATTCTTGATAAGAGAAATTCTGGAATTCTGGAATCCTGCAATTCCTTATTGGAGAATCCTGAAATTCTTGGAATCCTGCAATTCCTCTGAGAAGAATCTTGGAATTCCACATTTACTACGTCTACATCTGATTGGCTAATATTTACTGACTAATAATACTATATTTCCTATATTCTATGAGTAACATTATCACTTCCTTTTAATATTAAGCTCTGTCAAAATCTAATTCTTTTAATTCTCCCTCTTGAAGTATTTCCTGAATTTTGTTTTCAAGAATTACTTGTGTTATTTG
Source organism: Geosiphon pyriformis (assembly GCA_016748015.1). Classification (NCBI taxonomy): domain Eukaryota; kingdom Fungi; phylum Glomeromycota; class Glomeromycetes; order Archaeosporales; family Geosiphonaceae; genus Geosiphon; species Geosiphon pyriformis. Next base: position 314,638 of record JAAOMT010000483.1, on the reverse strand, counting down.
AGTCTGTAATTCTTCAAATTGAGCATTAGTGATTTTTCCCAATTGATTATTGGTAACTGTATCCATTGCTTTGTTGAGTAGGATTCCTGATCAATCCTAAAATGTTGTGTGTATTCAGTATATAGCTCGAGCTTGTGTGGATAAGTTGTTTTTCCCTACAAAATATTCTAGTTGTTGTAGTATTGTTGTGTCGAATAACCGCTTTGTTTTATCCGTATATAAGTTCTGGATATTCACGTATTGTCCCAAGTAAAAGTAACAATAATTTTTTGGAAATTGTTGTGTTCACCAAGTCCAAGTTTCTTTAGTAAGTTTTTGATGTAATTTGACTATTTGTTGTTCTTTTATGGCCAATTTTATCTTGATCATGATCTTGTCAACAACATTTTCAAGTCTTTTCTGTGCTTTGTTTTGTGGTATTTTTGCTGTATTTTTGTAACAAATAGTTTGTTGATTGATTGTAATTTCCATCTCCTGGTGTTGGATTAATTGAAAAATTTGTTGGGCTAATAAATGGATATTGTTTATAATTTCTATTTTTCTGATCTCTTCTGTCACGTTGACTATGTTCTTATATATTCTTTTGTTAATCAATTGGACGTGTTGTTGTCAATGATAATGATTGGTTCCAGATCTTGTGAAATCTCATCTGATTGGACTAGTATTCTCTGTACTCCTAATTGTGGAATATTACTGGTGGATAATAATGCTGTATAGTAGTATGATTTCAGTCAATTTCCATGTGCTGCTTTGGTCAAGATTTTGTTATTCAATTTTAATTTGTAAGCTCTATTTTCTAGAATTTCTTCTATGTGAAATGGTCTGTCCCATTTGAGATCAAATTTTCCACTCCATTGTTTTTCCACTTTGGTACGATGTAGTAGTACTTTGTCTCCAATCCTGAATTCAACTGGTTTATCTGGTAGTTGGTTATCATGTCTTTCTTTTTGTTTCTCTTGTGATCTTTGTATGTTATCAGCTGCTCTTTGTTGTTTGTTTTCTAATGTTTTTATTAAGTTATATGTTCTTCTCAACAATGTGTTTTTGAAATTTTCTTCTGTTATTGGTTTGGTTGGGTATGTGCTGACTTCTATTTTCACTGGTAGTGTTGCTGTTCTACTATATACTAATTCAAATAGTGTTGCTTGTGTAGTATCTTGCTTTATTGTCCAATAAGCAAATAGTACTGATGATATCAACAAATCCCAATCATTCTGGTTTTCTTGGCTGAGTTTAGCTATTGCTTCACACAATGTTCTGTTAAATCTTTCGACTAATCCATTGGTTTGTGGATGGTATGGTGATGATAGTGGTCTCTTAATTCCAAATCTTTGGCTTAATTCTGCCAATGTTCTGTTCACAAAATAAGTTTCTTAGTTTGAAAGTAATTCTTTTGGACATTCATGTTGACAGATCAAATCTTAATGAACGAATTCGGCAATGGATTTTGTATCTGCTCTTTGAATTGTTTTCACCTCTGGCCATTTAGTGAGATAGTCCATGGCTACTGCTATGTACCTGTTTCCTCCGCTGGTGATTGTTAATAGTCCAACTAAATCAATTCCAATACAGTTAAATGGTTGTCTCACTTTGATTGGTCTTAATGGTTCACTGGGTTTCATATCTCCTCTTTACTGACAAGCATCACAATTTTGAACATATTGGATGATGTCTGAATATATTAATGGCCAATAGTACCTTTTTCTGGTTCTTTTCATGGTTGCTTCTTTGTGAAAATGTCCTGCTGTTGGATTTGAGTGCATGTTGAATAATATTGTCTCTTTTTCTGGCTCTGTAATTACTCTGGTTGGTTGATCTGAATCTTTTCTATTTTTTTGATAAGTATATTTTGGTAAGTGATAAAATATTTTGATTGTTGTTTGATACTCTTTCATTCCATTGAGATAAATTCTTCTTGAATTGTTGAGTGTTTATATAATGTTGCAGTTGTTGATATTTTTGTATGTTCATCTTTTGTTATATTTTTTGTTGATATTGTTCTGGTTTTGTTATATTTTTGGATTGAACTGTTCTTTAGATTTGTCTCATTCATGACAAACTGTCAGCATTTCCATTGTCTTTTCCTTTTTTATAATGTATAGTATAATTATATGGTGTGAGTGCTATTTTTTATCTTGACTGTCTTCCATCTCCAAATTCTTGTTTTTAAAGTGATGTTAATCCTTTGTGATCTGTGTATACTTTAAACTTCTGGCTTAAGTATTCTTTTCATTTCATGACTGCCCAGTATATTGCTAAGTGTTCTTGTTCTGGTGTTCCATAGTTCTTTTTGGCTGGTGTTAAACCTCTGCTGGCATATGCTACTGGATGTTTTTTGCCATCTGGTTTTCTCTAAGATAATACTGCTCCCAATGCTTGGCCAGATACATTGGTGGTAATGATGAATGGTTTGCTGTGATCTGAATAGATCAGTACTGGAGCTTGAATGAGCTTTCTTTTCAGAATATCAAAAGCTTTTTGTTGACTTTCTGTCCATTCATATTTTGTATTCTTGGTTTGCAGTTGGTTGAATGGTTGCGCTATCTTGGAAAAGTTCTTAATAAAATGTCGATAATAGTTGGCAAATCCCAAGAATGATTTCAGTTCTGTTATATTGGCTGGCACTGAAAAGTTTTTTACTATCTTTATTTTCTCTGGATCTGTTTTGATGCCATCTTTGCTGACTATGTGTCCCAAGAATTTTAGTTCTGTTTTGCCGAAAAAGCACTTTGTTGCATTTAACTTTAGTCCTGCTCTTCTTAGTCTTTTGAACACTTGTTGAAGATGATGAAGATGATCATCAAATGTTTTTGAGAATACATTGGTGTCATCCAAGTATACAACTACTGATTTCTATAATAAGCCAGTATAAACAATTTTCATTAGCTGTTGGAAAGTTGCTGAGGCATTGGTTAAGCTGAATGGCATTACTTTAAATTCGAAATTCCCTTCCCTTGTGGTGAATGTTGTTTTCTCTTTGTTGACTGGATCCATGGCTACTTGCCAGTAACCACTGTTTAGGTCTAATATTAAAAACCATTTGTTTTTACCAAAAGCATCGAATAATTTTTGGATCTGTGGAGTGGGGTACCTATCTCCACAAGTTACTCCATTGAGTTTTCTATAATCTACACAAAAGTAAATTTTCCCATTTTTTTTCTGAATAAGTACTACTGGTAATGACCATGGGCTCATTGATGGCTGAATTAGCCTATTGTCAAGCATTCAGTTTATCTCTTGATAGATAATCTCATGGCTAGCTGGTGGTATTCTGTATGCTTTTTGTTTAATTGGCATTGCATTTTCCATCTTGATCTAATGCTAGATGATGTCAGTTTGGCCAAACTCGTTTTTGCTGGCAAAGATGTTATTGAAATTGTTAAGCAACATTTTAAGTTGCATATGTTGAAGTGGATCTAAGTTTCCCATGTTCATTTGTTCCAACTGTTCTGGTTGGAGCAAATAACATTCACTTCATCTATATATTGTTTGTAATGTGATATTGACATATCCACAAAGCTTTGGAAAGTTTGGAATGGTGCTTAGTGGTTGATCCTCTATTTCTGTGGTCAAATATTTGATGATGGTTCCTTCTGGTATATTGACAATATTTCTAGTATTGTTGTAAATGGGAATTTTGATGTGGTTATAGTTCTTGGCTGGTATATGGAAATTGATGAGTCCAACTTCTCCTAATTCACAAAGACTTGCTTCTGTTTCAAAAATTTGTGCTTGGTCTTTTATCTTCCTCTCTATTGTTATTATGTACTGGTCATATGGTGGAATGGAAATTGCTTGACCAGTTCAGATAATTTCTCCTTGGCCAACAATTTTTTTTTCTGCCATATTGACTGGCACATCTATTCTATCTGTTGATCCAAATCCCTGTATTCCTTTCGCTGTTATTCCTAATTCCTCCCTTTTTCCCACTAATACTAACTAAGCTATTCTAATCAGAGGCAGGAATATTGCCTGTGCTATCTTTTCATTGGGCTCTATTATATAGACTTTTTCTGAGTCATTTTATAGCATAGCAATGATATTTTCTACATATCCTGTGTCAATTATTCCTCCTTTTATATTAATCCCTCTTTTCACTAAACTACTCCTAGATGTTAATTGAACCATTGTTGTTGCTGGAATTTCCAGCGCTATTTTCAAATCAAGGCAGATGCATGAATGTGGTTTCAATTTGATGGCATCTTTTCCTGGATACCTCAGATCAAACTCTGCATCAGTATCATGTGCTTATTCTGGCATGATACTTTCGTCATTATCACTAAACCATTTAAGTTCTTGGTCTTTGGTAAGATCAGAGAGTGCAATATATTGTTCGGAGTCTGAATCAGAGTTTAAATCTGAGTTTATACTATTGTCATTGTCATTGCCATCTTGACTGGAGCTTGAACCGTTGTTATCATCATTGTTGTTGGAGTTTGAAGCATGATTGATCAGCAATTCTGATTCCAATACACAGCTGCTGATTGGTTCTTCTTCTTTTGGGATCATGTAGATCATATGTGGTAGTAGATTGTAGATAAGGTTACACTCATCACAATACTGGAAGTCACAGGGAATTAGGCAGTGTTGACATAGTCAAGTGTTCAACTGCTCTAACCATTGTTTTTGTTCTTTCCTTGTGGGTGCTAATTCTTGGTAGTGTTTGTGGAATTGTTCTAGATTTAGGAGATTTATGATGGGTTCTGCATCCCAGTCAAGTTCTAGAGATTCTGAGGGGTTGTCTTTGATCGTTTTTATTTCTTCAGGTGACACTCCTTCAATTTTGGCGAGTGCCATTCGCCAAATTTCATTATCGTCATGTGGGTAACCATCCAGACACTAAACAGTTCTTCTCCAGACAGCTTCAATGGACATTCCTTTTTATATCCAGTTGCTAATGAGAATCATGTATTGGCATGACTTGTCACACGTTCCTCCTTCCCCAGAAATGTCATTCCACATTCCTTCATCAAGAAGGGTGTTTCCACATGCCAGACAACGTTCGCCATCCCACTTTCCTTTTTATTTTGGTCATCCATTGTGTTCGATAATGTATGAGTGACAATAATATTTGGTTACTGTAGACCATTCTTCATCTTTGTTGCAACATGCACCCATTGACAACAATTTCTTGCCACAATTGACGCACACTAGCTTGGGTCGACAGTATTGAGCTGGTGGTTGGTAGGCATATGGGACATAAGTCAATTTGTTGGCTAGTGTCAGCTTTTCTTCTCATTCCTTCCCTTTTTCTTTTTCTTCCTAATTCCATTTAGTGGTTGGTTTGCTCTGGCTGTCGTCATTTTATGCTCCTAGGTTTGGCTCTCAGGCAAGTTCTTTTTCTTCCTTCTTCTTTCCCTTGTCATTTCATGAGAGTATGGGTGGTAGTTTGTTGTGGTCAACGTCAGCCCAGGAGACTTGGTAAGCTTTCCAGGTAGGTTTTTCTTTTTCTTTCTCCAGTTCAATCAATAGTTTCTCTTTTGGAGGAGTCTTGAAGTGACCACACATGACTGGTACACGTATGTATTGGCCCTGATATGTTAGCTGGAGTTCCTGGGTGTTCTAGTCTAATGTTACATTGACTTTGAATAGCCAGTCATTACCAACAAGAGCTTGGTATTGAGTGGTTTCTATCACTTTAATGAGAGTTATGATGCCATTAACTTTGAAAGGGAAGTCATTGATTTCGCTGATTGGAGTTTTGGTTGCTTCATTGGCTGTGATGATTCTGGCACTGGCAGTTCAATCAACTTGGCAACCTAATTGATCCATGAGTTGTCATGTAATAATGCTGCCTGCTGAACTGCTGTCAAGGATTAATTTGATGAATTGTCCCTTAACTTTGACATCAGTGTACATTGTAGTAATCAGTTTGGCTTTAAGAGTGGCTCCACTAAATAATGGCATTGCAGTTGTTTCCTCGAATTTGAATGAGAAGATAGCAGCCAAGGACTTGTCTTCGGTAATGATAGCAGGGGGGATATTACTGGTGAGTGGTTGTTTTTGGGCGAATGCTGGGTTATTGGCTAAGGCGTCTTCTGGGGTGACCAGGAGACTTAAATAGTTCTGAGAATTTGGGTTCTGGGGTTGACTGGTACCTGAATTCCACTAGCATAATCCAAATGGTTGCTGTGAAGAACTGGGGATCAGCTGATGGACCACTATCGCCAATCTCTAACTTTGTTGAGTCATTCTCAGTCTTTGTGTTCTATTGAGTAGTAAGTTTTGGAGCGGTGTTTGAATTTGTTGGGGTTGATATATTATTTGTGGCTGCGGTTGTTGATAAATCACTTGCAGCTGCAGTTGATAAATTGGAGCTTGATATACTGATGGTTGATACATTGATTGCTGTGTCATTGGTGCATAATGAGATAAGTGTTGGTATTGTTTTTGATTTTGCTGGGAACTCGGAACTGAGAACCAGTGATCAGGGTTTTGATATTGATTTCCCAATTGTTGGTTATTTAAACATTGGCGGCAATCAATTTGTATGTGTCCTTGTTTACCACAATAGTGGCAAACATGTGTTTCTTGTTGCCACTGTTGATTGGCCGGAAATGATGGACATAGCTGATTTTGGACGTGATTAGAGTTTCCCTGATTGTTGCATCGTTGTGGCGGTTGATAGATTGCTTGGTTGTCAGCTAAGTACTCCTCTAATTTTTGATTGATGAAATCATTGAATTGTTTCAATTTAGAATCCAATTCAGATGATCTATTCATTACTAGATTAACGGCTTGGGTGTGGTTAGCTTCGAGTTCGGTTGCTTCAAAATCTTTGGCGTTAGTGACAGCTGCTTGTAAATCTGCTGGATGTAGTGAACATATGCACTGGAAAATACTACTGCATAAGCCTCTGATAAATTGATTCAAAATTTGGGCCACTGTAAAATAATCAGCATTGATAGCTTGGATTTGGCGCAGGCATCTATAGAATTGTCCTAAGTACGTGGTAATGGCTTCAGTGTCTCTTTGTTTAATAGTAGTAAAAGTATTTACCAAATGGTTGATATTATTATTATTACTGAAGTATCTTAGGAACTCCTGCTTAAATGCATCAAACATTTGAGGTTTTGCGACTAAGCTTTGATACCATGAATTTACAGTATCTTGGAGGAAAGATGGGATTGCCTAAAAAGCTCTGTCATTGTTCCAATTGTTTGCCATGATTGCTTTGGCGATATCATTCAACCAAGCTTGAGCATCATCCTCTTTACCAGTGAATTTTTCTAATTTGGCAATTGGTGTATAGGCCATCAGTACTATAGGTTGTTGGGACTGTTGAGGCGGCTGTTGCTGAAGTAGTTGAAGAGATAATGGTTGTTGGGGTAGTACTTGAAGTGGTTGAATTGGCTCACTGATCGGCTCAATTGGTGGTTGATTGATGATGATAATGGAAGGTAGGTGTTGCTGATGAATTAAATTGGGGTTTTGATTTCTTTGATTTAACGGGGTGTGAATATTCGGAGTTTCAATTTCCAAATTTTCTAGATTTAGATTTTGCTGAGTTTGAAGATTTGGGGTTTCAACTTCTGGGTTTTCAGTAATCAGGTGCTGGTAAGTGAATTCTTGATCCTCTGATTCTTTTTCCTCTTTTTCTGATTCCATTACTTTTCACGGATCAGAAATTCTGAAATCTGGTGGAGACAGTGGTGATCGAAGTCCTAATGGGATTAATGATCATGAATTAAATCTTTTAAAGTATTCGCCATATGGTCCTAATAATTCTGTTTTTTTTTGTCTATTTTGGAATGGGAATCATTTAAATACTGATGTCGTAGTTGATGGGGGCATGTCTGTTGATGATATGTTAATGGCGCTTCCAGGTGTATAGTGGTAGGATGGGTTGCTTGGGGATTCAATTCTGTTTTTTTTTTAAGTAGGTGGTTGTATTTTTCTGGGTGTTACTGCTGGTGTTTGTAGTTTTCCTTTGCCTTTATTAGCATATGTAATTAGATATCTTTGTTGGGTGTGATGTTCAATTTCTTTGTTGATCTCAGTAATGATGGATGTGAAATAATGATTTGTTGGTAGGTTGGTGTTTTGAATTAATTTCCTATAGAAAGTTCCCTTGCTGATTCAATATTCACTAGTGTTTTTAACAAAGAGGAAATCTTTTCATTGACATTGTTACTCATAGAATATAGGAATTAAATATTAGTACATAAATTAGCCAATCAGAATAAATGTAGTAAATGTGGAATTCCAGGATTCTCGTATGAGGAATTGTAGGATTCCAGAATTCCAGAATTCTTCTCAAAGGAATTGCAAGATTCCAGGAATTTCAGGATTCCTGGTGTGAAGAATTGAGAAATTAAGGAATCTCAATTATGTATATATAGCAGTAGTATCAGAAGCTAGAAAAGAAGAAAAAAAATTTAGGCAGTCAATTAGGCTCAAAGTTAAGAAGACTGAGAGTCAATAGGACTCTCAGAGTCAATTAGACTCGCAGGTCATAATTATTAAATATCCTTCCTTCAAAAGATAGAATACTATAACTTGAAATGAAATCACTTCCATATTAATGTTATTATCCACTACTTAACCTGCTGGCACAATAGCTCTTGATCATGGCTATTGACAGGACACTTATTTCTTATTTTATTTTCTTTATTTCTTTATTTTCTTTTATTTTTCTTTATTTTATTTTCTTTTGTTGTTTACTAATTGATTAAAAGAATTAAGCACTGAGTTATTGACGTCAAGAATAGCCTGGTAAAAGACCCAGAAATAAGGGTAGAATTATATATATTAACAGATAGCTTATCAGAAGGGCACAACTGCCAGAATAAATCTGGCCGCCAAGCTGAGAAAGAAATTGGGCATAATTGTGACTCCAGGAAAACTAATACCATCACCACTGAATCTCTGTCCATTATACAAAGAACTCAACCAAAACCATTAGATAATAATATCTTTAGATATTACCAATAACTTTATATCAATTAAGCACCAAGTTATGGGTTTGTTATTTGATTTGAGACCTCAAATAATCACTTGTAACAACATAGAAATTGAAGGCTGATTCGACGGATATATGATTGTGGTTTAATTCCAAGTATTGACAATAGTATTGAAATAAGGATTTTGCAAATTCTAAATGGTTTGCTCCTATATTTTCTGATTCTGCCACTTTTGGATGGTGTTTGTTGGTGTGGGTTCTCTGTAGGATTATACTTCACAGGGAGCACCAAATATTACAGGTGATTATTTCTGCTGTAGAATTAAATAACAAACCCATAACTTGGTGCTCAAAAGCTATCTTGATTTCTGTTGATATTGGTATTGGTAATCTGAAGGTTTTGATATATGAAGATTTTGATATCTGAAGATTTTGGGTTGAGTTCTTTGTATTATAAACAGAAATTCAATTGTAATTGTAATAGTCTTCAGAATCGCAATTCCATTTAATTTCTTTCTCAGTATAGAGGCCAGATTTATTCTGGCAGTTGTGCTTTTCTGGTAAGCTATCCGATAATATATAAAATTCTACTCTTATTTCTGAATCTTTTACCAGACTATCCATGACATTAATAACTCAGCACTTTTAATCCTTAATCAATTAGTATAAAACAACAAAGCAAAAACAGAAAAGAAAAGAAAAGAAAGAAAGCAAATAATATGAAATAAAGCAAATAAGCCAAGGCAATTCTAATTCGTATCCCGTCAATAGCCATGATCAAGAGCTATTGTTCCAGTATGATTAAGTATCAGTTACTATCAACATAAAGTGTTGATAGTGAAGAAGGAATTTGATATAGTGAATAATTATTTTATTTGAGGATTGTAGTAACTAAGCTAAGAATTCTTGGTGTCCATTCTGTCTTTTCTGCTTTTAATACTACTGCTATATATACATATTTGAGATTCTTCAATTCCTCAGTTCCTTGTAACAGGAATCTTGGAATTTTTGGAATTCTGTGATTCTTGATGAGAGGAATTCTGGAATCCTGCGATTCCTTGTTGGAGAATTCTGAAATTCCTGAAATCCTGCAATTTCTCTGAAAGGAATCTTAGAATTCCACATTTACTATGTCTATATCTGATTGGCTAATATCTATTGACTAATAATACTATATTTTCTATATTCTATGAGTAACACTGATCAACTTATCTCTTTCAAGCTACTTTTTAAAAATAAACTTTTTGTTTCAATTCTGGGGCTCTATGCTGGTGCTTCTTTGGCAGCTTGGTTTTCCCAAGCTGGTGATATCAATTCTATGATTGCTAAAGCCATAAATAAGTCATCTTTTGTTATTCTGAGTGACAACTTCAATGAAAATGGGTCTCATAAGTGTGCCAGTTTCAAAAAGTGTCTGGATCTTGGTTTGGTCAATTTTTTAAGTGGATGTCTTCATGTAAATATGCCAACATAGGCTAACTCTCATGGTGTGGCTAAGATGATTGATTTTTTGTTTATTTCTTCAAACTTGGTTAATGTTGTAATGAATTGTAATGTGTTTAATGTTGGGAAATTCTTTAACACTGATTATTGGACTGTGTTTGTGGGTCTAGATGGGCTTTTGAATATATGATTGAACTCTATTTACAAGCAGGCAAATAGGAATTGGTGAAAATTTGACTTTAAAAATACTAATGAGACTAAATAGAACAATTTTGAGAGTGCTACATTAGCCAATGCAGCATTATTCTCAGATGTGTTTGCCACTTCTGTGAAGTTTTCAGATTTGAATGTTATATAAGATGTTGTGCACAAAGTGATGTGTTTTTCGGCAAATGAAGTTTTTAAGAAAAAATGGTTCAAGGAGTATGATGGTGTTTTCTCAAAAAAGTCCTCTAAGTTTTATAAGCTTGAAGTTTTGGTGTTAAGGATTGCCAAAGTTTTACATGAAAGTGCTGGTGGTGCTTTTGAATCTTTGTTGGACCACTGGGAATCTTTGGATGCTGATAAGACTTTGCCTGTTCAGACACTATTAAATTCTGGTGCAGATTTGAATCATGTGCATTTGGCTTTTTTCAGTATGCAAAAATTGTATTGTGCCTCTAGCTTGCTAAGTTTTTGTGGACTGAAAAGTCAAGAATTAGGTCAGTTGTTGACAAACAAATAAAAAATTTTGTGACCAATAAAGGTTACATAATCAGAAGTGTGCTGAAACATCCTTTTTGAAAGGTAGTCTTAAACCATCTGATGGTTGGGAATGAACTAATTTTGGAGCCCAATCTGGTCAAAGCCAGGGTAGATGTTATTATAGAGGGCTGGACTAGGAAATGCGAGGTGGTGGAGAATTTTTCTGTTTCTTGGTCTTATTAATATTAGCCATTGAATTACATTTTTGATGATGCATTTTCAAATGTTATGTGCTTAGTTGATTTCAATAAGTTGCTCGGTGTGGTTTCTGATCTACCTGATGGCAAAGCAGTTGGTCTTTCTGGGATTTTAAATAAACTTATGGATCAAACAAAAATTTAAAAAAACTAAAGATTAATCTGCTGCAATGCTTCCAAAGCTAGTGTTAAGTATTTGAAAGGAAGCCTGAGTCTCAATAATTCCCAAGTCATATGAACGGAAGGGAGTTTTAATGAACACCTGACCTATTGCTTTGATTAAAACTGTGTGTAAAATTCTTTCTAAGATTTTCTTGGACAGAATTTCTTTAGCATGCAGCACTTTTGATGTTTTGCAAAGAGACAATTTCTTGGTTTTAAAGAGTATGACCATGCAATCTCCAATTTTTGCCATTGGTTTAGTAGTTAAAGATATATTGGAGAAGAACCATAAGCTCTGACTTGTCTTACAGGACATGCAAAAGGCCTATAATTCAGTTAGATAGGAGCATCTTAGGAAGAGCTTGGTCAGGATAAAAATGTGCAGTAAATTCATTAGATTTTTTAGTGGTATTCACAATGATCATGTTAATAGAGTTATGACAGATTTTGGTTTAACAGATGGATATTAGGTGCATGATGGTTTGAATTAGAGAGAGGTCTTTTCACTTCTTCTTTGGCACATCTTTTATGATCCCTTTTTATGTGAAATCAAGAGACAGGAAAGTGTGTGTGAATATAGACTGAACTCTCATTTTATTGTCAGGATTAGTTGTGTAGAATCTCGGACTGGATTGATATCTTTTTTTGCTACTAGTGCTTTTGTTGATGATACAATATGGGTTGGTAGCAATCAGACTGTAATACAACACATTCTCAATATTGCTAGTAAATTTTTCAGAATCAATGACATTTCTATTAATAACAACAAAACAGTGGTTATTTTTATTAATTGTGGGGTAGAGTGTTCTTCTTTGTTAATTAGTGGTTTATCTATTTCCATTATCAAGAAAGAGAGGTCTCATTACTATTTGGGTATTTTTCTGTCTACAGATGGTTTGTCAAAGCCTAGTTTGGCTAAGATGCATTTAAACATTAGGTTTTTTGTCAATCTTGTGCTGAGGAAGGCCATTTCAAATAAACAGTTTTTGTATTTGGTGTTGGCTGTTTTGTATCCTATTGTTAACTACAGAATGCAGTTCAGTTTTGTTCCTATTAGAGTGTGCAAAAAGTAAGATGCTATGGTTTGCAAGATGTTAAAATTGAAATCTGGTCTGCCTCTTGACTTTTCTAGCAATGTGCTTTATTACTCTTCTTTGTATAGTTTGAAGCCTTTTGAGTAAGTTCAGACTAAAAACAAAATAGCTTCTGTTGTGTGTTTCGCAAACTCTGTTGGGATTTTGGAATGTTTGTTTTCACACAGGTCTTTTGACTAGCAAACTCTGAGTTGGCACCCACTTCATCTTTTGAACTCTCTAGCTCATATTAGAGTCAGCTCTTCTAATAATTTTTTGGCAGGTGTGGTTTGTATTTTTCTTGGTTGCAACTTATCTCTTAGTAGTCCAATGTTCAGTTCTTTCCACTTTTGGGATAAAACTTCTATGTTGACTGTCCTTGGTGAGTCTAAGTTCTGTAGATTTTTCTCTTCACTTTGCCACTATAGTGTAGCTTTTGTGAAGCAGCTTTATTGTCAAAAAGGCACTATTTTTAATTGGAAGACCTTCAAGTGTTGGAAAAAACTGGACCCATATGGCTTTGTTCCAGACTGGTTTAGGCTTTCTGTTAACTTTCTTGGTGGTGTAGCTTCTTCCTTTGTATGTTTTTTCTCTTTGGATGAATCTGAACTTTTAAGTGTTTTGAGATTTAGTGAGTTTGGGCTTATTTGTAATCAATTGTTGGATGTTGGAGCTGACACCCTATCAGTATATATAAATGGATCTTTGAAGGACTTGGGAAGTGCTAATGTTAGAGCTGGCACAGTGGTTTTTTTTGAGAATGTAAACTTGGATTTGGGAGTTAGAATTTCTGGTCTGTTGTCCTCTACTTTAGCAGAGCTGCAGACTATTGCTTTAGCTCTTGAGTGTGTCCCTTCTTTTAGCTCAGTTTGCCTTTTTACAGACAGTCAGGCTGTCTTGGATGCATGCAAATCAGAATTGAGTTTGGTGCATCCAGACTTCCAAAATTGGTGCTGAATGAAGCATTAGCACATTGTAAACATTGTTAGAAAGAAAAATTTAAATGTTATTTGGTGCAAGGTTAGAGGTTATTTTGTCTTGGGCAATAAATGTGCTGATGTTTTCACTAATACAGCTTCTCTTTCCCCTTGGTGCTTTTCTCTCGGCTTGATGGAACGTTGTATTTTGGCTGAAAGTAGTGTTGTTTCTGGGAATTCTAGACATTTTGTGCATGGAATTTTTTGTTCTATTCATCATGCATACTGGAAGCTTGGTTCTGAATCTGAGATGTTAGATAGTAGTTTGTTTTCAGATATGAATTGGCCTAGCTCATCCTTGGTGTGGCATCCCAACTTACACATGGCTGCTGGCTTTACTAGTAAACTTACTGCTGGCTCTCATACATACTTTATGAAAGCTTTACATCATTAGTTGCCAGTTGCTGTTTGGAAGTGATTATATGGCAGGTGTTATTCCAGTGTATTGTGTTTGTATTGTGGTGATGTTGAAGTCTTAGATCATGCTTTTTCTTGCATGGTTGATAATTCAGCTCATCGTTATTTGTTGGATGCCCATACAACTATTTGGCATGTGCTTTTTGGTCTTTCTAGCTTCTTTTTGTGTGTGTCTCAGTTATTGTTATCTTGTGCTTCGAATACTGCAGTGTATACAGCTTTTTGCAAGAGCTTTGTTTTTAAGATTTGGTTTCGAGAAACTACATCAATTTTCAAAGATTTTAAGATTGTGAATAAGAAAGTTGTAAACTTTGTGTGTAGCTTTTGTCTTGCTTTTAGGAAGAAAATTTGGTTGGTTCATGCCAAGCATCATGCTTTTATAGAGAAAAATAGGCTAATACCATCTGATGGTTTAATTTCTGGGTCAATTTCTGGGCTGTTCTCATTATTTTCTTCTGATGTAGTTAGGCTGTTGAGTATTGATGAGGCATTTGGTATGGGTTTTGGATTTTGTAAGTCTCATTTATTTTTCTTAGGTATTGGGGGCTCTGTTTCTGTTTATATAGGTACATAGTGTTGTCCTAATTGGTTTGAGTAGCTGATTGCATATAGTAAATGCATAATTCACACCTAGTTTAGATTAATTATTTGATGTATTGTACTAGGCAATATTTGGACTTCATTCATTAAATAAATAAATAAAAAAAAAACTTTAATTACAACAGATTAATATATATACAATATTTTTAAATTTTTTAATATTAATTACAAAACTATTTTTGTTTTTATTAAATTAAAAAATTTGTTGAATACTTATTTTTTTTGTTATGTATAAATTTTTTAACAAAAATTATTAAAAATATTAATTTTGTCAAATAAAATTTTTTTAAAAATTTTATTTTTTATTAGCTATAAAAATATTTGATTCTTTTAAAAAACTATATTAATATAGTAATTTAAATAAAATATAAACTGTTTTTAAGAATATTTTATACATATTTGTTAATAAAATATTTAACAAATTATGAATTAAAGATTTTGATAACAGTAAAAATAAAATTCTATAATCTAAAAATTTTGGTTTTTAAAATTTCCAAAGAACTAAAAAATAATATTAATATTAATATTAATAAATTTATAAAAGCATAAATATTTATAAATAACTTAATAGTTTTCTTAATTTAAAATGTATTTAATATAAATTTATGTATAAATAATATGTGTTTTATTCTTTTAAATATAAAAAAAAATTATAAAAAATCAAAATATTATAAGTTTTATATTAGTATAATTTTAATTATTTAAATAATTATTGTAAAATATATAGAAAATTTTATTATAAACAAAAACAAAAAAAAAATTTTTCTCTTATTTATTTTAATAATTATTAAAGAATCTTAATTTTAAAAAAAAAGTTTATTGTTTTTTTTTATTGTTTTTCTTTCAATATTTAGTTAGTTACTTCAAAACTTTTTTTGTTTAATAATAAACTAGCAATTGGCTCTAATATTTTAAACATAAAAAGAAATTAAAAGCTGAAAACACTATTGAGTTTGAGAGTATTAACATAAAAAGAGACTATTAATAAAAAATAATAGTGTTAATTATAGTAGTGAAAATGTTAATAGTACTCTAAAAGAACCAAAAATTATAACCAAGCATGTTTTAAAAAAACTTTTGGACAGAATTAATTTTTTAATAATAATGATAATAACTTTGTAATAAATACTTCTTTATCACTTTTTTTTTCAAAAATCTGGTTTAGGTCTTGGTTAAAAAAATTTTTGTTTTAAATATTAATTTAAATATTAGTTTAGATACCAGTTTAGATACTGTGATAAAAAAATCTTCTTAAGAAAAATTAAAAATGGTTAAAAAATTATTTACTTGTATTAATAGTTTTAAGGAAGCTTTTATTCTTTTAAAATTTACTAAGATTATCTATGTATTATTTACTTTTAAATTGAATTTAGTGCAAGTAACAAAAAAAACAAAAGCTGCAAAGATTTTGGTAAATTCTAATCTTAAAAAATCAACTAGACATTTAAATTAAACTATAATAATAATAAAAATTCCAGTAAAAACATTTATTAAGACTGTATGCTATTATCAGTAAAATTTTAGTCATTAATTAATATGAAATTACTCTTATAATTTTTATTATATTATTATTTAAATTATTACTTATTATTTAATTAAAATTATTAAAGATTATTATTTAATTAATAATCCAATTTGTATAATAGAAATTAAGATAATTAAATTACACAATACTTTAGACTATATAGCATTCAAAAATTTACTAAAATTTGTAGAAATTTGTAAAAATAATAAATAGTTTACCAAAATAGTTAATAATTTGTCAAAATAATTTGTAATTTGTTAAAATGTATTTTTAGTTTATTAAAATTATAACAAAAAGAAAAGTTCAAATTTATAGACTAATACTATAACAAATTATATAAAAGAAGAGCTTTTTTTTTTGAGAAAATGTATTTTATCTTAAAATTATCTTATTCAAAATTATTTTAATTAGAATAAATCATCTGGTAAAAAAAGTAATAAAAAAATACTTTAAAAACCCAAATTTTTTAGATCAATTATATTTGAAATTTCCCAAAAACCAATTAATGTTTTGATATTTATTTTTTTATTTTTTTATTAAAGTTTTATGAATACAGCCCAACCACTACCTAAATACATAAAACCAAGACAAGTTTTAAATTAAGTATGGCTTATGCTCTTTTTACATGCAATTAGCCACTCGGACCAATCAAGACAGCACTATACACCTAAATAACTTATCATAAGAACATTATTTAAAAAACCAAAGTCCAATTTGGACAAACAAGAATGCAAACCAAAGCAGACATGTATATTCAACCTAATGCCAAAACTGTAAATCATCTTATTAAACCACAAAGTTGACAAATCAGACACTGAAGAAATAGGAGATCTATTATGTGGTAAAAGGTTGTGCTTTTCATAGTAGAATCTTAACTTTGGTTGCAGATAACCAAATAGCAGATCAGTGCTTCTCAGCAAAACAATGAACCAACTTGACAATCATCACATTACTATCAGAACCAGCACCCAAACAACAGGCCATGTTAGTTACCCAATCCTTTAAAACAAACCTTTTAGCCAGTATTATGTACAAATCAATAAATGAAACAGCCTTACTCAAAGATTGAACAACCATGTTCTTCACAGCCAAAGCCTTTAACAACACATCCCATTCCAGTACAGCCTCTGTCAATATTTCATTCCTAACCCCACTGTTATAAGTGCAAAAGAATGTGTAATCAGATTCTTCTACCAATTCACATCTAATACAAACAATATTCAGATATCTTAGATTATACAATCTTTTTCTCACAACAACTGGCAAGTAATAGTGTAGTGCCTTCATGAAGTATAACCAAAGCATAGCTGATGCTAAGCTAGTGTAGCCAGAATTCATCTTGTTATTAGAATACCAAACATTAAAAGTCTTAATCATATTGATCTTATTATAGAAACTTATATTTACAATGCCATCAACACACCTGGCTTCCCATCCAACAAAATTGACTGCATTAAACAATTTTTTAACAAAGTAACAAACATTTTCAAAAACAGGCTTGCCTTTAACATTAAAAGAATAACATGGAATCACCAAAGACAGAAAGAACTTAGAATTGACAGTAGTATTAGCATAGAAATTAGCACACTCATTTTTGATATTTCCAAAGTGACTCTTGATCTTGTTTTACATAACTAATAAACTTTTTTTAGAAATAATCTGATGAATATATTCTTTCTCAATCCAGCATTTTTTGCAAAAATCAGGACCAGATATACTATTATATAAGCAATACATGTTTAGTAAAGCTTGACTGTCTGTAAACAATATAACTAAATTAGAAGCTAGTATGCATTTCAAAACAAAAGCAATGACCTACAGTTCTACCAAAGTCAAGGAAAGCAACTTGTTTACCCTGACCCCAATACTAACATCTACATCTGAAAAATATGCAGCAGTACTATCATGAGCACTAACCGATCCCAAGTCTTTGACCAAGCCATCTATGTAAACATTTATAGAACTCAATTTAGATTTCAGCAAATACTCACAAACAAAGCCAAAATTATAAAAAGTATTAACAGAAATGAACTGAGAAAACAACAACCCACTATGTGACAAACTCCTACTACCAATAAATTCTACCAAAGAAACAAACCAGACAGGAGCTAGATCTTTAGGATCCAGCTTTTTCCATCTGTAAAAAGTATTCCACATGAAGCACTTACCATGATGGTCCAGAAGTTGGTTCACAAACACAATACCATATTTCTTAAAAAACTTAACTGTACTCAAATATTGACCCAAGTCTAGCATGTTCAAAACTGCAATTTTACTTCCAGCCTAAAAAACATTAGGCAGATGACCACCCAAAAACAGGTTGCACAAATTAAGAATATGTGTTACACCAGCCAAAAAGCAACCTAATGGATCAATCAACAACTTGGCCAGAAATCTAAGAAGGTGTCAGAGCATCCAGCTAGTGGTCTGTAGATCCATAGTTCTGTGCTTAAATAAATTACTGAGAATTTCATTAGTATTAGCAAAGTTAACCAAACCAGTTAACAAATTTTCAGCCAGCACTTGCTCAAAAGTTCTTAGACCATATAATTCAGGATGATACACAGCTTCATTTGAGAAGTTTCTAGCCAAATTGGCTTTGAGCTTTAACCCTTTTCTTAGCATTTTATTCTATTTCTTACACACATTTTTAGAAACATAATTGAACTGCAGTCTATAGCCGATGTTACCAGTAGAATTTTAGTTATTAATTAGCATGAAATTACCCTTATAATTCCTATTATTAATTAGCATACATTATTATTAATTTGATTATCACTTATTATTTAATCAAATTATCAAATATTATTACTCAATCAATAATCCGATTTGTACTCTAAAAATTAAGATGATCAAATTACACAATACTCTGAACCTTTTAACATAGTCAAAATTCGCCAAAATTAATGAAAATTTGCCGAAATAATCAATAGTTCAGTGAAATAACTTGTAAATTTGCCAAAATGTATTTTTAATTCACCCAAATTGTAGCAAAGAGAAAAGTGCAAGTTTAAAGACTAGTACTACAACAAGTTGTATAAAAGAAAAGCTTTTCTTTTCAAGAAAATGTATCTTTTCATAGTATCTTATCATAGTACTTTACTTTAGATATCTTAATTGAAACAAATTACCATTTACACATTCAAATAAAAATTAAATATTTGAAAACTAAATTCTTAAATTATTACACTTGAAATTCGCTCAACACAACTAACGTTTTGAAATTGATTAGCTACCAATTTCAATAATCTGTTAGTGACTCCAGACCTGAATAGAAAACGTTTCCCTTAACAAAATTCTATTTCTTTTACATTTCTTTTATTTTTCTTTTTTTTTCTTATCAGAATCATTAGGGTAGCCTACAGACGAGATTCCTGTAGAAGAGTTAACTTTCACAGCAAAGTAACTACAAATTTTTAGTGAGCTTCTAGATGAACAATTTCTGGGAAAGAGTTGACATTTATTACAATGTAACTACATAAAGTAACTGGCAAAGAATTGGCTATTCCACTTATAAGTCCAGCAGTTCAAATTATAGGAGATAATTTGAAGATAAATTCAGTTATTGGAGGTTTAACTATTTCTAGAAATGTAAATTAGCAACAAATCAACATTAACAACATTTAAGAAAAGAGACCAAAAACCTCCAGTAACACTGACTATGGGTTGTAAAACAGTAGAAACCAGATACAAAAACTGCTTCTCAGTAATGGCCTTCCTCAGCACCACATTAAAAAAAAACCTGACATCCAAATAAGCTTTGACTAAGCTCGGTTTAGACAGATTATTTATTGAGAAGAAAATTCCCAAATATCAAAAAATTCATGTTTTTTGACAATCAAGATATTGGAATCACTGATAGACAGTAATGCAGTTCTAACTCTCTGGTTGATAAGAATGGTGACTGTTTTGTCTGTATTAATCAAAATATTATTGATTAAAAAAAACTTGCTTGCAATATCCAAAATGTATTGCATGACTGCCATACAATTACTAATCTAAATAGTGTCATTAACAAAAGCACCAACTGCAAAAAACAACTCTTTTTTACTCTTAGGATCATATCTGCCAGTTCTTGTGAAAAACTTCAAACTCAATCTGTAACTACACAATTGTTTATGTCTCTTGATCTCACAAAGTAAAGAATCATAAAAAATTCTCCAAAGCAGTGGTAAGAAAACTTCTCCTTGATCCAAGCCATCATGAACAATATACCCATCAGTTAGACCAAAATTTATTATCATCTAATTGATTCAATTATTATGTATACTTTCAAAAAATCTCATGAAATGGGGGCACATTTTGATTCTAGCCAAGCTTTTCTGTAAGTAAAACCATCTAATTAAGTTATAAGCTTTTTACATATTCTAGAGAACTAATCACAGTTCTCTGTCTTTTTCCAGTACATCTTCAATTATCAACCCAACAGCAAAAATTGGAGAATAAGTGGACATACTGTTATGGGTTGGAATAACAAGTTAATAGATAGCAAGGGAGAACAGAATTGTAGGATGATAGAAATAATCAAAGAGAATTCAACTTCAAAGAGCAAATTGAATGAGTATGAATTCAATATGCGAGATCAGTCTCATAAAATATCTCAGTCACTATACTTTTCAAAGATAACTGGAGAATCTAAAGATAGAAGGATAATCCATACTGTCAACAAATGATCACACTTGGTATAATTCTATGCCTTATGTCAGCACTCTTAGAATTCAATATCAAGTATCAAATGTGCTCTTCAGTCACGTTTTATTCAATAATCTCCAAATGTTGTAATTACACGTTTTCAGGAAAAAGAGTAAGAAATAACCAACAAGTAATCTTTTATCTTTAAGATGTTCAGATACTTGAAAGTAGGGAAAGAGAAATTAGCAATAAAAGAGAGATTGAGATAAAAGTTGTTATTTTATTTATTTGATTTCCTTGATTTCTTCATTTCTTCATGCCTTTTTACAGCTAAGAGATTCATTGCTTATATAGTTGTCAAAAGTGGTCAATGATCAGATCAATGACTAGGTCAATGATTACTTACTAAAAATAGAGTGGCTAATTTATGTGACATCAATGGCTAATACATGTAATAATTAAGAAGAAGTATAAGTTTCAACTATAACAATACTTTTAAGAACTGAAAAATTATTATCATATAAGATACCAAATTTATTACAGACCAAAAATATTCTATCTAATAGAATCTTAAATAATATCTTTTGGGCCATTTAAATTAAAGCTATAGGCTTAGTGTTAGTCAGATTTCTCCTCCAGTTATACAGTTTAGGTATCATTAAAACTCAGACCTGCTTTTAATATGTAGGCACTGCACCTAACACCAGGCATAAATTCAAAATGTCCAACAAACTGCCTAAAACTTTTTTATTTCCATGCTTTTAAAGTTCATTAAAAATGCCAGAAAGACCAACAGTCTTCTTGTCAAGCAGATTATTAATTACCTAAAGGAATTCATCAGAATTGATATCACATATAACATTTAAAAATACATCATTATTGACATAAACCAGAAGACCATATTGATCAGACCATCAAGCATGTAGAAAATTGGAGATCACATGCTTCCTTGTCTATCTCTCCATAATACAATCAACTGTAGACTTGATCTTTTCAGGCACCAAAACCAGTTTATTATTCACTATCAAATAATTGAGAACAACCTTCTGAAATGACCATTCCAAAACACTCTTAATCATACGTTCTTTATTAGAGCAAAAGTTTTCCATGTGCTTATCTATTGTTTTTTTAATAAAAATGTTTCTGACAACTCTAGACTCATAATATTTAGATTTATGATACCTTTTCTTGACTTTTGACAAATGATGTAATATATCTCTCATGCTATTGTTATCTTTGAGCATGATACACACTTGGAAAGCTTTTTTATTATCAATAGCTAGCCAAGTATGAATAAGATAATTAACTTCTGACCTCTAACCTAAATTCAAACACCTTACTATTTTAGCTACCACCAATTCTAGCTTGAAAAACTTAGAAGATTGTTTATTCTTCAAACACTTAAATTTACTAAACCAAAATCTGGAAAACACTTCATCAGCTGACTCCACAACCACTCTCTTAAAAATATCTTACATAGTATTCAAATTTCCATCATTTTTTGTCCTATTAAATTCATCCAATCTCACTAAGAACCTATTCAATAAACATTCTCTAAAACGTGACTACTTATTTGCATTAACATCCTTGATTTTAAATTTCTATCTATCTCTATTAGTTTGTCTACATATGCTGTTGAGATGAATATTCAAAAGTCTTTTCAGACTAACTAAGACCAGAACAGCTTTGTGATCTGTATCAAAGAATTCAAAGATAAAATCAATCTTAAGACCAGCTACTGCAGACAATAATTGCTTATTTACAAAGATGTAATCAATAATTTTTTCAGCACCTCTTAAATTGTTCCAAGTAGCAGTTTTGGCCAGCATATATCTACCAAAAAAATTGCCCAAATCCAGATCTGAGCAAAACTTAAAACTCACACTTCTTTTAAATCTATTTTCATTGAAATCTCCATCCAAAAATATGAAAAAGCTGGAGTTTACAGTCTTAACAATAAAGGAGTTGATTTTCAAAGCTTAACCAAACCTAGTCTCAGCAAAAGCACCAGCATACAGACCCAAAACCATCACTGAAAGCTTGCCTTTAAAGAGAAGCCACACCAAAATAACCTAACCAGAAACTTTTTTGATCTTAGAAACATGACAAGCCAGAGAATTGTTCATAATAATTGCCACTTCAGCACCAAGAAAACCCTCATTTAAACCAAAAATAAATACCCACACACCATTAAACTTGTTCATAATCCAAGGCCTAACACCAGATCTTAATTTTGTTTCAGTAATTATTGAGATTATATTACCAGAATCCTTGTGCTAATGTACAATATCTTCTTGCTTAGCCAGCACATTGATGCCATGAATATTACACATAGCAACTTTTCATATTAAATCATTTATTGGGAAGAAAAAAGTACTTGAGAGCTCAATCCAACACACAACTAATCTAACTTTACCAATACTGAACCAATAAAAGCATTGAGAGCTACTAACTTAAATTCCAGAAAGTCCACCTTGGTAGTTAGTATTTTTGAACTGCTCAGACCAAGAATTAAGACATTAGAAATAGTAAAAGAAGGAGGCAGAGTTATCAGACCAGGAACATTTGAAACCATTGTTAAACCCAAATTTAAATTAACAGCTATTGAAGTAACCAAAACTAAGAAGGAAAGAAGAGAAGTTTGAGACATCAAATCAAAATTAATGAGCTTGTACATAATACCAGAAACTTGATCAGTTAGAAATTTCAAGGAATCCAAATGAGCACCTAAGAAAAAAGTATCAACAGAAGTAGGAGAAAAAGTATTAACTAAATCTGAGATACCAAAAGAAAGAAACTTAGGACCAGATTCAAAGTGAGTGCCACCAGAAGAACCAGCAAGTGAAACCACTTGGGCCCAAGATTTGTCACCAAAAGTAGCAGAGTGAGAAATTGGAACATTTTTTTTCTCATATAACTTGGCAAGCCAATGTTACCAATAGAATTTTAGCTGTTAATTAGCATGAAATTACTCTCATAATTCCCCTTATTAATTAGCATATATGATTATCATTTCAATTATTATCTATTATTTAATCAAATTAGCAATTATTATTATTCAACCAATAATTCGATTTGTACCATAGAAATTAAGATAATCAAATTACACAATATTTTGAATCATTTAACATAGTCAAAATTCGCCGAAATTAATAAAAATTGGCCGAAATAATCAATAGTTCAGTAAAATAACTTGTAGTTTGCCGAAATGTATTTTTAATTTACCCAAATTGTAGCAAAAAGAAAAGTGCAAGTTCAAAGACTAGTATTACAACAAGTTGTATAAAAGAAGAGCTTTTCTTTTCAAGAAAATGTATCCTTTTCATATCTTATCATAGTAACTTACTTTAGATATCTTAATTGAAACAAATCATCTTTTACAAAAATTAAATAAAAATTAAATATTTGAAAAACAAATCCTTAAATTATTACACTTGAAATTCCCTCAACACAAACTAATATTTTGAAATTGATTAGCTACCAATTTCAATAAACTGTTAATGACTCCAGACCTAAATAGAAAACATTTTTCTTGACAAAATTCCATTTTTTTTACATTTTTTTTATTTTTTTTTATTTTTTTTTCTTATTATAATTATTTGGATATCTTACAGACAAGATTTTTGTAGAAGAGTTGACTTTCACAGCAAAGTAACTACACATTTTTAGTGAGCTTCCAGATGAGCAATTCCTGAAAAAGAGTTGTACCACTATCCAACAAATCTGTTTAAAACATGAGATTTTAATTCCAAATGTCTACATTCCAAAAGGAATGAAAAAATTTTGAGTCACCTTCTACAACCCCAACAACTATCCCATTGTTTTATTTAACAAATTAAAAATTGGAATCATACATAGCAATATCTTTCAAGATGAAATCCCTTAAATTGTCTCTAATTTCATCGAAATTATAAGACATACCCTATTACCAAATCCAAACATTACTTTGACCACTGAAAACTACCATGTTCTAGAAGAAAAACTCTCTAAAATCAATATAAGTCCCTTAGAATTCCAACAACAAAGACAATTGAAACAACTAATAGCTGAATTTGCAGATATATTTGCAAAAGACAACAATGATCTGGGAAAAACAGATATTGTTCAACACCAGATCCACACAGGAGATGCTCCACCAAAATAACAACAAGCTTATAGAGTACCACCTGCCAGCCATCAATTTATCAGAGAAGAGGTTCAAAAAATGCTCAATAACGGATTGATTCAACCATCAAGAAATCCTTGGGCCTTACTAATAGTTCTAGTGAAAAAAAAACGGAAAAATCAGATTCTGTATAGACTATTGTCAGCTCAACAGTATCACAATTGGAGATGTTTACCCCCTTCCAAGAATTGATGACATGTTAGATGCATTAGGAAAAGCCAAGTTCTTCTCAACTTTAGACTTGGAAAGTGGATACTGGCAAGTCGAAATAGACCCAAAGGATAGACTCAAAACAGCATTTACTACCCAAGGAGAAAACTATGAATTCAATGTTATGCCGTTTAAACTCTGCAATGTACCAGTAACATTCCAATGACCCATGGATGTTGTATATGAAAGACTCTTATGGCAATCAGTAGTTGTTTATCTTGATGACACTAATGTCTATTCACCAAGCTTTGAAGCCCATCTTATTCACCTGTGAGAAGTTTTTCAATGATTACAGAAAGCAGGATTAAAGTTGAACATTGAAAAATGTCACTTTGGAAAAACAAGTTTAATCTTTCTGAGACACATAGTTAGTAAAGATAAAATCAAACCAAACCCTAGAACAATCAGTGCTGTTAAAAACTTTCAAACACCCAAAATACCACAGAGCTACAAGGATTTGTAAAATTAGCTTCTTACTATCAAAAATTCATAAAAAGATTTTCAGAGATTGCCAAATCACTCAACTATCTCATCAACAAAAATGTACCATATCAATGGACTAAAGAACAACAGAAAGCCTTTGATACCCTCAAAACAAAATTGACAACAGCCCCAGTTTTTGCTTATCCAGACTTCAACAAATAGTTTCAACTAGCCACTGATGCTTTACATATAGCATTTGGTGCCATCCTATCATAATTGGATGAAAATGGCCAGGAACAAGTTATTGCTTATACCAGTAGAACACTCAAGCCTACAAAACTCAAATATGGCTCAACTGAATTAGAAGCTGTCATAGTCATTTGGGCTCTTAAACATTTTCAACAATACTTGAGAAGTAGAAAAGAATTTGACATCATAACCGACAATATTGGTCTCAAATAGCTTAATAAAAAGAAAACTGAACAAAGTGCCAAACAGTCTCAATGAAATAATTTCCTGGCAGACTACAAATATATTGTACATCACAAACCAGGAAAACTACACACCAATGTTGATAGCC
The DNA here is from genome assembly GCA_016748015.1 of Geosiphon pyriformis. NCBI lineage: Eukaryota > Fungi > Glomeromycota > Glomeromycetes > Archaeosporales > Geosiphonaceae > Geosiphon > Geosiphon pyriformis. Next base: position 288,588 of record JAAOMT010000483.1, on the reverse strand, counting down.
TTTCAAGAATGAGACAAGATTAATACCAACACCAATACCAACAAAATACTAACAAACTTAATAGCTAAACAAATAACAAAACCAACAACAATAGATCCAAAAAACTACAACAACATCAAAAACTATTTGGAGACCCTTATCATGCCAGAAAATTGGTTTCCAAGTGAAAAACATCATTTACAACACTAATTAAAACAATACTTTATACACCACAACAAAATCTATTACAAAAATTGTAGAAATCCAAACCAACTACTCAAATTAGTACAGGAAAATGAAAAAGAAACAATTCTATACAATATGCACACAGATCTATCTTTAGCACACTTGGGAAGAGATGAAACAATCCAAAGAACTCTTGAACATTATTTTTGGCCTCATATGCAAAAAAACATTCAGCAATATATAGAATCTTATAATAGTTGTTAAAGAAGAAAAGGAACTTGCTCTACAGAACCTTTAAATCCAATCAAAGTTGGACAATCTTTTGACAGAGTTGGAATTGATTTAGTCGGACCATTACCTATCACAACCCAAGGAAATCGTTATATTGCAGTTGCAGTAGATTATCTTACCAAATGGCCTAAAGCTAGAGTCATCCAAAGAGCAGATGCAAAATTAGTAGCAAATTTCATCTATGAAGACATTATTTGTAGACATGGATGTCCAATTGAACTTTTATCTGATCAAGGAACACATTTTGTAAACAACTTGATACAGAAAATTTGTGAATGATTCAATGTCAAAAGACTTCTATCATTACCCTATCACCCTTAGACAAATGGACTTGTAGAACATTTTAACAGAACATTGTGTGAATCTTTAGCCAAAGTCTCAACAGATTTTGAGCAGGAATGGAATATCTTTATTCTATCAGTGTTATTAGCATACAGAACACTAAAACAAGATACTATGAAACACACATCATTTGATCTTACATATGGAAGAACAGCAACATTACCAATTAATTTTACAGTGGAAACATACTCAGTACAACCAATCAATGAAGAAAACTTTCAAGAAACACTCCAAAGAAGAGCCTACACTTTTCTTAGTACATTGGAAGGAAAAAAACACATGGCAGCCACTCATATTGAACACTTCCAAGCTTTACAAAAAAAAAACATGACAACAAACTGCCACCAATTACCAACAAATTTAACGTTGCAAATAAAGTTTTCTTATACAGAACTAAGACTGAAAAACAATAGAGTGGAAAATTTGAACATAAATGGAATGGACTATTTTATATTCACGAAATTCTAAGCAATAGATCATACAAGTTAAGACTTGATGACAAAGTATTAGCAAAAATTGCACATAAAGATAGATTGAAACACTATTATTCCAGAAACAATCCTGAACCATTAATTTCACAAATTGGTACACATTTCCCTTTAATTAATCCTGAAGATATTCTCTGAAATTTAGAACCAATAATTATAATAGAACAACAACCAAACTTGAATATTTAATTCAACATAATTTTACAATAATCTTTTTAATAACACACAAAGACAAAAATAGTAAATAATTACAAAAACACACAAACCCAAAAACAAATAAAATCTCATATCCAAAAATAATTTTTTTTATTCTCTCTTTTCATTAATTAGTCAATTTTACCATGATTATTCCTTAAAACATTTAACAAATATTCCAAAAATTAATGTTAGCCTTGAAAACACTTCCTGACTTATCTATAACGATTAATGGAAATCAAATTAATTACATTCAAAAAGAAACCACAGTCCCAGTAGTAAATAATTCTCAGAACTACCACTCCTATAGAAAAAAAACAAGAGGTCACTCTGAAAATAGGTTACCAGAACTTTTGAAGCAAACACTGAAAGAAAACCTTTTATTTGTCCCTATTGATATTCTACCAAATGCCACAATTCAACAAAAACTACTACTATTTCTCAATGAACAGAACAAGGAACATACTCTTATATATAGATATTTTTATATTGAAAGAACACTTTATGAATGAAAACTGGAACTTGAAGCAACCAACATTACTCCTGAAACAATACAAAAACAAATTCACAATGAATTCAAGACAGCAGCTGGACCAACAAACACTCACTATAAACTTAGAGCAGCATCTAGACTCTATGATTTATTCAACACTTGTAAAAACGTCTTACAAAATCTAATACTCCATCCAATGAAGATTCAATACATTGGAAAACTCACAGAACTGAAATTTTAACAATTTTCAGACCAGATCACTTCAATTATTTTGGACTACTATCTTAACATCACAGATAGTGCTTGAACTTCAATGGAGCTCAGTCTTAAGGAGAAGATTATGTTACCAGTAGAATTTTAGCTATTAATTAGCACGAAATTATCTTCATAATTCCTATTATTCATTAGCATATTATTATCATTTCGATTATCACTTATTAAATTAGCCAAATTATCAAATATTATTACTCAATCAATAATCCGATTTGTACTCTAAAAATTAAGATGATCAAATTACACAATACCCTGAACCATTTAACATAGTCAAAATTCGCCGAAATTAATGAAATTTGCCGAAATAATCAATAGTTCAGTGAAATAACTTGTAAATTTGCCGAAATGTATCTTTAGTTCACCCAAATTGAAGAAAAGAGAAAAAGTGCAAGTTTAAGGAATAGTACTACAACAAGTTGTATAAAAGAAGAGCTTTTCTCTTCAAGAAAATGTATCTTCTCATAATATCTTACTATAGTATCTTACTTTAGATATCTTAATTAGAAACAAATTACTTTTTACAAAAATCAAATAAAAATTAAATATTCGAAAACCAAATTCTTAAATTATTACACTTGAAATTCTCTCAACACAACTAACATTTTGAAATTGATTAGCTACCAATTTCAATAAACTGTTAGTGACTCCAGGCCTGGATAGAAAACGTTTTCTTTGACAGAATTTTATTTCTTTTATATTTCTTTTATTTTCTTTTTCTTTTTTTATTATAATCATTAGGGTAGCTTACAGATGAGATTCCTGTAGAAGAGTTGACTTTTACAGCAAAGTAACTACACATTTTTAGTGAGATTCCAAATGAGCAATTCCTGGGAAAAAGTTGATGTTTACTACAATATAACTACATAAAGTAACTGGCAAGGAATTGGTCATTCTACTTATAAGCCTAGCAGTTCAAATTATAGGAGATAATTTGAAGATAAATTCAGTTACTGGAGGTCCAATTACTTCCTAGAAACGTGAATTTACAGCAAATCAACATTAACAACATTCAAGAAAAGAGACCAAAAACCTCTGGTAACAATGCTATCACAACAATCTACCTATTGCTGACCAAAGCTTATATGCGTCAATTGTGACAAGAAATTGTCATCAATGGGTGCATGTTGTGGCAATGATGAGGAATACCACACAGCAACAAGATTCTACTGTCACCCATGCATCATAAAGCACTTTGGATGACCAAAACAACAAGGAAAATGGGATAACAAATCTTGTCTTGCATGTAGAACTATATTGCCTAATGAAGAAATGTGGAATAACATTCCTAGGTGAGGAGGAACATGCAACAAAACCTGCCAGTATATAATCCTTATTAACAACTGGATACATAAGGGAACACCAATCAACAATGCATGGAAACAAGTGTTGTGACAATTGGAAGGATATCCACATAATGAGCATGAAATCTGGAGAATAACAAGTACAAAAGCAGAAGACACAACCATCAGTGAGCTACTGGAAATCAAGAACAACTCTTTGTTTCTGCCTGAATCCAAATATGTCCAAATGTTTGATGTCTTTGGCAACATTGAGAACAATCCAGAAAAATTTTATGAATACTACCAGCAATTAACACTCACAAGAGAAGAGTAAGAGCAATGGTTAGCACAACTAAATACTTGACTATGTAACCACTGTTTGATCCCATATAACTTCCAATATTGTAATAAGTGTGACCTTATTTACAATCTACCATCATGCATAATCTACACAATCTCAGAAGAGAAAAAACTAATCAGCAGCTGTATATTAGAATTGGAAACAGATTTTAATCCCAATTTAAACTCTAACAATGATGATGACAAAAACATTGGTTCCAGCTTTGCACAATATGGCAATAAAAATAACAATAACCTGAACTTCGATTCAAATACCAATACATTTATTGCACTCCCTGATCTCACCAAGGAGCAAGAACTTAAATGGTTCAGTGATAATAAGGAAAATATCATGCTGGAATGCACACATAATATTAATGCAGAGTTTGATTTGAGATATCCAGGGAAGGATGCCATTAAACTGAAACCACATTTGTGCACTTGTATTGATCTTAAAATAGCACTGGAAATTTCAGTGACCATCATAGTTCAACTAGCATTTAGGAATAGTTTAGCAAAAAAAAAATCAATATCAAAGGAGAAATAATTAATGCAGAATATGTAAGAAATATTATTACAATGCTACAAAATGACTTAGAAAAAGCCTATATTATAGAGCCAAACAAAAAGATAGCACAGGCAATATTCCTGTCTCTGGTTAAAATAGCCTAATTAGTATTAGTGAAAAACAAGGAAGAATTAAAGATTACAGCTAAAGAGATACAGAGATTTGGATCAATGAGTAGAATAGATGTACTAGTTAATATGACAGAAGAAAAAATTGTTGACAAAGGAGAAATTATCTCAATCCGTCAATTAATTTCTATTCCACCATATGATCAGTACATATACACTATAGATAGGAAAGTGAAAGATCAGGTGCAGATTTTTGAAGCCAAACCAACCATTTGTAAATCAGAAAAGATTGGACTCATCAATCTCCATATACCAGCCAAGAACCATAATCACATTAAAATTTCCATCTACAACAACACAGAAAATATTGTAGAAATACCAGAAAGAACTATCATTGAATATCTAAGCACAAAAATAGAAGATTAACCACCAAACTCCATTCCAGACTTTTCACAGCTTTGTGGATATGTTGACATCACATCACAAACAATTTATGGATAAAATAAATGCTATTTGCTCCAACCAGAACAATTGGAACAAATAAACATAGGAAACTTAGATCCACTTCAACAAATACAACTTCAATAACATCTTTGCTAGCAAAAATGAATTCGGTAAAACAAACATCATCCAGCATCAGATTAAGACTGGAGATGCAATGTCAATTAAACAAAGAGCATATAGAGTACCACCAGCCAGCCATGAGATTATTCATTAAAAAATCAATCGGATGCTTGACAATGGGCTAATTCAGCCATCAATGAGCCCATGGTCATTACCAGTGGTACTTGTCTGTAAAAAAAATGGAAAGATTCACTTTTGTGTAGATTACAGAAAGCTCAATAGAGTAATTCATTGTTACAGATGATTATTTGGGGTCTTAAGTCAAATAAAAAATCTGTAACTTAGTATTTGGTTGGTATTCTGGTATTGTTTATCTGAAGGTTTTGTTGTAGAGTTTTTTGTATAATGGACAGAGATTTAATTGATGGTTTTATCCGTAGCTTCCCGAAACCACAGTTTTGTCAAATTTTTTTCTCAGCGTGGTGGCTGGTAATTCTCCTGGTAAGCTATCATTAAATCTATGAGTGTTCTACTCTTATTTCATGGGTCTTTTACCAGCCACTATGACGTCTGTGTCTCAGCATTTTAATCCTCAATCAATTAGTATACAACAATAAAATCAAAGAAAAAAAAGAAAGTAAAAGAAAAGAAAATAAAGAAATGAGCCAAGGCAATGCACAAGTTAGTATTCTGTCAATAGCCATAATCAAGAGCTATTGTTCCAGTGGTGTTAAGTATCAATTACTATCAACATAAAGTGTTGATAGTAGAAAGTGGATTAAGATAATGAATAATTATTTATTTGATATGTGTATTATAAAAGGTTTCTAACTGATGGATTCTTCCCTTTCTACTTCTAGTACTGCTGTTATATATACATAATTTGGGTTCTATGAGATCACTCACATTTTTGAGTAATGTGCTATAATTTCTCAAGCAATGCTCATATTGCTAAGCAATGTGCCATATTTTCTTGACATCACTTCACATTGCTGAGCAATGTGCCATAATTTCTGACATTGCTCCACATTGCTGAGCAATGTGTTTATGTGCTAACTACTACTCTCCTATTAATTTACTATTTTTTTATATCTGTTTTTTTTTTCTATGAGTAACATTATCTCCTCCTTTTTAATATTGAGCTCTGTTGAAATTTTTGTTTTGAATTAATTCTAATACCTCTTTTTCAAGTATTGTTTGTTTGATTCTGATTCTCACATCTTCTACTTGTATATTGTTTATTCTTCCCCATTGGTTAATGGTTATAATTTCTATGTCAGAATGTAACAGTATTTCTGGATAATTCCAAAATATGTTGTGTAGTCAGTACATTGTTTTAACATGTAGTGTTGAATTTGTTTTTTTTCCGATAAATTCTTCAATTTGTTGTATTATGTTTTGGTTAAATATTCTTTTGGATTTGTCGATATACAACCCCTAAATATTCAACTTTTGACCTAACTGGTAGTAGCAATATGATATTGGAAGTTGTTCTATCCATTGTTTCTAATTTTCTTTTGTAAGCTCTTTTGTTGGTACCATAATAGGTCTTTTCCCAAAGGTGTTCTTCACTTTTTTTATTAAGTTATCTGTTCAGTTTTTACCATTTTTTAGTGGTTACTAATATGATGTATTTTTTGTCTTTCTTTGGATGTTTCGATAGCAAATTATTTGGTTGTTAATAACAATTTCCATGTCTAACTGTTGTTTACTTAAGGCCTGGAACAATTGTTGAGCTATGGTGTAAATATGATCTGGTATTTCCATTTTTTTTTGGTTGCTTTTGTCATGTATGCTGTGTCTTTATATACTCTTTTGGTTGTTTAATTTGACATGTTTGGTTCAATGACTATGATTAATTCCAGATCTCGTGGAATCTTATTTGATTGAATTAGTATTCTTTGTATTCCCAGTTGTAGAATATTATTGGTAGATGATGATGCTATCTGGTGATATTGTTTCAGTCAATCCCTATGTGCTGCTTTGGCTAAAATTTTGTTGTCCCATCTTAATTTATAAGCTCCATTTCCAAGAATTTCTTCTATGTGAAATGGTCCATCCTATTTGGGGTCAAATTTTCTACTCTATTGTTTTTTCACTTTGGTATGATGTAATAGTACTTTGTCTCCAATCTTAAATTCAACTAGTTTATTTGATAGTTAGTTATCATGTCATTCTTTTTGCTTTTTTTGTGACTTTTGGATGTTATCAGCTGCTTTTTGTTGTCTGTTTTCTAGTGTTTCTATTAAGTCATATGTTCTTTTTAACAATGTTTCTTGAAAATTATCTTCTGTTATTGGTTCAGTTGGATATGTATTGACTTCTATCTTAACTAATAATGTTGCTGTTTTACTGTATACCAATTCAAATGGTATTGCTTTTGTGGTATCTTGCTTTATTGTCTGATAAGCAAATAATACTGATGATATAAACAAATCCCATTTGTCCTGGTTTTCTTGACTGATCTTGGTGATTGCTTCACACAGTGTTCTATTAAATCTTTCAACCAATCCATTGGTTTGTGGATGGTATGGTGATGATAATGGTCTTTTTATCCCGAATCTTTGACTTAATTCTGCTAATGTTCTATTTACAAAGTGAGTTCTTTGATCTGATAATAATTCTTTTAGATATCTGTATTAACATATCAAATCTTGATGAATGAATTTGGCAATGGATTCTGCATCTGTTTTTTGAATGGTTTTTGCTTCTGGCCATTTGGTAAGATAGTCCATGGCTACTGCAATATATTTGTTGTCTCTGCTGGTTATTGTTAATGGTCCAACTAGATCAATTCCAATTCGATCAAATGGTTGTTCCACTCTGATTGGTCTTAATGGTTTATTGGGTTTTGTTCCTCCTTTTTTCTGACAAACATCACAGTTTTGAACATACTGGATAATGTCTGGATACATTGATGACCAATAGTATTTTTTTCTAGTTTTTTCCATGATTGCTTCTTTATGAAAATGTCTTGTTGTTGGATCTAAGTGCATGTTGAATAATATTGTTTCTTTCTTTGGTTCTGTAATTACTCTGATTGGTTGATCTGGATTTCTTCTGTTCTTCTGGTAGAGTATATTTTGATGATTGATAAAATATTTTGATTGTTGTTTTATGTTTTTTTGTTTCTTTTGAGATAATTTTCCCTTGAACAATTGGGTATTTATATAATATTGTAGTTGTTAGTATTTTTGGATGTTCATCTGCAAATTCTTGTTTCTGGATTGAAGTCAATTCTTTGTGATCTGTGTATATTTCAAACTTTTGGCTCAAGTATTCTCTCCATTTTATGACTGCCCAATAGATTGCCAAGTGTTTTAGTGCTGGTGTTCCATAGTTTTTTTTGGCTGAACTTAA
>JAAOMT010000483.1:0-278738 GCA_016748015.1 Geosiphon pyriformis | reverse complement strand
ACTAAACTACTCCTGGATGCTAGTTGAACTATTGTTGTTGCTGAAATTTCCAGTGCTATTTTCAGATCAATACAAGTGTGTAAATGTAGTTCCAATTTGAGAAGATTTTTCCCTAGATATCTTAGATCAAACCCTGCATCAGTATTGTGTGCACATTCTGGCATGATACCTTTGCCATTATTACTGAACCATTTAAGTTCCTGTTCCTTGATGAGATCAGAAAGTGTGATAAATGTTTTGGAGTATAAATTGGAGTTTGAATTGTCATAATTTTTGTTGCTAATTGGGGTGGAACTAGAACTATTGTTTTCATCATTGTTGTCATTGTCGGAGTTTGAATTGGGATTGAAAACTGATTTCAATTCCGATGTGTAGCTGCTCATTGGTTTGTCTTCTTCTGGGATCATGTAGATTATGCACAGTAGTGGATTGTAAATGAAGTCACACTCATTACAATATTGGAAGTCACATGAGATCAAACAGTAGTCACATAATTGGGTGTTTATTTCTTCTAAGTGTTGTTCCTGCTTTTTTTTGGTAGGGGCTAATTGCTGGTAATGTTTGTGGAATTCCTCTGGATTGTCTTTGATGTTGCCAAAGATGTTGAAAGTTTGGACGTATTTGGGTTCAGGAAGAGATAGAGGGTTGTTTTTGATTTCTAGTAATTCACTGGTTGTCACGTCTTCTGCTTTTGTATACACTATTTTCTAGAGTTCATGTTTGTTATAAGAATATCCTTCCAATCATCACAACGCTCTTTTCCAGGTGTTGTCGATTGGTGTTTTCTTGTATACTCAGTTATTGATTAGTATTGTATATTGGCACATCTCATCACATGTCCTTTCACATCCAGGAATGTTATCCACATTTCTTTGTCAGGCAAGATAGTTCCACATGCAAGACAGGATTTATTATCTCATTTTCTTTGTCTTTTTGGGCGTTCAAACCATTCTATGAGGCATGTGCAACAGTAGAATTTGGTTGCCGTTTGATGTTTCTTATTATCACCACAACATGCACCCATTAACGACAATTTCTTGCTGCAATTGACGCATATAAGTTTTGGTTGATGATATGTAGATTGTTGTGGGGTAGTGGAGATGTGGTAATTATAAGTAGTGCTGGTAGGTGTTGTTTTTTTTTCTTTTTCTTTTCCTTTTCCCTTGTCAGTCTCTTCCTATTCCCAGCTTGTTGATTCATCCTAATTATTATTGGTTTTCCAGGCTTAGTCAGTATTCCAGATAAGTTCTTTTGGTTCTCTTCCTTTTTCTTTATTGTCATTCCATAATAGTATCAGTGGCAGCTCATTGTAGTCTTTATCAGCCCAGGACACTTGATAAGCTTCCCAGGTAGGTTTCTCTTTTTTTTCTTCTAATTTGATAAGTGATGCTGTAGACATAATGATTGGCTTAAAGTGGCCACACGTGACTGGTACATGTGTGTATCAACCGTTTTGACTAAGCTGAAGCTTTTGCGTGTTCTAATTAAGAGTTGTATGTATTTTGGACAACCAGTTATTGTCAATGAGTGTTTGGTATTGCATGACTTCCATGACTAATACCTTGATTGGTACAATGATGCCATTGATTTCTATTGGCAAATTATCTATTTCACCAATTGGAGTCTTGGTGGTTCCATCAGCTGTAATTATCCTTGCACTAGTGGTTCAATCAATTCAGTGATCTAATTGGTCCATGAGTTGTTTTGTAATGATGCTGTCAGCTAATCCACTATCTAGAATCAGTTTGATAGAATGGTCATCAATTTTGACATCAGTGTATATTGCTGTGATTGGTTTTTTCTCTAGTGCAGCTCTACTGAACAAGGGCATAGGTGTCAGTTCTTTAAGTTCAAACAGAAAGATAGCTGCTAAGGATTCATTATTGGTAACGGTTGCTAGTGGAATGTTGCTGGTAAGTGGCTGCTGTTGGTTGAATTCCTAGTTGTTGGGTAAGGCATTTTCTGGGGTAATCAGGAGACTTAAATATTATTGGGCATTCGGATTTTGGGGATACCTGGTGTTCAAGTTCTATTGTCAAGATTTTGATGGTTGGTTTGAGGAACTGGGGATCAGTTGATAGACTACTATTGATGATCTTCAACTTTGTTGTGTCAGTCTTGGCCTTTGGGTTCCATTTTAAGATAAGTTCTATGGTGGTGTTTGAATTTGGTGGGGTTGATAAATTACTTGGGGCTGTGGCTAATATATGAGTTGGGACTGCAGTTAATAGATGACAGGTGTTGTTGGTTGATAGATTGGAGGCTGATAAATCTGTGGCTGCATTATAGATATGTAATTTGGTTGATATATTGCTGAGGTTGATTGATAGTTTGGAGTTTGAAACTGGCAATTGGGGTTTTGATATTGATTTTCCAATTATGGGTTATTATTATAAAATTGGCAGTCAGCTCTAATATGGCCTTGTTTATCACAGTTATGGCAGACATGCGTCTTTTGTTGCCACAGCTGATTTAATAATGATGAACATGACTGATTTTGGAAACAATTCATGTTTCCTGAATTATTGCATCATTGTGGTGGTTGATATATTGCATGATTGTCAGCTAAGTATTTTTCCAATTTCTGATTAATTGAATTACTGAATTGTTTCAATTTGGAATCCAATTCAGATGATCCATTTATCACTAAATTAATGGCTTGGGCATGGCTTGTTTTAAGTTTTGCCAATTTAAAATCTCTGGCATTTGTGACTGCATTTTGGAGAATTTGTAAGTGCATTGGATGTATGCACTGGAGAAGACTACTACGCAGTCTACGGATGAACTGGTTTAGAATCTGGAGTGCTGTAAAATAGTTGGCTTGAATTGCTTGGATTTGGCACAGATTCCTGTAGAAACGTCCCAAATAAGTAGTAACTGCTTCAGTTTCTCCCTGTTTAATGGTGGTGAAGGTGTTGGCTAAGCAATTAATGATGTTATTATTACTGAAATATCCCAAGAATGCAGTTTTGAATTTCTGGAATTTTTAAGGTTTAATGGCTAAACTCTGATATCATGAGTTGGCAGTATTCTGTAGAAAATAGGAGATTACTTAAAAGGCTCTGTCATTGTTCCATCTATTGGCTGCAATGGCTTTTTCCATGTCATTAAGCCATACTTGGGTGTCATCTTCTATACTGGTAAATTTCTTGATTTTGGCAATTGGAGTGTAAGCCATTGGTTGTTGTTGTGGTTGCTGCTGGATTTGTTGTTGTTGTGATTACTGCTGGTTTTGTTGTTGGAGTAGTAGTTGTGGCTGTTGTTGCTGTTCAGCGATTAGTGAGACTGGTGGTGGATTAATCACAATTACTAGAGGTAAGTGTTGATTAATTACATTGTGGTTTTGATTATTCTGATTTTCCAGAGTTTGATTAACTGGAGTTCTAATTTCTGAATTTCCTAGGATCAGGTTTTGCTTATTAACTTCTTGATTGCTACTCTCTTCTTCCTTGAAATCAGTTATTTCTTAAGGACTAATGGCTCCAAAATCTGGTTGTGGTGGTAATAATCGAATTCCTGATGGTGTTAAGGATCATGATTTAAATTCCTCGAAGTAATTGCTATATGTTCCTAATAACTCTGTTTTCTTTTGTTTACTTTGAAATGGGATTCTGTTTAGTGGTGTTGTTGCGCTTGTTGTAGCTGTATTTATTATATTGATTGTACTTCCGGGTGTGTGGTGATATGATGAATTAGCAGGTGAATCAAATTTTTGTTTTTTCCAAGTAAGTAGTTGGATTTGTTTTGGTGTTCTTACTAGTGTTTGTAATTTTTTTTTCCTTTGTTAGCAAAAGTAATAGAAAATCTCTGTTTGGTGTATTTTTCAATTTCTCGGTTTATTTCTGTAATTAGGGGTGCAAATAGGTAGTTTTGTGGAAGGATGGTACTTTGAAGCAATTCACTGAAGAAGTTGTTAAAGGTGGATTCTGGATCTCTTTGGCCTCCTAAATGATATATTATTCTTTTATTGATGTAGCAATTGAAAACTGATTCTGTTGGCCAACTATTGTTTATTAATCCGAGATGAGTATAATAGTGTTAAAATAACAATTTCGCAAATCCTAAGTGGTTTGTTTCTGTTTTTTCAGATTCTGTCACTGTTTGGATGGTGTTATTGGTGCTGGTTCTCTGTAGGATTATACCTCACAGAGAGCACCAAATGTTACAAATGATTATTTGGAGTCTCAAGTCAAATAACAAATCTGTAACTTGGTACTTGGTTGGTATTCTGGTGTTGTTTATTTAAAGGTTTTGTTGTAGAGTTCTTTGTATAATGGACAGAGATTTAATTGATGGTTTTATCCATAGCTTCCCGAAACTGCAGTTTCATCAAATTTTTTTCTTAGTGTGGTGGCTGGTAATTCTTCTGGTAAGTTATTCTCAAATTTATGAGTGTTTTACCCTTATTTCATGAGTCTTTTACCAGTCACTATGATGTCTGTGTCTCAGCACTTTAATCCTCAATTGATTAATATACAACAATAAAATCAAGGAAAGAAAAAAAAGTAAAAGAAAAGAAAATAAAGAAATGAGCCAAAGCAATACACAAGTTAGTATTCTATCAATAATCATGATCAAAAGCTATTGTTTTAGTGGTATTAAGTATCAATTACTATCAACATAAAGTGTTGATAGTGGAAAATAGATTGAGATAATAAATAATTATTTATTTGATATGTGTATTATGAAAGGTTTCTAACTGATGGATTCTTCCCTTTCTACTTCTAATACTGCTGCTATATATACATAATTTGGGTTCTATGAGATTGCTCACATTCTCGAGTGATGTGCTATAATTTCTCAAGCAATGCTCACATTGCTAAGCAATGTGCCATATTTTCTTAACATTGCTCCACATTGCTGAGTGATGTGCCGTGATTTTTGACATTGTTCCACATTGCTGAGCAATGTGTTTATATGCTAACTACTACTCTCCTATTGGTCTACTATTTTTCTATATCTGTTTTCTTTTTTTATGAGTAACATCGTAAAGACAGTTATTCAACTCCACAAATTCAGAAACTATTTAATGCTTTTGGTAAAAACAAATAGTTCTTAATACTGAATTTAAACAGTGAATATTAGCAAATAGTCATAGACCCAGCTGACAAAGAAAAAACAGCATTTACTACAAGAGAAGCAAACTTTAAATTTGAAGTTATGCCATTTGGCTTGATGAATGCTTCAGCCATATTTCAATGGCTAATGAAAATTGTGTACATTGGCTTATTATGGAAATCAGTAATTGTCTACTTAGATAACACCAATATATTCTCAAAAACATTTGATGACTATTTCTATCATCTACAGCAAGTGTTCGAGAGATTAAGAAGAATTGAACTAAAGCTAAATGCTACCAAATGCTTCTTTGGCAAGACAAAACTGAAATTTTTGGAACATGTCATAAGCAAAAACGACATCAAAACAAATCCAGAAAAAACAGAAATAGTCAAAAGCTTTCTAGTACCAACCAACTTAACTGAATTGAAATCATTCTTGGGATTCATAAACTATTATTACTGCTTTATTAAAAACTTTTTTAAAATAGCTCAGCCACTCAACTATCTCAAAACCAAGAATGTAAAATATAAATGGAAAGAAACTCAACAAGAAGCTTTCGAGATCTTGAGAAAAAAGCTTATTCAAGCTCCAGTATTGATTTATCCAGATCATAGCAAACCATTTATCATTATCACCAATACATCAGATCAAGCATTGGAAGCAGTACTATCACAAAAAAGACCAGATGGAAGAGAACATCCAGTGGCATATGCCAGTCAAGATTTAACTTCAGCCAAAAAGAATTATGGAACACCAGCATTAAAACACTTAGCAATCTATTGGGCAGTTATAAAATAGAAGGAATACTTAAGTCAGAAATTTGAAGTATACACTAATCACAAGGGATTGACTTTGATCCAAAAACAAGAATTTGGAGATAATCAACATGCAAGATAGAAAATAACACTATTACTATTCAAGTACACAGTACATTATAAAAAGAGAAAAAACAACAGAAATGCTGATAGTTTGTTGTGAATAAGACAAATCTAAGAACATTTCAACCCAAAAATATAACAAAACCAGAACAATACAACAAAAATATAAACAAAAAGATGAATACACAAAAATATCAACAACTTCAACACTATATAAATACTCAACAGTTCAAGGAGAAATTATCTCAAAATGAATGAAACAGCATCAAACAACAATCAAAATATTTTATTACTCACCAAAATATACTTTATCAGAAGAACAGAAGAAATTCAGATCAACCAACTAGAATAATTACAGAACCAAAAAAAGAGATAATACTATTTAACATGCACTTAGACCCAACAGCAGAACATTTTCATAAAGAAGCAACCATGGAAAGAACCAGAAAAAATTATTATTGGCCATCAATATATCCAGACATCATTCAATATGTTCAAAATTGTGATGCTTGTCAGAAAAGAGAAGGAATAAGACCAAGTGAACCATTAAAACCAATTAAAGTAGAACAACTATTTGATTAAATTGGAATTAACTTAGTCAGATCATTAACAATTACTAGCAGAGGCAACAGATATATTACAGTAGCCATGGACTATCTTATCAAATAGCCAGAAATGAAAGCCATTCAAATAGCAGATGCAAAATTTGTCACCAAATTTATTCATCAAGATCTAATTTGTTGATACAGATGTCCAAAAGAATTGCTATCAGATTAAGGAACTCACTTTGTAAACAGAATGTTAGTAGAATTAAGTTAAAGATTTGGAATCAAAAGACTATTATTATCACTATATCATCCATAAACAAATGGCTTAGTTGAAAGATTCAATAAAACATTGTGTAAAGCAATTGCCAAAATCAGCCAAAAAAATCAAAATAAATAAGATTTGTTTATACCATCAGTACTATTCACTTATCAAACAATGAAGCAAAATACCACATAAGCAATACCATTTGAGTTGGTCTACGATAGAACAGCAATATTACCAGTTGAGATAAAAGTCAATACATATCCAACAAAACCAATAACAGAAGACAATTTTCAAGAAACATTGTTAAGAAGAATGTATAACTTAATAGAGATACTAGAAAACAAAAGGCAAAAAGCAGCTGATAACATTTAAAAGTCACAAAAAAAACAACATGATAACCAATTACTAGATAAACCAATTGAATTCAAGATTGGAGACAAAGTACTATTACATCATACCAAAGTGGAAAAACAATGGAGTGGAAAATTTGATCCCAAATAGGATGGACCATTTCACATAAAAGAAATTCTAAAAAATAGAGCTTATAAATTAAGATGGGACAACAAAATCTTAGTCAAAGCAGCACATAATGGTCGATTGAAATCATATTACCAGATAGTATTATCATCTACCAATAATATTCCACAACTGAGAGTACAGCAAATACTAATTCAACCAGATAAGATTCCACAAGATCTAGAATCAATTATAATCATTAGACCAAACACGTAAAATTGAACAATAAGAAGAGTATATAAAGACATAGTAAATGTGACAGAAGACATCAAAAAAATAGAAATTACTGACAATATTTACTCACTAACACAACAATTCTTCCAATTGATCCAACAACAAGAAATGGAAATCACAATTAATCAACAAACTATCAGATACACAAACACTAGAAAAAGACCATGGAATAAAATATGGAAAAAAACAGAAAACACTGTTGACAAAATAATGGCAAAAATAAAACTGGCAATAGAAACACAACTTAAAGTCACCCAATATCAAGAGTTAACTATAGAAATCTGGAATTGGTGAATATAACAATTTCCAAAAAACTTTTGTTACTTTTATTTGGGACAACATGTGAACATTCAAAATCTATACATGGATAAGACAAAACAATTATTTGACACAACAATACTACAACAACTGGAACAATTTGTGGGGAAAAACAACTTAACCACACAAGCAAGAGCCATTTATTGGCTACATACCAAATTTTAAGATTGACCAGAAATCTTGTTCAACACGAAAATGGACACTGTTACTGTCAACCAAATGGAAAAAATAACCAATGCCCAATTTAAAGAATTACAAAACAAGATAACACAAGTAATTCTTAGAAAGGAAGTTCAAAAACTACTTAAGGATGGAGAATTAGAACTATGAGATTTGGGAGATCTCAATAGAGCTTAATATTAAAAGGAGGGAATAATGTTACTCATAGAATATAAAATATATACTAGCATAAATTAGTCAATTAGAAGTAGGCATAGTAAATGTAGAATTTCAGGATTCCTCTCAGAGAAATTACAGGATTTCAGGAATTTCAGAATTCTTGTATGAGGAATCACAAGATTCCAGAATTCCAGGATTCTTCTTAAAGAAATTGCAGGATTTCAGAAATTCTAGGATTCCTGGTGTAAAGAATCAAGGAATTGAGAAATCTCAATTATGTATATATAGTGGTAGCATTAGAAGTAGAAAAGACAGACCTTTCAGTTTAGATTTAATCTAAGCAACTTTCCAATTCAATAAATAATTATTCCCTATCTCAAATCCACTCTCCATTATCAACACTTCATGTTGATAATAATTGGTACTTAACCACACTAGAACAATAGCTCTTAATTATGGCTATTGACAGAATATTAACTTGCAAATTGCCTTGACTTATTTTTTTATTTTCTTTTATTTTCTTTGATTTTATTGTTGTATACTAATTGATTAAAGAATAAGTGCTGAATTATTGACATAAAGAATAGCCTAGTAAAAAACCCAAAGGAAGGGTATAGGATTAAGAATTTAAGGATAGCTTACCAGAAAGGCATCTCTGTCAGATTACCAGCCACCATGCTGAGAAAAAAATTTGATAAAACTGTGGTTTCGGAAAGCTATGGATAAAGCAATCATTGAATCTCTGTTCATTATACAAAGAACTCAACCAAAACCTTTAGATTATCATTAATGCGAATAGCTTTTGAACACCAAGTTACAGGTTTGTTATTTATTCCAACACCTGAAATAATCATCTGTAACATCGTCAATAGTCATGATTAAGAGCTATTAGTTCAGTATAGTTAAGTATCAATTGCTATTAACATAAAGTGTTGATAATAGATAATAGATTATGATTAAAATAAGTATTTTTATTAATATGAAATGTTAAAACTTAGTGGTTCTAAATTAAAGATTCTAGCTGAGAAATTCTGTTTTTTTTGCTTTTAATGCTACTGCTATATATATATAAATTTTGTTATACAAGATTCCTTAAATTCCTTAATTTTTTAGTCAGGAATTCTGGAATTTTTGAAATCCTGTAATTTTTCAAGAAGAATCCTGGAATTTTGAAATCCTGCAATTTTTTATACTAGAATTCTGTAATTCTGAAATCCTGTAATTCCTCTAAGAAGAATTCTGGAATTTCACTTTTACTGTATTTTATTCTAATTAGCTAATTTGTGTATTAATATATAATTCTTATATTCTATAAGTAACATTATATCTTTCTTTTAATATTGAGCTCTGTCAAGATCTTTTATATCTCTTAATTCTCTCTCTTTGATTAACTTTTGAACTTTTTTTTTGAGAATTTTTTGAGTTATTTTGATTTGTAATTTCTCAAATTGGGCATTGATCATTTTTCCCAATTGGTTAACAGTAATAGTATCTATTACAGAGTTAAGTAATATTGTTAATCAATTTTAAAATCCTGTATATAGCCAATATATAGCTCATGTCTGTATAAACAGATTTTTTTTTCTCACAATTTGTTTAATTTGTTGTAGTATTGTTGTGTTAAATAATCATTTTGTCTTATTAGTATACAAGTTCTAAATATTTATGATTTGTTCCAAGTAATAATAACAAAAGTTTCTTGGAAATTTTTGTAACCACCAATTTCAAGTTTTTTTGGTTACTTCTTGGTATAGTATAATTGTTTCTGGTGTTTTTATTGACAATTTTACTTTTGCTATTATCTTATCTATAGTGTTTTCTAATTTTCTGTGTAATTTGTGTTAAGTTTTCTTTTGATTATCTTTGTACTGAATAATTTGTTGGTTAATGGTAATTTCTAGGCTTGTTTGTTAAATCAATTAGAATAGTTGTTATGTGAGTGAATAGATGTTATCAGTAATTTCCATTTTTTATTGTTGCTTTTAATTACATTTATCATGTTTTTATATACTATTCTGGTTGATTAATTTGATGTGTTTGTATTGATGACTATGATTAGTTTCAAATTTTGTGGAATTTTATCTGGTTGCACTAATATTTGTTGTACTCCCAGTTGTGGAATATTATTGATAGATGATGATAATATATTGTGATATAGTTTCAATTAATTTCCATGTGCTATTTTAGCTAAGATTTTGTTGTCTTATTGTTACTCATAGAATATAAGAAGTATATTAGCATATAAATTAGCCAATCAGAAATAGATGTAGTAAATGTAGAATTCCAAAATTTCTCTTAGAGGAATTACAGAATTCCAGAAATTTTAGAATTCTTGTATGAGGAATTACAGAATTACAGAATTCCAGAATTCTTCTCAAAAAAATTGCAGGATTTCAGAAATTCCAGGATTCCTGATGTGAAAAATTGAGGAATTAAGGAATCTCAAATATGTATATATAACAGTAGCATTAAAAACAGAAAAGACAGACCTCTCAGTTTAGATTTTATCTAAGCAACCTTCCAAATCACAATTATCAATAAATAATTATTTGTTATCTTAATTCACTTTCTACTATCAACACTTTATGTTGATAGTAACAAATACTTGACCACACTGGAACAATAACTCTTGATCATGGCTATTAATGGAATATTATTTACAATTGCCTTGGCTTATTTTTTTTATCTTTTCTTTATCTTTTGTATTTTTATTTTTTTTTGTTATTTTGTTGTGTTTACCAATTGATTAAGAATTAAGCACTAAATTATTGACATCACAGATAGCCTGGTAAATAACCCAGAAATAAGGGTAAAAATATATATATTAATAAATAGCTTACTAGAAGAGCATAAATACCAGAATAAAACTGGCTACCAAGCTAAGAAAGAAATTGGACAGAATTGCAATTCTGGGAAGCTATTACCATTACAACTGAATCTCTGTTCATTATACAAAGAACTCCAATCAAAACCTTCAGATTGATAAAACCTTCAGATTACCAACATCATCAATATAGCAATTGATACCAAGTTATGGATTTGTTATTTGATTTGAGACTCCAAATAATCACTTGTAACATTTGGTGCTTCTTATGAGATATAATCCTACAGAGAACCAGCACCAACAACAACCATCTCAAAAGTGGCAGAACCAGAAAGAATAGGGACAAACCATTTAGGATTTGCCAAATCCTTATTTCAATATTACTGTTAACACTTGAAATTAATCAGCAATTACTTATTAGCAGAATCAGCCTTCAACTTCTATGTCAATGAAAGAATTTTATATTTGTTAGAAGTACTAATAGAAACTGACTCAACAAAAGAAAATTTTTACAATGAATTAATTCAAAATACCAGCCTATCAACAAATCATAATTTTACAGCAATCCTTACTGAAATCAACAAAGAAATTGAAAATCACACTCAGCAAAAATATTCAATTACCTATGCCAATAAAGACAAAGGAAAACTACAAACACCAGCAGTAATACTACAGAGGATACAACCACCTACTTGAAAAAAAACAAAAATTAAATCATTAATCAATCTATTATACTACTATACACTAGGAAGCACCATCAACATCACATCAATAGATGTGTTCACAGCAAATGCAAAAATGTCATTAGTCCAAATCCCATTTCAAAATAAACAAGCAAAAGCCAATCTATTAAGAATCTATGATAAATACTTTGAAGAATTTAATTTACAATCAACAATACCATCAGGATTTTGATCATCATCTCATCAACTAAATTTCAGAACTGTTAGTCCATAGGAAGTAATGAAATCAAAAAAAGAGAAAGATGACAATCAAGAATTTAATTACTAGAATCTGATTGTAAAAAACCCAGAAGTTAAAACCCTGAATATTCAAACTCAGAAAAATCAGAACAATCCAAATTCAGATAATATTAATTAGCAAAATCAGAATGATTCAAACCCTGACATTGATAATCAACAAAACTTATATCCAGTAATTGTCATCAATCCACCACCAGTTGTTATACAACAATAGCTACTACCAATCTTAACTTCAGTTACCATTTTAACAACTACAACTATCTTTTCAACAACTACCACAACAACAGCAACAGATTGCAGCACAAATGGCTTATATACCAATTACCAAATTAGAAAAATTTACCAGCAAAGAGGATGACAACCAAGCATAAATCAATGACATGGCCAAAGCCATTACAGCCAATAATTGGAATGACATCAGAGCACTACAAGCCATTCCATATTTTCTCCATAATATTGCCAACTCATGATATCATAGTTTAATCCAGAAATCTCAAATGTTTGACATGTTCAAATTGGAATTTTTAAAATATTTCAGTAATAATAACAGCATCAACCACCTAGCAAATACTTTTACTACTATCAAGCAAGAAAAAACTGAAGCAATCATTACTTATCTAGAATACTTCCACAGAAATCTATGCCAAATTCAAGCTATCAACACTGATTACTTCACAGTGGCCCAAATTCTAAATCAGTTCATTTGCAGATTACACAGCAGCATCCTGCAATACATATATCCATTACATTCAGCCACTCTTTAAGTCACAGTTACAAATACCAGAAATTTTAAAGCAGCTAAACTTGAAGCCAACCATGTCCAAACTGTAAATCTAGTAATAAACAGATCATCTGAATTGGATTCCAAATTGAAACAATTCAGTGATTTAATTAATCAGAAATTAGAAGAATACTTAGTTAACAATCAAGCAATTTATCAACCTTTACAATAATGCAATAATTAAGGAAACTCTAATCATTTCCAAAATCAATTGTGTCTATTATCATCAACCAATTAACAGTAGCAATAAGAAACATGTGTTTGCTACTATTGTGGTAAACAAAAACACTTACAAATTAACTGTCCCCATTGATTAAATAACCAATAATTAGGAAATCAATATCAAAACTCTGATCACCAGTTTCAAACTTTGAGTTATCAACCAAACTCAGCATCATATTAACCAAATTACTTACTAATGATGCAGCAGCCCATTTATTAACCACCAATTTATTAGACTTCAGCACCAGTTATTTATTAACCACAGTCACAAGTAATATATCAACTTCAACAAATTCAAACACCGCCATAAATTTCAACTCTGATGTTACATAGAAACCAAAAACTAAGATCCATTCAACAAAACTGGAGATTGGCAATGGTTGTTCATTAACCAATCTCCAGTTCATCCACTTAACAATCAGAATTGTGCTAGTGGAGTTCAGAAACTGGATACACCCAAAACCTGAATTCTTGACACTATTTAAGTCTCTTGGTTATCTCAGAAAATGTCTTACTCAACAATTAAGAAACCAATCAAAAACCACTTATCAGCAACATTCCACCAGCCACCAGCACTGAAGATGAATTATTAGCTGTCATATTCTCTTTCAAACTCGAGAAAACCACAACTGTGTCATTATTTAGTGGAATTACTCTTGACACCAAACCAATTACAGCCATGTATACAGATGCCAAAGTCGATGGCCAATCTATTAAACTCATTCTTAATAGTGAGTCAGCAGGCAGAATTATAATCTGACAACTTATGGACCAATTAGATTACTGAGTTGATCATACTGCCAGTGCCAGAATCATTACAGCTGATAGAATGACCAAAACTCTTATTGGCAAAATCAATGACTTCTCATTCAAAGTCAATAACATTATCACTTTTATTAAAGTCTTAGTAATGGAAGCTACACAGTACCAAGCACTAGTTGGTAATAACTGGTTAATTAAAACCAATACTGTGCTTGATTAGACCATTCAAGAATTACAACTCAGCCAAAATGGCCAACACAAATATGTACCAATTATGTATGGTTATTTCAAAACAAACACTAATCCAGCAGCACTCATCGAATTAAAAGAGAAAGAAAAAAACCTATTTAGGAAGCCTATTAAGTCTTGTGGGCTAATACCAATTATAATAAACTGTTATTAATACTCTCTTAGAATAACAAAAGAAAAAGAAAGAAAGAAGATGTATCTAAAAAAACCACTGCCACAGAAGAAATAACTAGTGGCTGGAAAAAAAAGTACTCACATGAACCAATAAAAGAGTCACTATATATACCCCTCAAATACAAGGACTGTAAGAAAAAACTTTCTTTCATGGGAGCTTGGATTGCATCAGATGAAGACTACTAGACAAAAACTCACTATTACTGCAAGTTATGCCACAAAAAATGCTATGAATACTCCAAAAAACAAAACAAGTAGAACAACAAACTATGTCTCACTTGTGAAGAACAGTTACTTAATGAAGGAATGTGGAATGATATTCTTGGTTGAGAAAGAATGTGCAATGTTTCATGTCAGTACATGATCCTCATAAGTAATTGGGTCAGTCATGGCACACCTATTACTGCCATATAACACTGAGCAATTTCTCACTTGGATGGCTATCCACATGACAAAAAGGAAATTTGGCAAATGGCCAACACCAAAGTAGAAGACACTTCACCCAGTAAGATTTTGGAGATAAAAAACAATCCTTCAGAGCCAGTCAACATCATTCTTATCTTCAATCCAGATGTATTTTTAGATATTGAGACAGATCCAAAGAAATTTTATGAGCATTACCAGAATTTGGCATCAACAAAAGAGAAGCAAGAACAATGCTTGGAAAAAATAAACACCAGATTATGTAACCACTGTTTGATCTTATATGACTTCTAATATTGTAATGAGTGTGACCTCATTTACAATCTACCATCATGCATAATCTACACAATCCCCAAAGAGGAAGAACCAATCAACAGCTGTATATTAGAATTGAAATTACTGTTCAATCCTGATTCAAACTCTGACAACAATGATAACAAAAACAATGGTTCCAGCTTCATTCAAAATGGTAATAATAATCATAATAATTCAAATCCCAATGCTAATTTCAAACAATATATTACACTTCCTAATCTTTCTAAGAAGCAAGAACTCAAATGGTTCAGTAATAATAATAAAAACATTATGTCTGAATGTGTGTATTATACAGACACAGAGTTTGATTTAAGATATCTAGGGAAAAAAGCCATTAAATTGGAACCACATTTGTGTACTTGTATTGATCTCAAAATAGTATTGAAAATTCCAGCAACTACTATAGTTCAGTTAGTATCTAGAAGTAGTTTGGCGAAAAAGAGAATTAATATCAAAGGAAGAATAATTAACACAGGATATGTAGAAAATATTATTGTAATATGACAAAATGACTCAAAAAAGGCCTATATCATAGAGCCAAATGAAAAGATAACACAGGCAATATTCCTATCTCTGGTTAAGATAACTCAGTTAGTATTAGTAAGAAACAAAAAAAAATTAGTAATTACAACTAAAAAGATTAATGGATTTAAATTTATGGGTAGAGTAAATATACCAATCAATATAGCAGAAGAAGAAATTGTTGACAAGAAAGAAATTATCTCCATCTATTAACCAATCTCCATTCCATTATATAACCAGTACATATTAGTCATAAAAAGAAAAGTGAAGAATTAAGCTCAGTTGTTTGAAGCAAAAGCAACCATTTGTGAATCAGAAGAGATTGGACTCACCAATCTCTATATACCAGCTAAAAGTCCTAAAAACATCAAAATCCCAATATATAATACTACTGGAGATGTCATTAAAATTCTAAAAGGAACTATTATCAGATATCTAACTATTAAAGTTGAGAATCAACCACCAAACTACATTTCAGACTTTTCACAACTGTGTAGATATGTGGATATTACATCACAAACAATCTACAGACAAGAAAAATGTTACTTGCTTTAACCAGAACAATTAGAACAGATGAATTTGGAAATCTAGACTCACTTCAATAGATGCAGATCAAGATGTTACTTAACAATTTCAATAACATCTTTGCCAGCAAAAATAAATTTGGCCATATTGATATTATTTAGCATCAGATCAAGACTGGCAATATAATGCTGATAAAACAATGAGCATACAGAGTATCACCAGTCAACCATGAAATCATCCAACAGAAAATCAATCAGATATTAGACAACAGACTAATTCAGCCATCAATGAGTCCATGGTTATTACCAGTAGTACTAGTTCATAAGAAGAATGAGAAAATCCATTTTTGTGTAGACTATAGAAAACTCAATAGTATAATTTATGGAGACAATTACCCCACTCCATGGATTCAGGAATTATTCAATGCTTTTAGTGGAAATAAATAGTTCTTAATATTGGATTAAGATAGTAGTTACTAGCAAGTAGCCATGAATCTAGCTGATAAAGAAAAAACTGCATTTACCACAAAAAAAATAAACTTTGAATTTGAAGCAATGCCATTTGATTTAATAAATACTCCAGTTATGTTCCAATAGCTCATGAAAATTGTTTATACTAGACTACTATGGAAATCAGTAGTCATATATTTGGATGACACCAACATATTCTTAAGAACATTTGACAATTATATTCATTATTTATAACAAGTGTTTGAAAGATTCAGATGAGCAAGATTGAAATTGAATGCAAACAAGTGCTTTTTTGGCAAAACAGAACTAAAATTCTTGGGACATGTAGTAAGCAAAGACAGCATCAAGATAGATTCAGACAAGATTGAGATAGTTAAAAACTTTTCAGTACCAACCAATTTAACTGAATTGCAAGCATTTTTGAAATTTGCTGGATACTATCATTGCTTTATCAAAGATTTTTCTAAATTGGCTCAACCATTACACCAGTTTTAAGCAAAGAACACCAAGTATGAATAGACAGAAAACCAGCAAGAAGCTTTCAACATATTAAGAAAAAAGCTTATTTAAACTCCAGTACTGATTTATCTAGACTACAGCAAGCCATTCATTATCACCACTAATGCATCAAGTCAAGCATTGGAAGCAGTATTATTGCAGAGAAGACCAGATGGAAAAAAAAATCCAGTAGTATATGCCAGCTGAAGTTTGAGTCCAACAGAAAAGAATTATAGAACACCAGCATTAGAACACTTGGCTATTTACTGAGCAGTTATAAAATAGAAAAAATACTTAAGCCAAAAATTCGACATATACACTGATCACAAAAAATTAACATCAATTCAGAAACAAAAATTTGGAGATGACTGTCATACTTGATGAAAAATAAAACTTTTATTATTCAAATATACAATACATTATAAAAAGAGAAAAAAAAATGGAAATATTGATGGTTTGTTGCAAATAAGACAAATCCAAAAATATTTTAACCCAAAAATATAACAAAAGATGAATACACAAAAATATTAACAACTTCAACATTTTATAAATACTTGATGGTTTAAGGAAAAATTATCTCAAAAGAAACAAAACTATATTAAACAATAGTCCAAATATTTTATTATCCACCAAAATGTACTTTATCAGAAGAACAGAAGAAATCCAGATCAACCAACTAGAATAATTACAGAACCAAAAAAAAAACAATATTATTCAACATGCACTTTGATCTAACAGCAGGATATTTCCATAAAGAAGCAACCATAAAAAGAACCAGAAAAAAATACTATTGGCCATTTATGTATCCAGACATCATCTAATATGTTTAAAATTGTGATGCTTGTCAGAGAAAAGAAGGAACAAAATCCAGCAAATTATTAAAACCAATCAAAGTAGAACAACCATTTAATTGTATTGGAATTGACTTAGTCAAACCATTGACAATTACCAATAGAGGCAACAGATATATTGCAATAGCCATAAATTATTTCACTAAATGGCTAGAAACAAAAGCCATTCAAAGAGTAAATGCAAAATTCATAGCCAAATTCATTTACTAAGATCTAATTTGTTGATATGGATGTTCAAAAAAACTGTTATTAGATCAAGGAACTCACTTTGTAAACAGAACACTAGCAGAATTAAGTCAAAGATTTGGAATTAAAAAACCAATATTATTACCATACCATTTATAAACAAATGATTTAGTTAAAAGATTCAAAAGAACATTGTATGAAACAATTACCAAAATCAGCCAAGAAAACCAGAATAAATGGGATTTGTTCATACCATCAGTATTATTTGCTTATCAAATAATAAAGCAAGACACTATACAAGCAACACCATTTGAATTAATATATGGTAGAACAACAACATTACCAATTAAAATAAAAGTCAAGACATATCTAATTGAATCAATAACAAAAGACAATTTTCAAGAAACATTGTTGAAAAGAACATATGACTTAATGGAAACACTAGAAAACAAATGATAAAAAGCAGCTGATAATATTAAAAAGTCACAAAAAAAACAAAAAAAATGACACAATAACCAATTATCAGATAAACCAGTTGAATTCAAGATTGGAGACAAAGTACTTCTATATTATATCAAAGTGGAAAAACAATGGAGTGGAAAATTTGATCCCAAATGGGATGAACCATTTTACATAGAAGAAATGCTAAGAAATAGAGCTTATAAATTAAGATGTAACAACAAAATCTTAACCAAAGCAGCACATGGTGATCAACTTAAACCATATCACAAGATAACATCATCATCCACCAGTAATATTCTACAATTAGGAGTACAGAGAATACTAGTTCAACCAGATGAGATTCCACAAGATCTAAAACCAATTATTATCATTGAAACCAACATGTCAAATTAAACAACTAAAAGAATATAAAACATGGTAGACATGACAAAAAATATCAGAAAAATGGAAATTACCAATAATATCTACTCATTAGCACAACAACTCTTCTAACTGATTTAACAACAAGAAATGAAAATTACAACCAATCAACAAACCATCAGATACAAAAACACCAAAAAGGAACCACAAGATAAAATATGGAGAAAAACAGAAAACATTATTAACAAAATAACCACAAGGATGAAATTGGCAATAGAAGCATAACCAAAAGTCACCCAATATCAAGAGTTGACTATAGAAACTTGGAATTGGTGAATACAACAATTTTCAAAAAACTTTTATTACTTTTACTTGAGACAATACTTGAACATTCAGAATTTATACACAGATAAAACAAAACAATTATTTGACACAACAATATTGCAACAACTAGAACAATTTGTAAGGAAAAACAATTTAACTACACAAGCATGAATCATTTATCGACTACACACTGGATTTTAAGATTGACCAGAAATTTTACTCAACACAGCAATGAACACTGTTACTGTTAACCAAATGGGAAAAATAACCAATGCTCAATTTGAAAAATTACAGATCAAAATAACACAAGTAATTCTCAAAAAAGAAGTTCAAGAATTAATCCAAGAGGAAGAGTTAGAAAAAATGGGAGATTTCAATAGAGCTCAATATTAAAAGGAAAGAATAATGTTACTCATAGAATATAGAAAGTATATTAGCATATAAATTAGCCAATTAGAAGTAAATGTAGTAAATATAGAATTCCAGAATTCTTCTTAGAAGAATCACAGGATTCCAGAAATTTCAGAATTTTTGTATGAGGAATTACAGGATTCCAGAATTCCAGGATTTCTCTTAAAGAAATTGCAGGATTTCAGGAATTCCAGGATTTTTGATGTGAAGAATTGAGGAATTGAGGAATCTTAAATATGTATATATAACAGTAGCATTAGAAACAAAAAAAACAAATCTCTCAGTTTAAGATTTTATTTAAGCAATCTTTCAAATTACAATTATCAATAAATAATTATTTGTTATCTCAATTCACTCTTCACTATCAACATTTCATGTTAATAGTAATAAATACTTGACCACACTGGAACAATAGCTCTTGATTATGGTTATTGATGAAATATTAATTTATAATTGTCTTGGCTTATTTTTTTTATCTTTTCTTTATTTTTTGTATTTTTCTTTCTTTTTATTATTTTGTTATGTTTACTAATTAATTAAAGATTAAGCACTAAATTATTAACATCACAGATAGCCTGATAAAAGACCCAGAAATAAGAGTAAAAATATATATATTAACAGATAGCTTCCCAGAAGGACATAAATACCAGAATAAAACCAGCCACCAAGTTGAAAAAAAAATTGGACAGAATTGTGATTTCAGAAAGCTACTACCATTATAACTGAATCTTTGTCTATTATATAAAAAACTTCAATCAAAACCTTCAGATTACCAACATTATTAATATAGCAATTGAGCACCAAATTATGAGTTTGTTATTTGATTTGAGATCCCAAATAATTACATATAATACTATCTTAATTTATAAGCTTCATTTCTTAGAATTTTTTTAATGTGAAATAATCCATCCCATTTGGGATCAAATTTTTTACTCCATTGTTTTTTCACTTTAGTACAATATAAGAGTATTTTGTCTTCAATCCTAAATTTAACTGGTTTATTTGGTAATTAATTATCATGTTGTTCTTTCTGTTTTTCTTGTGACCTTTGAATATTATCAACTGCTTTTTGTCTTTTGTTTTCTAATGTTTCTATTAGTTTATATGTTATTCTCAGTAATGTTTTTTGTAAATTGGCTTCTGTTATTGGTTTTATTAGATATGTGTTAATGTCTATCTCAATTGATAATATTGCTGTTTTACTATAAACAAGTTTAAATAATGTTGTTTATATGATATCTTGCTTTATTGTCCAATAAGCAAATAGTACTGATGGTATAAACAAATCTCATTCATTCTGGTTTTTTTAACTGATTTTGGTGATTGCTTCACACAATATTCTGTTAAACTTTTTTATTAAACTGTTTGTTTATGGATGATATGGTAATAATAATGGTCTTTTAATTCCAAATTTTTGGCTTAATTCTGTTAATGTTCTGTTTACAAAATGGGTTTCTTGATCTGATAGCAATTTTTTTAAACATCTATGTCAGCAAATCAGATCTTGATAAACAAATTTGGCTATAAATTCTGTATCTGCTCTTTGAATTGCTTTTACTTCTGACCATTTTGTGAGATAGTTTATGGCTACTGCTATATACTGGTTGTCTCTATTAGTTATTGTTAATGGTTCTAATAAGTCAATTCCAATTTTATCAAATAGTTGGTTTATTTTAATTGGTTTTAGTGGTTCACTGAGTTTTGTTCTTTTTCTTCTCTGACAAGTATCACAATTTTGAACATATTAAATAATGTCTGGATATATTGATGGCTAGTAATATCTTTTTCTGATTCTTTCTATGGTTGCTTCTTTATGAAAATGTTTTATTATTGGATCTGAGTACATGTTATATAGTATTGTTTCTTTTTCTGATTCTGTGATTATTCTGAGTAATTGATCTAAATTCTTTTTGTTTTTCTGATATAATATATTTTGGTAAGTAATAAAATATTTTGATTGTTGTTTTATGTTGTTTTGTTCCTTTTAAGATAATTTTTTCTTGAACTGCTGAGTATTAATATAGTGCTAAAGTTGTTAATATTTTTGTGTATTCATTATTTGTTATATTTTTGAGTTAAAATGTTCTTAGATCTGTTTTATTTATAACAAACCATTAACATTTCTGTTTTTTTTTTTTTTTATAATGTATTATATATTTGAATAGTAAAAGTTTTATTTTCTATTTGGCATGGCAATTGTCTCCAAATTTTTGCTTTTGAATTGATGTTAATCTTTTGTGATTAGTATATATTTCAAACTTCTGACTTAAATACTCTTTCTATTTAATAACTGCCCAATAGATAGCTAAATGTTCTAATGCTGGTGTTCCATAATTCTTTTCAGCTGGACTTAAACTTCGGCAGGCATATATTATTAGATGTTTTTGTCCATCCAGTTTTCTCTAAAATAGTACAATTCCCAATACTTAACCAGATGTATCAGTAGTAATGATAAATAACTTGCTATAATCTAAATAAATCAATACTGGTGTTTGAATGAGCTTTCTTCTTAAAATGTCAAAAGCTTCTTATTAAGCTTTAATTTATTCATATTTCATATTTTTAGTTTAGAGTTGGTAAAGTGGTTGAGCCAGTTTAGAAAAGTTCTAGATAAAGCAGCAATAATATTCAGCAAATCTCAAGAATGCTCATAGTTCTATCAAATTTATTGGTAATAAAAAGTTCTTTACTATCTCAATCTTATCTGATCTGTTTTAATGTCATTTTTGCTTATAACATGTTCTAAGAATTTTAACTCTGTTTTGTCAAAGAAGCATTTGATTGCATTCAGTTTTAATTTAGCTCTTTTTAGTCTCTCAAACATCTGTTGTAGATGATGAAAATGATCATTAAATGTTTTTGAGAACACATTTGTGTTATCCAAATACATGACTACTAATTTCCATAGTAATCTAGTATAAACAATTTCCATAAGCTATTGGAAAGTGGCTGGTATATTGGTTAAGCCAAATGGCATAACTTCAAACTTAAAGTTTTCTTTTCTAGTGGTGAATGCAGTTTTTCCTTGTTAGCTGAATTTATGGCTATTTGTTAGTAACCACTATCTAGATCTTGTATTGAAAATCATTTTTTTCTTCCAAATACATCAAATAATTCTTGAATTTGTGGAGTTAGATAGCTGTCTCTATAAATAATATTATTAAGTTTTCTATAATTCACACAAAATTGGATTTTCCCATTCTCCTTATGGACTAGTATCACTGGTGATAATCATAAACTCATTAATAGTTGAATTAACTTGTTGTTTAACATCCAGTTGATTTTTTGTCAGATGATTTTATGACTTGCTAGTAGTACTCTGTATGCTCTTTGTTTAATTGGCATTGTATCTCCAGTCTTAATTTAGTGTTGGATAATATTAATTCTACCAAATTCATTTTTACTGGCAAAGATGTCAGTAAAATTGTTAAGCAATATCTTGAGCTGCATTTGTTGAAATGGGTCTAGATTTTTCAAATTCATTTGTTCCAATTGTTTTGATTAGAGCAGATAATATTCTTCTTGTCTATATATTGTTTGTGATGTAATATTTACATATCTGCATAGTTGTGAAAAGTTTGAAATGATACTTGGTGGTAGGTTTTTAACTTCAGTGCTTAAGTATCTAATAGTAGTTTCTTTTGGTATTTTAATGGGATTTCTAGTTGTATTGTGAATAAAAATTTTAATGTGTTTGTGGCTTTTAGCTAATATATAGAAATTGGTAATAGCAATCTCTTCTGATCCACAAATAGTAGCTTCTGCTTCAAAAATTTGGTGTTGATCTCTTATTTTCCTTTTTATAACTACTAAATACTAATCATATAATAGAATAAAAATTGATTGATAGGTGGAAATAATTTCTTCTTTGTTAATAACTTTTTTTTTTGCCATATTTATTGGTATATCTATTCTACCTGTGAATCTGAATTTACTTATTTCTCTTGCTGTCATTTTTAATTTCTCTCTATTTCTTATTAATACTAGCTGAACTATCTTAACCAAAAGTAGAAATATTGTCTGTGCTATCTTTTTATTGGGTTCAATAATATAAGTCTTTTTTAAATTATTTTGTAGTATTGCAATAATATTTTCTATATATCCTGCATTAATTATTTTTCTTCTTATATTAATTCTCTTTTTTACTAAACTATTCCTAGATATTAGTTGAACCATAATTGTTGTTGGAATTTCCAGTGCTACTTTGAAATCAATGCAGATGCATTGTTATGAGAATGTTTTCTTGGTATATTTAATTGCTGATATCCTGTTTTAAATGCAATCAGTCTCTCATAAGTTCTTCAATTTTATGTATTGAATATTAATAATAATGTACTGAAGGTTTTCTCTTAATATTGTAATGTAAGTTTTCTCTTTAATTCTAATTGTCTTTGTATATTGTGTACTTTTTTTCAGGGGCTAATCTGAAATCTACTCATTATCTAAGGTCTTTTCTGAAACTATTCTTACAATTGTCTAATGTGTTTTTCTAATCTAGAAACATGGAATATTAATGGTCTTTAGTGTTTTTTCTAATTTTCACAATAAAGCTTTTATCAATCAGTAATAACATGAATAATCTTGATCAGGGATTATTTTTCCAAAGAGTTCAAAGATAGAATGATAGTTTTATTTACTAGAAAAGGTATATGAATTCTATTGTTAATCTCATAATTATGATGTTAATTCAATTTATTATTTTTATTAATTATTTTTGAATCAGATTTTATTTAGATATTTGTTGTTTCAAATTGAAGCTTGTTTTATTCTTCATTATTAAAACTATTGTATATATATATAATTATTATTTTACAAAATAATGTCTTGTAATATTCTATTTTCATTATTTCTAAATAGTGCTTGCTGCTTTTGCATAATAGTGTTTGCTGCTTTTGCATGATAGTACTTGCTGCTATTGTAAGATAATGCTTGCTGCTATTGCACAGTAGTGCTTGCTGTTATTTTTAAATCATTTTTTTTTATAAATTGTTGCTGTGCTATTTTATGATTGGCTAATTTATAATTCCTATTAAATTTTTGAATTGTAACAGTGTAAATATGGTTCCAATCTAATGACATCTTTTTTTAGATATCTTAAATCAAATTTTGCATTGGTATTATGTATATGTTCTAACATAATACCTTCATTATTATCACTAAACCATTTGAGTTCTTACTTCTTTGCAAGATTAGAGAGTGCAATGTATTGTTTTGAGTTTGAATCAGAGTTTAAATTGTTACTATTGTCATTGTCATTTTGAATAGAACTGGAATTATTATTATTATCATTATTGTCAAAGTTTGAATTGGGATTAAATTTTGATTTTGATTCTACTGTGCACTTGCCAAATAGCTTTTTTTTTCAGAGATTGAATAAATTATTTATGATATTGGATTGTAAACAATATCACAATTATTGCAATATTTAAAGTCACTAAAAATTAGGCAATATTTATACAGTCTTGTATTTAGCTGTTTCAAATGCTGTTTTTGCTCTTTTTTAGTGAGTGCTAGGTTTTTGTAATATTCATAGAATTCTTTTGGGTTTGTTTTAATATCAAAAAATGCATCAGAATTGGGAATAAAAACAATATTAACTGGTTCTGATGGGTTGTTCTTTATTTCCAGGATCTTACTGAGTGAAGTATTTTCAACTTTGGCTTTTGCCATCCTCTAGATCTTGTTTTTATCATGTGAGTAACTGTCTAAGTGTGACAAAACTCAGTTCTATGTGGCATTGAAAGGCATACTACAACTCATCCAGTTGTTTATAAGAATTATGTATTGACATAATGCATCACATATTCTGCCTTGTCCAGAAATGTCATTTCATATTCCTTTATTAAGTAACTGTTCTTCACAAGCAAAACATGGTTCATTGTTCTACTTGCCTTGTTATTTTGAATAGCTGTATTGTTTTTAGTAACATGACTTACAGTAGTAATGAGTGTGTGTTTAATAGTCTTTATTAGGTGTAATCCAGGCTCTTATAGAGGACAGCTTTTTCTTGTAGTTCTTATATTTTAATAGTATATATGGGGGTTTTAGTCTAGTTAAATAGGATCTTTTCTAATCATTATTTAGTTTTTCAATGGCTGTGGCTTTTTCAGGTATGTCCTTTTTTTTTTTTTTTTTTTTTTTTTTTTGTTTTTTTTTTTTTTTTTTTTTTTTTTTTGTCATCTTAAGAGAATATTAGTAATAATTTATTGTGGTCATTGTCAGTCCATGAAACTTGATAGGCTTTCCAAATAGATTTCTTTTTTTTTTCTTTGAATTTTATTAATAGTGCTGGTATGATGGTAGTCTTGAAATAATCACAAGTGGCTAGTACTTAAGTGTGTTGGCTGTTTTAACTGAATTATAACTCCTGGTTGTTCTAGTTGAGCACTATATTGGTTTTGATTAACCAGTTATTACCAATAAAAGTTTAATATTGTGTGGCTTCTATAACAAAAACCTTTATGAACATGATTATGCTACTGACTTTAAACAGAAAGTCATCAATTTTACCAATAGACATTTTTGTTACTCTATTAGTGATAATAATTCTGGCACTGATAGTATGATTAACTTGATGACTTAATTGGTTCATGAGTTGTTGGGTAATAATGTTGCCTGCTAAACTGTTGTCTAGAATCAGTTTGATAAACTAACTATCAACTTTAACATCAGTGTATATTGCAGTAATTGGTTTTGTGTTAAGAATAACTTTACTGAATAAAAAGGTTTCTGTCAGTTTTTTGAGTTCAAAGAGAAAAATAGTGGCTAATGATTTGTCATTAGTGACAGTTACTAGAAGTATATTATTAGTGAGTGGTTTTTTGTTGGTTTCTAAATTATTAAGTAAAGCATCTGCTGGAGTAACCAGAAGACTTAAATAGTTCTGGGAATGTGGGTTTTGAATATACCCAGTTTTTGAATTCCACTGATAAGATTTTAATGGTTGACTTAATGAACTGAAAATTGGTTGGTGCATTACCATCACTAATCTCCAGTTTTGTTGAGTGTGTGTGATTCTTGGCCTTTGAGTTTTAGATGATATTTGAGCTGAGTTTGGTAATGGTGTTTGAATTGATTGGGTTTAATAGATTATTGTGGCTGTGGCTAATATATTATGAGTGCTGAAGTTTAATATATTGAAGGTAAGTATATTAGTTATTATGTCATTTGTGAATAATAGAGTTGATATTGATCTTGATTTAGAGAATAATTTGGAATTTAAAATTGGTGATCAAAGTTTCAATATTGATTTTCCAATTGTGAATTACCATTATAATAGCAGTCAATTTTGATGTGATCTTGTTTACCACAATTATGGAAGATATGCATTTCTGGCTGCCATGGTTAATTGGTTGATAATAAAGAACACAACTGATTTTGGAAATAATTTAAGTTTTCTTGATTATTGCATTATTGTGGAGGTTGATAAATGGTCTGATTATTAGCTAAGTATTCTTTCAATTTCTGGTTGATTGAATTACTAAATTGTTTTAATTTGGAATCTAATTTAAATGATCTGTTTATTACTAGATTTATGGCTTGATTATGGTTGGCTTTGAGTTTAGCTAATTCAAAGTTTCTGATATGTATAACAGCAGCTTGAAAGTTGTTTGGATATAATAGGCATGTATTGTAGAATGCTACTGTGCAGATCATGAATGAATTAGTTCAGAATCTGCAGTTCTGTGAAGTAGACTGTATCAATTGCTTGAATTTGGCACAAAGTCTGGTAGAAACATTCCAAGTAGGTAATAATGGCTTTAGTATTTTTTTGTTTAATAGTGATAAAAGTATTAGCTAGGTAATTAATGCTGTTATTGTTATTAAAGTATCTTAAGAACTCAAGTTTAAACACATTAAAATCTTGGAATTTATTTGCCAAGCTTTAATACAAGTTAGCAATATCCTGAAGAAAGTATGAGATGGCTTATAGTATTTTGGTATTATTCTATTTATTGGCTGCAATAGCTTTTTCCACATTGTTTAGCCATGCTTGCACATTATCTTTTTTACCAGTAAATTTTTTCAGTTTGGTAATTGGTGCATAGGCTATTGGTACTGTAATCAGTTGTTGTAGTAGATTTGATTGTTGTTGAGATTGTGGCTGTGGCTGGAGTTGTACAATAATTGGTATAATTGGTGATGGATTAATTACAATTTCTGAAGGTAAGTTTGGTTAATTAATAATGGTAAAATTCAGATTGTTTTAATTTTGTTAAGTTGGAACAATTGAAGTTTGAATTTTTAGGTTTTCTAAGATTGGGTTTTGATAATTAAATTTTTGATTGTTATTTTCCTTTTTTTCTGATTCTGTTAATTTTCAAGGACTAACAATTTTGAAATCAGGTTGATGTGACAGTAATTAATATTACAAATAATTATGTAAGATTTTAAATCAAATAACAAATCCATAACTTGATGTTCAATAGCTGTTATGATAGTGATATCTAAAGGTTTTGATGATCTGAAGATTTTTGTTAAGTTCTTTGTATAATAGACAAAGATTTCTTGATTGTTTTTAGTAGTTTCCCGAAATTGCAATTTCATCAAATTTTTTTCTTGGTGTGGTGGTCAGTAATCTTTCTAGTAAGCTATCCTCAATTCTATGAGTGTTCTACCCTTGTTTCATGAGTCTTTTACCAGTCCCTATAATATCTGTAACTTAGTACTTAATTCTTAATCAATTAGTAAACAACATGGAAACAACAAAAGAAATAAAATAAAAAAAATAAAGAAATTAAGCCAAGGCAAAAACAATTAGTATTCTATCAATAGCCATGATCAAGAGCTATTGTTTTAGTGTGATTAAGTGTTGAATATTATCAACATAAAGTGTTGATAATAGAGAGTTGAATCAGATTTTCAATCAAGTGATAGTAACATGTATAGTTTTATTTAATATTTGGTGCTTTTTACTTTAGTTAATAGTAACTATTCTTGAAATAATAAAGTAGAAATAGAAATAGGAATTTTTATCCTAAGTGGAATTTGTCTTTTTTCTGCTTTTAATGCTACTGCTATATATACATAATTCTCTTTACATGAGAAATTCTTTTTCTTTGCTAAATTTTTCTGCAAAATTCTTGATTTCCTGAAACATCTAGGATTTTTTGAAAAATTCTCAACTTTTCTGAAATATCTTGGATTCCTAAATAATTCTGAATTTTTTGAAACATCCAAGATTTCCTGAAAAATCCTTTTTTTTCTTTTTCTATTCTAATTGGCTAATTTATAATCATGTGTTTTCTCTTTTTTTAATTATGTCTTATTTTTTTCTTTTCTAAGTGTAATATTATTTTCTCCTTTTTAATATTGAGCTCCATCAAAATCTCCTAATATTTTTTTTTGTAATAATTCCATAACTTTCTTTTCTAAAATTATTTTATCTATTGTTCTATGGAGTTTCTTAAACTGGCTGTTGGTTATTTTTCCCCATTGATTAACAGATAAGCTACTAATTTCTGATTGTAATAGTATTTCTGGATAGTCTTGAAAGATGTGTATATTTGGTAGATAGTTTTGATGTATATATCCGAATTAGATTTCTTTTCAATAAAGTTTTCTATGTCTTGTATAATTTTTTGATCAAAGACTTTTTTGGTTTGATCCATATATAAATTCTGAATTATTAATTTTTGTTCCAAATGTTAATAGCAATATAAAACTGGAAATTGTTCTATCCATTGATTCCAATTTTCTGTTATCATTTTTCTTAATTAGACAATAACAGTTGGTTTTTCAAGAGTGCTTTTTACTTTCTTAACAATTTTGTTAATATTATTGCTAATTTTTTTGTGTGTTCATTAATATAGTGTAGTCTTTTTCCTTTTTTTTTAGTGTTTTTATAGTAGATGGTTTGATGATTGATCATTATTTTTATGTCTGTTTGTTATTAATTTATGGCCTAAAATAATTGTTGTGCTAGTTGATAAATATGGTCTGGAATTTTCATTTTTCTGTTGTTATTGTTACGTGTTTTGGTTCCTTATATATTGTTTTGGTAAATCAGATCAATGTGTTTTGTTTCAATGCATATAATTGGTTCTAAATCTTGTGGAATCTTATCTGGTCTTACTAGTATTCTTTGTACTCCCAGTTGTGGAATATTATTGGTAAATAATGGTGTGTGGTAATAGAGTTTTAGTCGATTATCATGTGCTGTTTTGGTTAAGATTTTGTTGTTCCATCTTAATTTATAAGCTTTATTCCCTAGAATTTTTTTTATGTGAAATGGTCTATTCTATTTGGGGTCAAATTTTCTACTCCATTGTTTTTCCACTTTGGTATAATGTAAAAGTATTCTGTTTCCAATCCTAAATTCAACTGGTTTATCTGGTAATTGGTTATTATGTCATTTTTTTTGTTTTTTTTGTAACTTTTGGATGTTATTAGCTGTTTTTCGTTATTTGTTTTCTAGTATTTCTATTAAGTTATATGTTTTTCTCAACAATGTTTCTTGAAAATTGTCTTCTGTTATTGGTTCAATTAGATATGTCTTGACTTTTATTTCGACTAATAGTGTTGCTGTTCTATAATATACCAATTTAAATGGTATTGTTTATGTAGTATCTTGCTTTATTGTTCAATAAGCAAATAATACTGATGGTATAAACAAATCTTATTTGTCCTGGTTTTTTGACTGATTTTAGCAATTGTTTCACATAGTGTTCTATTGAATCTTTCAACTAAACCATTGGTTTGTGGATAATATGGTGATGATAATGGTCATTTAATTCCAAAATCTTTGACTTAATTCTGCCAATATTCTGTTCACAAAGTAAGTTCCTTGGTCTGATAACAATTTTTTTGGACATCTATGTTAAATTAAGTCTTGATAAATGAATTTGGTAATGGATTTTGCATTTGTTCTTTGAATTGCTTTTGCTTTTGGCCATTTTGTGAGATAGTTTATAGCTACTGCAATATATCTGTTTTCTCTGCTGGTAATTGTTAGTGGTCTGACTAAGTTAATTCCAATACAATTGAATGGTTGTTCTATTTTAATTGGTCTTAATGGCTTGCTGGGTCTTGTTCCTCCTCTTCTTTAACAAGCATTACAATTTTGAACATATTAAATAATATCTGGATATATGGATGGCCAATAGTATCTTTTTCTGGTTCTTTCTATAGTTGCTTCTTTATGAAAATGTTTTGCTGTTGAATTTGAGTACATATTAAATAGTATTGTTTCTTTTTTTGATTCTGTAATTACTCTAAGTAATTGGTCTGGATCTTTTTTATTTTTTCAATATAATATATTTTGGTGGTTGATAAAATATTTGGATTGTTGTTTTATGTTGCTTTGTTCTTTTTGAAATAATTTTTCTTTGAACAATTGGGTATCAATATATTGTTGAAGTTGTTGATATTTTTGTGAATTCATTTTTTGTTATATTTTTGAGTTGAAATGTTCTCAGATTTGTTTTATTTGTAACAAACCATTAGTATTTCTGTTTTTTTTTTCTTTTTTTATAATACACTATATAATTGAATAGTGATAATTCTATTTTTTATCTTGCATGGCAATCATCTCTGAATTTTTGTTTCTGAATTAAAGTCAATCCCTTGTGATTAGTATATACATTGAACTTTTGGCTCAAATATTTCTTCTATTTGATAACTGCTTAGTAAATAGTTAAGTGTTCTAGCACTGGTGTTTTATAGTTTTTTTCTGCTGGACTTAAACTTCAACTGGCATATGCTACTGGATGTTCTCTTCCATCCAGTTTTCTCTGAGATAATACAGCTTTCAATGCTTAATCTAATACATTGGTAGTGATGATAAATGATTTGTTGTAATCTGAATAGATCAGTACTGATGCTTAGATAAGCTTTTTTTGCAATATATTGAAAGCTTCTTGCTGAATTTTTGTTCACTTGTATTTAATATTCTTGGTTTGAAGCTAGTGAAGTGGTTGAGCCAGTTTAAAAAAGTCTTTAATGAAGTGGCAGTAATAACCTGCAAATTCTAAAAATACTCTTAGTTCCATCAAGTTGGTTAGTACTGGAAAGTTTTTGACTATTTTAATTTTGTCTGGATCTATTTTGATGCCATTTTTGCTCATGATATGTCCTAAGAATTTCAGTTCTGTTTTGTTAAAAAAGCACTTGTTTGCATTTAATTTTAATTTGGCATGTCTGAGTTTTTTAAACACTTGCTGTAGATAATAAAAATAATCATCAAATGTTTTTGAAAATATATTGGTGTCATTCAGATATATAACTACTGATTTCTATAGCAGTCTGGTATAGACAATTTCTATGAGCCATTAAAACATGGTTGAAGTGTTTATCAAGCCAAATAGCATTACTTCAAACTCAAAATTTTTTTTTTGTTGTGAATGTGGTCTTCTTTTTATTGGCTGAATTTATAGCTACTTGTTAATAACTACTGTCTAGATTCAATATTGAGAATTATTTCTTTTCTCCAAAAGTGTCAAACAATTCTTGAATCTGTGGAGTTAGATAACTGTCTTTATAAGTTACTCTATTGAGTTTTCTGTAATCCACACAAAAGTGAATCTTTCTATTCTTTTACAGACTAGTACTACTGGTAATAATTATGGATTTATTAATGGTTGAATTAACTTATTGTCTAATATCTGATTGATTTTTTGTCAAATAATTTTCTGGCTTGCTGGTAGTACTTGGTATGCTCTTTGTTTGATTGGCATTGCATCTCCAGTCTTGATTTAATGTTAGATTATATTAGTTCTGCCAAATTCATTTTTACTGGCAAAAATGTTGTTGAAGTTGTTAAGTAATATCTTAAGCTACATATGTTGTAATGGGTCTAAATTTTTCAAGTTTATCTGTTCTAATTGTTTTAGTTGAAGTAGATAACATTCTTCTCGTTTATATATTGTTTATGATGTGATATCCACATATCCACATAGTTGTAGAAAGTCTGAAATGGGGTTTGGTGGTTGTTCTTTAACTTCAATGCTTAAATATCTGATGGTGGTTCCTTTTAGTATTTCAATAATATTTCCTGTTGTATTGTAGATGAGAATTTTGATATGATTATGGTTTTTGGCTGGTATATAAAGATTGGTAAGTCCAATTTCTCTTAACTCACAAATGTTTGATTTGACTTCAAAAATCTGGACTTGATCCTTTATTTTTCTTTCTATTGCTAATATGTACTGATTATATGGTAGAATAGAGAATAATTAATGGATAGAAATAATTTCTTCTTTGTTAATAATTTTTTCTTCTGCCATATTAACTGATACATCTACCCTACCTGTAAATCTAAATTCATTTATCCCTCTTGTTATAATTCTTAATTTTTTCTTGTTTTTTACTGATACTAACTGAGCTATTTTAACCAGAGGCAGAAATATTGTTTATACTATCTTTTTGTTTAGTTCTATAATATAGGTCTTTTTTAAGTTATTTTGTAGCATTATAATAATATTTCTTATATATCCTATGTCAATTATTCCTCTTTTGATGTTAATCTCTTTTTTTGCTAAACTATTCTTGGATGCTAACTGAACTATTGTTGTTGCTAGAATTTTTAGTGCTATTTTCAAATCAATACATGTGCACAAATGTGATTCAATTTAATGGCATTTTTTCCAGGATATCTCAAATCAAACTTTGCATTAATATTATGTACACGTTTTGACATAATACCTTCATTATTGTTGCTGTACCATCTTAGTTTCTGCTCTTTAGAGAGATTAGAAAGTGTGATGTATTGTTCAAGGTTTGAATCGAAGTTTGAATTGTCAGTATTATTATTGTCATTTTGAATAAAACTGGAGCTATTGTTGTTATTGCTGTTAGAGTTTGAATCAGAATTGAATGTTGATTCTGATTCTGATGCACAGCTGTTGATTGGTTTTTCTTCTTTAGAGATTGTGTAAATCATGCATGGTGGTAGATTGTAAATAAGATTACACTTATTACAATATTAAAAGTTATATAGAATTAAATAATGGTCACATAATTGGGTGTTTAATTGTTTTAAATGCTGTTCTTGCTTTTTTTTAATCAGTGCCAAGTTTTGGCAATAGTTGTGGAATTCTTCTGAACCAGTTTTAACATCCAGAAAAGCATTAGGATTGAAAATGTGAATTGTTTCTACTGGTTTTGGTAGATTGTTTTTGATTTTCAGAATTTTACTGGGCAATGTGTCTTTGACTTTGGTGTTTACTATTCTCCAAATTTCATCTTTATTGTGTAAATAACTGTCCAAGTAAGAGATTGTTTGATGCCATGCTGCATTAATAAGTGTTCTATGACTTACCCAATCACTTATGAGGATTGTATATTGGCACAAAGCATTATATATTTCTTCTCAACCAGGAATGTTGTTTCACATTCTTTTATCGAGCAACTGCTCTCTATAAGCAAAACATAGTTCATTGTTTTACTTTTTTTATTGTTTAAAGTAACCATAATATTTTCTATGACATAATTTGCAGTAATAATGGGTTTATGTTCAATAGTCTTTATTGGACACAACCCAAGCTCTTATAAAAGACAGTTTTTTCCTACAATCCTTACATTTTAATAGTATATATAATGATTTTAGTCTAGTGTTGGTTGAGTATAATTTTCTCCAATCACTATCTATTTCTTTAATGGCTGTGGTTTCTTCAGATATGTTTTTTTTTTTCCCTTCTCTTTGTCATTCCATGAGAGTATTGGCAGTGTTACCAGTAAAATTTTAGCTATTAATTAGCATAAAATTACTCTTATAATTTCTATAATTAATTAGTATATTAATATTATTTCAAATTATCATTTATTATTTAATCAATTATCACATATCATGATTCAATTAAATAATCCAATTAGTATAACAGAAAGTAGGATGATCAAATTACACAATACCCTGAACTTTGTAACATTCAAAAATTCGCTGAAATTTACAGAAATTCACTGAAATTTATAAGAAATTCGCTGAAATTTATAGAAATTTGCCGAAATTATGAATAGTTCACCCAAATTAATCAATAGTTCAGCGAAATAACTTGTAGTCCATCAAAATGTATCTTTAGTTTGCCAAAATTTGAGCAAAGAGAAAAAGTGCAAGTTCATAGACTAGTACTACAACAAGTTGTATAAAAAAAAAGCTTTTCTCTTCAAAAAAATATATCTTACTTTAGATTTATTACTTAGAACTATTCCTATACACACAAAAAGAAATAAATATCAAATAATTTGAAAAACCAAATTCTTTAATTATTGCAGTTGGAAAATCCCCAAAACCCAACTAATGTTTTGAAATTGATTAGCTACCAATTTCAGTAAACTGTTAGTAACTTCAGGCCTGAATAAAAAACGTTTCCCTTGACAGAATTCAATTTCTTTTATATTTCTTTTATTTTCTTTTATTTTTTTACTATAATCATTAGAGTAGCCTACAGACGAGATTTCTGTAGAAGGGTTGACTTTTACAGCAAAGTAACTACACATTTTGGTGAGCTTCCAGATGAGCAATTCCTGAGAAAGAGTTGACATTTACTACAACATAACTACACAAAGTAACTGGCACAGAATTGGCCATTCCACTTATAAGCCCAGCAGTTCAAATTATAGGAAATAATTTGAAGATAAATTCAGTACTGGAGGTTTAATTACTTCTAGAAAACGTGAATTTGCAACCAACAGACATTTACAATATTCAAGAAAAGAGACCAAAAACCTTTGGTAACATTTGGTGCTCTCCTATAGAAATAACACAGCAACAACAAATTCAAAGTGGTGACCACACCAGA
The DNA here is from genome assembly GCA_016748015.1 of Geosiphon pyriformis. Lineage (NCBI taxonomy): Eukaryota > Fungi > Glomeromycota > Glomeromycetes > Archaeosporales > Geosiphonaceae > Geosiphon > Geosiphon pyriformis. The sequence goes on along the minus strand of JAAOMT010000483.1, from coordinate 243,503 downwards.
CACAACAACTCTAGAGTATCATCAGTCAATTTACACTCACTGCAAGCAAAAATTCAACATCTCAGACGGAATTGAAGTTGTCAAGAAATCAGTATACCAATATATTGAAAATCGCATCAATAATTATCTTTTTAGAAACTACAACATTTCAAAAGTTAGAAGCAATCTCTACAATAATTTAGTGCACTATTCACAATTGGGAACAGAAGACCTGAACAGTAAAACACTTGCTACCTACTTCCAAGAACTTAATTTTAATATTATTGAATACTGTGAAGAAAAATACTCAGTACAGCCCAAATATTCTTTTAACTTTGAATTAGAAACAGAGACAAGCAACAAAGGCAAACAAAAAGTGAAACAATACTCAAGAACCACTCCAAACACTCCAATACTACCAAAGACAACTGCCAAACACTTGCAAACACCTGAACAAAGAACCAGTGTCAAATTACCACTTTCTATTACATCATTTCCAATTTCACTTATTCAACCACAAACACCAAGTTTACCACTTGACCATTTCTCCAGACCAGAAGATTTTCAGTCATCTAGAAATTCTACTCAACAACAGAAACCAATATCAACAAGTGCCAATATTATTGATTACTTACAGAAAAACAAAAGTAATCATTCAGAAAGCTTGGAAAGTGAAGAAACTGAACCAGAACCAAAAGAAGCCACAGAAAATGAAGAAGAAATGGCAACTGCTTATATTGCAAAGATTCCAGAATTCATGGGTAAAAATAATGATACCAGTTCTCAAGAATGGCTTGACAAAGTTCAAAAAGCAGGAGATGCAAATGGTTGGAATGCAGCAAGAATGCTCAAAGCAATTCTATACTTTCTCCAAGGAACTACAGAAGAATGGTTTGAAAACTTAGAAGAATTATTTGAAAACTGGCAAGCATTTAAAGATGCTTTTCTACAACAATTCACTGACAACAACACTTCTATCACTCTTAGAAACCGCTTTTGCAATATTAAGCAAGAAACATCTGAAACTGTTATGACCTATCTTGGAAGATTCAACAAACTTCTCAAACAAATTTGACAATTAGAAACCAATGACTACTATTCTGATGCTCAAATTCTAGATCAATTTATAGCAAGGTTAAAAGACAAACTGATTAAAAAAGTCCGTCTACATGTTCCAGCAGACTTAGCAACTGCCATTAGACATGCAAAAAATTATGAAATGGCTATAGAAGAAATGAACCACACCAAACTTGTTAACTTGGCTATTGAAGAAACCAGTTCAGCAGCTGAAGAAAAGATAGACCAACTCACAAAGAAGGTTGAAAGCTATTTTACAAACCAATAACAACAGCAGCAACAACCACAAAAATATCAACCACCACAGTGACACAACCAAAACAACTTTAGACCACCATCCAACAACCAACCTCAAAATTGTTACTATTGTGGAATTTCAGGACACTGGAAATGAGATTGCAGGAAACTACAAAGAGATCAACAAAACAGGAGTAATCAATGTTACTCTTCACCACAACAATCTTATTACCAACTTCCACCACCAACTTATTATTCACTGAGACCACAAATTCAAAACAGCTATTATCAACCAGCTCCACAACCAATTCAACAACAATATCAGCAATCTTTACCAATTCAGCAATATTAGATACCACCCACTCAACAATATCAAGTACCAGCAAGAAGATTGGTTTAACATAACCAATTCACACTCCAAAATCAATTTCAGAATAACAACAACAGAATTAATCTAAATAACCAGTTGGTTCCCCGAAATTCTGGTCAGCAAAGACCCAATTACTATTACACTCAACCCAGTTATCTTACAATACCAGAGGAATCGGATTTTCAACAATCTGCACTTTCTAAAGGTGAAGTTGCAGCACCCAGATCAAACTCTTCCAACAACACTATTCCACCAGTTCAAATTGCCCAAATGCCAACCTTTCAAATATATTCCCATTCGAATTTGAAGCAAATGAATCACTATTCTTGCTTAATAATGCAGCAGCTAATGAACAAAAAGCTATCACTGCCATGTATACTGAAGCTACAGTAGAAGGAAAACCCATCCGACTAATTCTAGACAGTGGATCAGCTAGAAGTATTATTACCTACCAGTTAATACAACAGTTTTAAAGAACTGTTAACAGACCAGCCCAAACTGTAATTGTTATAGCAGATGGTATGAAAAAGACACCAGTAGAAGAAATTGACAATTTTTTATTCACCATTGATAGAATCACCATTCCAGTCAAAGTTCTAGTCATGGATGCACCCCAATACCAAGCTCTGGTTGGAAATGATTGGCTTCTTAAGGCCAATGCAAACTTGGACTGAGAAACTTAGGAATTAAAAATCTCATACCAAGGACAATACACCATAGTATTTGCTACTTGTGGTATCTTTAACAAACAATCAGAAAAAGCCCCAGTATTTGAATTTGAAGAGGAGAAAAAAATGCCACTTACTGAAACCTACATGGCTTTTGGATCAACATCCAATTGGGCTGAAGAAACAGAACAGGAGATTTTTGAAGAATCAAGAGGATGGAAGAAAGTTAGATATTCTACACCAGAACTATAGAAACAACCACCCTATATTCCACTCAAATGCAAAGATTGCAACAAGAAACTTTTATCAATGGAAGCATGTATTTCTCCAGAAGAGGAATATGAAACTTGTATCTATTACTTTTGTAAAACATGTCATAGAGAACGATTTGGATCTCCAAAAAGAAGTGAAAAATGGGACAACACACTTTGCCTTACATGTGGAGATATGTTACCAGAAGAATGCAACTAGATTGATGTTGTAATGAGAAGAGGAGTATGTGATCAAACCTGTCAATATGCTCTATCAATTTCGGAAAAAGTCAGAAGAGGAACACCATTTGATGCAGCATACAACAGTGCTCTCAATAAATTTTACCACTACCTTCATGATGCTAAAATGATTTTTGACCTAGCAATGGCATTGATCAATGAAGCCACCCAAGAAAATGTCTGCCAAATAAAAGAAGCTGAATACATTGAGTATACCATGAAATTAGCTGAATTTGATTATGAAGATAAAGTAGAAACCTACCACCAAATTGCAAGCCACATATACCCGACTCAAGAAGCTCAAATTCAATGATTAGAGCAAATGAACATTCAATTGTGCAAAGAATACATCATGCCTTGTGATGACAAATGGTGTCCAGAATGCTATGCTCTTAGCATTCTTCTGCCAAAGGAGAATGATGAAAATGAAATCGAATTTGGAGTATTCAAACTAGTAGAAAAACTACCAACCACCCCCATCTATCTCCTTGAAAAGCAACCACCTCTACAACTTAAATATTTTGACAACCATGGCCAAGGAATCAGACCAGAAAAAGCACACGAAATTGATGCCGGATATAACCTAAGATACCCAGGAAAAGATACTTTGGTTCTCCAACCAAAGTCTTTAACAAAAATCAATCTCAAAATCGCTCTTAAAATTCCACCTGGAGTAATGGTTCAAATTGCCTCCAGATTATTATTGGCAAGCAAAGAAATCAATATTAGAGGAGGAGTTATAGATGCAGAATACAGTGGAGACATTACCATCATGTTGCAGAATGAAACAGACAAACCATTCAAAATTAAACATGCTAAAAAAATTGCTCAAGCAATTTACCTACCCTTAATCAATATTTCGAGTCTACAATCAGTTAACAACAGAGAACAATTGGAAAAAAGTGAAAGAGGAACTTAAAATTTTGGTTCAATTGGACGATTTACAGTTCCAGTAAACATAGCCCTTAAAATACAAAATGAATTTCACCAGATTCTTCAACTTCCCCAACCAATTACCATTTCACCTTTTGAAAAACATCACAAAATTTACACTTGCTCAAAACCCACTACTACTCAACAATTCTTTGAATCCAATGAACAAATCTGTTTGAAGCATGAAATCTCAATTCCAAATGTTTATATTTCCAAAGAAATGAAAAAATTTTGAGTTATATTCTACAATCCCAATAATTACCTTATTGTCTTATTAAACAAATTAGAGATTGGAATCATACACAGCAATATTTTTCAAGATGAAAACCCTCAAATTGTCTCTAATTTTATCGAAATTGTAAGGCACACTCTACTTCCAAATCCAAATATTATTCTCACTACTGAAAACTACCATTTTTTGGAAAAAAAACTCTCTCATATCAACATGGATCTCTTAGAACCTCAACAACAAAGACAATTGAAACAATTGATAGCTGAATTTGCAGATATATTTGCAAAAGACAACAATGACCTGGAAAAAACGGATATCATTCAACATCAAATCCATACAGGAGATACTTCACCAAAACGTCAACAAGCTTACAGAGTGCCACCTGCCAATTACCAATTCATCAGAAAAGAAGTCCAGAGAATGTTTAATAACAGATTAATTCAACCATCAAGAAGTCTTTGGGTTTCACCAGTAGTCCTTGTCAAAAAAAAAATGGAAAAATCAGATTTTGTGTTAATTATTGCCAATTAAACAGTGTAACAATTGGAGATGCTTACTCTCTTTCAAGAATTGATAACATGTTAGATGCTTTAGAAAAAGCCAAGTTCTTCTCAACTTTGGACTTAGAAATTAGATACTGGCAAGTCAAAATGGACACAAAAAACCAACCCAAAACAGCATTTACCACCCAAGAAGGAAACTATGAGTTCAATGTTATGCCTTTTAAATTCTGCAATGCACCAGCAACATTTCAGCGACTCATAGATGTTGTATATAAAGGGCTCTTATGGCAATTAGTAGTTGTCTATCTTGATAACACTAATATATACTCACCAAGCTTTGAAGCCCACCTCATTTACCTGCGAGAAGTTTTTCAATGATTACAAAAAGCAGAATTAAAGTTAAACATTGAAAAATGTCACTTTGGAAAAACAAGCTTGATCTTTTTTGGACACATAGTTAATAAAGATGAAGTCAAATCAAATCCTGGAACAATCAGTGCTGTCAAAAACTTTCAAACTTTCAGAAATACTACAGAACTATGAAGATTTGTAGAATTAGTCTCTTATTATTGAAAATTCATAAAAGGATTCTCAGAAATTGCCAAATCACTTAATTATCTTACCAACAAAAATGTGCCATACAAATAGACTAAAGAACAACAAAAAGCTTTTGAAACTCTCAAAACAAAATTGACAACAGCTCCAGTTCTTGCTTATCCATACTTCAACAAACAGTTCCAATTAGCCACTAATGCTTTACACATAGCATTTGGTGCCATCTTATCACAATTGGATGAAAATAGGCAAAAACAAGTCATTATCTATACTAGTAGAACACTCAAACCAACAGAACTAAAATATGGCTCAACTGAATTAGAAACTGCTACAGTTATCTGGGCTCTTAAACATTTTTAACAATATCTGAAGAATGGAAAAGAATTTGATATCATAATTGACAATATTGGTTTCAAATGGCTCAATAAAAAAAAAACTGAACAAAGTGCCAAACAATCTCAATAGAATGACTTCTTAGCAGACTACAAATATATTGTACATCACAAACCAGAAAAAATACACATTAATGTTAACAGCCTCTTAAGGATGAGACAATATTAATACCAACATTAACACCAACAAACTTAACAGTAGAACAAACAATAAAATCAACAACAATAGATCCAAAAAACTACAACAACATTAAAAACTATTTGAAAACTCTCACCATGCCAGAAAATTGGTCCTCAAGTGAAAAACATCGATTACAATACCAATCCAAACAATATTTTATATACCACAACAAAATTTATTACAAAAATTGTAAAAACCCAAACCAACCACTTAGATTAGTACAGGAAAATGAAAAAGAAACAATTTTATATAACATATACACAGATCTGTCTTCAGCATACTTGGGAAGAGATGGAACAATTCAAAAAACTTTTGAATATTATTTTTGGCCTTACATGCAAAAAGACATTCGACAATATGTAGAATCTTGTGATAGTTATCAAAAAAGAGGAGGAACTCGCCTCACAGAACCTTTAAATCCAATCAAAGTTGGACAACTATTTGACAGAGTTAGAATTGATTTAGTCGGACCATTACCTATCACAATCCAAGGAAATTGCTATATTGCAGTAGTAGTAGATTATCTTATTAAATGGCCTGAAGCTAGAGCCATCCAAAAAGCAGATGCAAAATCAGTAGCAAATTTCATCTATGAAGACATTATTTGTAGACATGAATGTCCAATTGAACTTTTATCTGATCAAGGAACACATTTTGTGAACAACTTGATACAAGAAATTTGTGAATAATTCAATATCAAAAGACCTCTATCATCACCTTATCACCCTCAAACAAATGGACTTGTAAAATGTTTCAACAGAACATTGTGTGAATCATTGGCCAAAGTCTCAACAGATTTTGAGCAGAAATAGGATATCTTTATTCTATTAGTGTTACTAGTATACAGAACACTAAAACAAGATACTACAAAACACATACCATTTGACCTTACTTATGGAAAGACAGCAATATTACCAAATAATTTCACAGTAGAAACATACCCAGTGCAACCAATCAATGAAGAAAACTTTCAAGAAACACTTTAAAGAAAGGCCTACACTCTTTTCAGTACACTAGAAGGAAAAAGAAAGATAGCAGCAACTCACATTGAACATTTTCAAGCTCAACAAAAAGAAAGACATGACAACAAATTACCACCCATTATTAATGAATTTAAAGTTAGAAATAAAGTTCTTTTACACAGAACTAAGACTAAAAAACAATAGAGTGGAAAATTTGAAAACAAATGGGATGAACCATTTTATATTCACGAAATTTTAGGCAATAGATCATACAAGTTAAGACTTGATGATAAAATACTAGCAAAAGTTGCACATGGAGACAAATTGAAACACTATCATTCGAGAAACAATCCTGAACCATTAATTCCACAAATTGGTACACATTCCTTTTTAATTAATCCTGAAGATATTCCCCGAAATTTAGAACCAATAATTATAATAGAACAACAACCAAACTTGAACACTTAAATTTTACAATAATTCTTTAATAAAAACACAAAAACAAAAAATAGTAAATAATTACAAAAAACACCCAAACCCAAAAACAAATAAAAACTCCATATTGAAAAATAATTTTCTTTATTCTCTCTTTTCATAATTAGTCAATTTTATCATAATTATTCCCTGAAATATTCAACAAATATCCCAAAAGTTAATATTAGCCTTGAAAACACTTCCTGACTTATCCATAACAATTAATAGAAGTCAAATTAATTACATTCAGAAAGAAACCACAGCTCCAGTAGTAAATCATTTACAAAACTATCACCCCTATAGAAAAAAAACAAGAAGTCACTCTGAAAATAGGTTACCAAGACTTTTGAAGCAAGCACTAAAAAAAAATCTTTTAATTGCTCCTATTGACATTCCACCAAATGCTACAATACAACAAAAACTTCTACTACTTTTCAATGAACAGAACAATGAACACACCCCTATCTATAAATACTTTTACATTAGAAAGACACTTTATGAACGAAAACTGGAACTTGAAACAACAAATCTCACTCCTGAAGCTATACAAAAACAAATTCATAATAAATTCAAAACAGCAGCTGGACCAACAAACACTCGCTACAAACTTAGAACAGCTTTTAGACTCTATAATTTGTTTAATACTTGTGAAAATATTCTACAAAATCCAATACTACAACCAATGAAAGTTCAATACATTGGCAAACTCACAGAACTGAAATTTCAACAATTTTCAGACCAGATTACTTCAATTATTTTAGATCACTATCTCAATATCACAGATAGTGCTTGGACTTCGATGGAGCTCAGTTTTGAGAAGGAGATTATGTTATCAGTAAAATTTTAGCTATTAATTAACATGAAATTACTCTTATAATTCCTATAATTAATTAATATATTAATATTATTTCAAATTATCATTTATTATTTAATCAATTATCACATATCACAATTCAATTAAATAATCTAATTAGTATAATAGAAAGTAGAATGATCAAATTACACAATATTCTGAACTTTGTAACATTCAAAAATTCGCTGAAATTTACAGAAATTCACCGAAATTTATAAGAAATTCACCGAAATTTATAGAAATTTGCCGAGATTATGAATAATTTACCCAAATTAATCAATAGTTCAGTGAAATAACTTGTAGTCCATCAAAATGTATCTTTAGTTTGCCAAAATTTGAGCAAAGAGAAAAAGTACAAGTTCATAAACTAGTACTACAACAAGTTGTATAAAAAAAGAGCTTTTCTCTTCAAGAAAATGTATCTTACTTTAGATTTATTACTTAGAATTATTCTTACACACACAAAAAAAAAAAAATATCAAATAATTTGAAAAACCAAATTTTTTAATTATTGCAGTTGGAAAACCCCCAAAATCCAACTAACATTTTGAAATTGATTAGCTACCAATTTCAGTAAACTATTAGTGACTCCAGGCCTGGATAGAAAACGTTTCCCTTGACAGAATTCAATTTCTTTTATATTTCTTTTATTTTCTTTTATTTTTTTACTATAATCATTAGAGTAGCCTACAGACAAGATTTTTGTAGAAGAGTTGACTTTTACAGCAAAGTAACTACACATTTTGGTGAGCTTCCAGATGAGCAATTCTTGGAAAAGAGTTGATGTTTACTACAACATAACTACACAAAGTAACTGGCATGGAATTGGCCATTCCACTTATAAGCCCAGCAGTTCAAATTATAGAAAATAATTTGAAGATAAATTTAGTACTGGAGGTTCAACTACTTCTAGAAAACGTGAATTTGCAACCAATAGACATTTACAACATTCAAGAAAAAAGACCAAAAACCTCCAGTAACAGCAGCAATTTGTTGTAATTTTCATCAGCCCATAAAATTTAATAGGCTTTTCAGGTCAGTTTTTTTTCTTCTTTGTTAAATTTAATGAGTGGTGCTGACATGTCAGTAGTCTTGAAGTAATTACACATTGCTGGTACTTGTGTATACTGGCTGTTCTGACTAAACTGCAATTCTTGGATGGTTCAATTGAATACAATATTAGCTTTAGCCAGCCAATTGTTACCAATAAGAGCTTGGTATTGGGTGGCTTCTATGATTAGAACTTTAATGGATATGGTGATGCCATTGATTTCAAAAGAGAAGTCATCAATTTTACTGATTGAAGTTTTGGTAGCTCTATCAGCAGTAATAATTTTGGTACTGTCAGCTTAATTAACTTGGTGATTTAATTGGTTTATGAGTTGTTATGTAATGATACTGCCTGCTGATCTGCTGTCAAAAATCAGTTTGATGGACTAACTATTGATGTTGGTATCAGTGTATATTGCAGTAATGGGTTTGGTATTGAGAACAGCTTCACTAAAAAGAGGTGTTGTTAATTTCTTAAGTTCAAAGAGAAAGATGGCTGCAAGTAATTCATCTTCAGTAATGATTGCTGGAGGTATATTACTGGTAAATGGTTTTTGGTTGGCTTCTAGGTTGTTGGATATGGTGTCTTTTGGGGTAATCAGAAGATTTAAATAGTTCTGAAAATTCTAGTTTTGAATATATCTGGTTCTCAAACTCCACTGTTATGATTCTGATTATAGAATTAATGAACTGGGGATTGGTTGATGTATAACAATTGCTGATCTCCAGTTTTGTTGAATATGGATAACTCTCAGTCTTTGATTTCTAAATGTTAGGTAAGCTGAATTTAATGATGATATTTGAATTAATAAGATTCGATAAATTATTTGTGGTGGTAAGGTTTGATAAATTATGAATGTTGCTGATTAATAAATGGGTGGTTGATAAATTGGCTGCATAATTTGTGAGTAATAAAACTAATATTGATATGGTTCAGTTAATAGATTGTTAGCATAGTTCAGGGTTTGAAATCTATGATTGGAGTTTTGATTTTGATTTTCTGATTATTGGTTATCTATCTTTAATTGGCAGTCGATTCTTAAATATCTTTGTTTATCACAATAGTAACAAACATACATTTTTTGCTGCCACTATTGATTGGTCAATAATAATAGATGCAACTGATTTTAGAAACAATTTGTATTTTCTTAATTATTGCATCACTGTAAGAGTTAATAAATTGCTCAATTATCAGCTAAATATTCTTCCAATTTTTGATTAATTGACTTACTGAATTGCTTCAATTTTAAGTTCAAGTTAGATGATCTGTTCATTATTAGATTAATAGTTTGGGCATGGTTAGCTTTGAATTTAGCAAATTTAAAATTTTTGGTCTAGATGACTGTGGCTTAAAGAGTAGTTGGATGTAATAGACATATATATTGTAAGATGCTGCTGCATAATCCACAGATTAATTAATTCAAGATTTGAACTATGATAAAATAGTCAATGTTGATGACTTGAATTTGGTGCAGATTTTTGTAAAAGCATCTTAGGTAAGTAGTGACTGCTTTAGTTTCTTCTTGCTTAATAGTGGTAAAGATATTAGCTAGGCAATTAATACTATTATTGTTGCTAAAATATCTCAAGAATTCAAGTTTGAATTCCTGGAAAGTTTGTGGTTTAGTGGTTAAACTCTAATATCATAAATTGGCAGTATCTTAAAAAAAGTAGAGGATCACTTGAAAGACTTTAGCATCATTCCAATTATTAGCTGTAATTGCTTTGGTGATGTTATTTATTTATGCTTGGGCATCATTTTTTTTACCAGTAAAGTTTTTTAATTTTGCAATTAATGTATATGTTATTAGTACTACAATTTGTTGCTGTTATTGTGGTAATTGTTGAAGTAATTGTTGTGGTTATTGCTGAAATAATATTGGCTGCTGTAGTGGTTTAGCAATTAGTTCAATAGGTGGTTGATTAATCACAATTACTGGAGATAAGTGTTGATTAATAGTATTAGAATTGGGATTGTTCTGATTTTGCTGAGTTTGAATATTTGGAGTTTCAATTTTTGGGTTTTCTACAATTGAATTTTGATAATTAAATTTCTGATTGTTGTCTTTCTCTTTTTCCAATTCCATTATCTCCCAAGAACTTGTGGTTCCGAAATCTGGTTGAAATGGCAGTAATTGAAATTCTGATGGCATTGGTAATCACAATTTAAATTTTTTAAAATATTTGCTGTAGATTCTTAATAGGTTGGCTTTTGATTGTTTACTTTGAAATAGTATCCATGCTAATAGTGTTTTCATGTTTAATATAAATGCACCTACTAATGAAATGTTAATAGTGCTTCCAGGTGTGTAGTGGTATAATAAATGAGTTGGTAATTCGACTCTTGTTTTTATCTAGGTGGTTGTATTTTTTGGAATGTTACTGCTAATGTCTGTAGTTTTTTTTTATCTTTGGTTGTATATGTAATAGGATATTCTTGTTGAGTGTAATGTTTAATTTTTCTATTGATTTCAGTAAAGATTGCTGTAAAATTATGATTTGTTAGTAGACTGGTGTTTTGAATTAGTTCATTGTAAAAATTTTCTCTTGCTGAGTCAGTTTCTACTGGTATTCCTAGCAAATATGAGATTCTTTTGTTAACATAGAAGTTGAAGACAGATTCTGCTGATAGATGATTGTTGGTTAATCTTAAGTGTTAACAATAATACTGAAATAAGGATTTGGTGAATCCTAAATAGTTTGTTTCTATCCTTTCTGGTTCTGCCACTTTTAGATAGTTGTTGTTAATGCTGGTTTTCTGTAAGATTATATTTTACAAAAAGCACCAAATATTACAGATAATTATGTGGAATTTTGAATCAAATAACAAACCTGTAACTTAGTGCTCAATAGCTGTTATGATGGTAATATCTAAAGGTTTTGATGATCTGAAGGTTTTGGTTGAGTTCTTTGTATAATAGACAGAGATTCTCTGGTTGTTTTTAGTAGCCTTCTAGAATTGCAATTTCATCAAATTTTTTTCTTAGCATGGTAACTGGTAATCTTTCTGGTAAGCTATTCTTAATTCTATGAGTGTTTTACCCTTGTTTCATGAGTCTTTTACCAGTTTTTATGATGTTTGTAACTTAGTACTTAATTCTTAATCAATTAGTAAACAACATGGAAACAACAAAAGAAATAAAATAAAAAAAATAAAGAAATTAAGTCAAGGCAAAAACAATTAGTATCTCGTCAATAGCCATAATCAAAAGCTATTGTTCCAATGTAATTAAGTATTGGATATTATCAACATTTTATGTTGATAATAGAGAGTTGAATCAGATTTTCAATCAAGTAATAGTAACATATATGATGTAATAACAAGTATAGTTTTATTTAATATTTGGTGTTTTTTACTTTGGTTAATAGTAATTATTCTTAAAGTAATAAAGTAGAGATAGGGATAAAAATTTCTATTCTGAGTGAAATCTGTCTTTTTTCTGCTTTTAATACTATTGCTATATATACATAATTCTTTTTACACAAGAAATTTTTTTTTTGCTAGATTTTTCTGTAAAATCTTTGATTTCCTAAAACATCCAAGATTTCCTGAAATATTCTCAACTTTTCTGAAATATCTTGGATTTCTTAAATAATCCTGGATTTTTTAAAACATTCAAGATTTCCTAAAAAATCTTTTTTTCTCTCTTTCTATTCTAATTAGCTAATTTATAATCATGTATTTTCTTTTTTTTTATTATGTCTTATTTTTTTTTTCTAAGTGTAACATCGAAATTCTGATGGCATAGGTAATTATGATTTAAATTCTTCAAAATACTTACTGTATGTTCCTAATAGGTCAGCTTTTGATTGTTTATTTGGGAATGAGATTCGAGCTACTGGTGTTTTTATGTTTGATATAAATGCACCTACTGATGAAATATTGATGATACTTCCAAGTATATAGTGGTATGATAAATAAATTGGTGATTTGACTCTTGGTTTTTTCCAAATAAGTGGTTGTATTCTTTGAAAAATTACTGTTGGAGTTTGTAGTTTTCTTTTACTCTTATTTGTATAGATGATTGAATATTTTTGTTGGGTGTAATTTTTGATTTTTTTATTGATTTCCATAATGATTAATGCAAAATTATAAATTATTAGTAAACTGGTGTTTTGAATTAATTTGTTATAGAAATTTTCTTTTGTGAATTCAGTATTTACTGATTTTTCTAGATACAATAAAATTCTTTCATTGATGTAAAAATTAAAGGCTAATTCTGTTAATAAGTAATTGCTGGTTAATCTCAAGCATTAACAGTAATATTGGAATAAAGATTTGACAAATCTTAAATAGTTTGTTCCTATTATTTTTGATTCTGCCACTTTTAAATGGTTGCTACTGGTGCTAGTTTTCTGTAGGATTATACCTCACAAAAAGCACCAAATGTTACAGGTGATTATTTGGGGTCTCAAATCAAATAACAAATTCATAACTTGATGCTTAATAGCTGATATAATTGATATTATCTGAAGATTTTGTGATCTGAAAGTTTTAGTTGAGTTCTTTGTATAATGAACAAAGATTTAAGTATTGTTTTATTCATTACTTCTCAGAATTGCAATTCCATTAAATTTTTTTCTCAGCATAATAGCCAGTAATTCTCCTGGTAAGCTATCTTTAATCCTTGAGTATTCTACTCTTATTTTTAAGTCTTTTATCAGTTACTTTGACATCAATAACTCTATGTGTTTAATTTTTAATTAATTAATAAATAATAACAAAACAAAAGAAAAAAAATAAGCCAAGACAAGAAAGAGTTAGTATCCCATCAATAGCCATGATCAAAAGCTATTGGTCTAGTGTATTTAAGTATTAATTACTATTAACATGAAGTGTTAATAGTAGGTAATAGATTATGATTAAAATAAATATTTTTATTGATATAAGATATTGAAACTTGGTGGTTCTAAATTAAGAATTTTAGCTAAAAAATTCTGTTCTTTCTGCTTTTAATATCATTACTATATATACATAAATTTTGTTATACAAGATTCCTTGAATTTTTTATACTGAAATTCTGTAATTCTGCAATTCTGCAATTCCTCTGAAAAAAATCCTGGAATTCTATTTTTACTGTATCTTATTCTAATTAGCTAATTTGTGTATTAATATATAATTTTTATATTCTATAAGTAATACTGTCTTTGAATATAAACAAAAAAAAGCTATTTTTGAATATTTTACCTTGTTAAATGATAATAATAAACATTGAAAAATTAATGTCAGTTTGGAAATTGTCTAAAAAGTTTTTATTAATAGTAGTATATAGAAAACATAAAGAATTTGATATCTTGCAAAGTATTAGTTGCTTAATAATAAGTTTCTAATATCAAAACATGAAAACACTAAAAAGTAATTAGAATAATTGAGGATGAAAACATTGCAGAAAAATGTTATATTTGGATTAAAAACTAAAACTTCAGCTATATTTAAAAAATTTATTGAACATAAATTGTTTTTTAATATTAGAATAATAAAAAAAACCTATTAGTCTTATAACTACAGTAAGATAGCTCAAAATTCTTGGTTATTTATTCCAACAACATTATCAAGACTTATATTATGATAGAAATAAAAAAAATATATGAGCATGAAAAGTATATATCAAAGTATAAAGATAAATTTATAGATCAAATATATTCTAACTTACTTAATAGAAAAAAAAAATTCTTGTAATCCATAATGAATGCATTTTTTATTTAAATAATAGCAAGCATAACATATGAGCTAAGCATAGAAATTTGTCACTAAGAAAAAAAGAAAATAGAAGATCAATTATGATCAATGAATTTCTAATTAAATTGATAGATATTTATGTTTATAACAAAATAATATAGAAAACTATTCTAATATACTGGAAAAGACACAATGTTATTTGCAACCTGGTATAAATCAAGATGGTTATTAGACAGCAGACTATCTTCTTAAACAAATTAAATATAAAACAATTCCAATTTTTAAGAAATTATATTCAAATTGTACAATCATATTTGCTTTTAATAATAGCTTTAATTATGTAGTATTTAATAAAGATGCTTTAATTGTAAACAGAATAAATTTAAATCCAAATAGAAAGCAATCATTAATGTGAGATACTTCTTTTGGATTAGATAATCAATTATAATTGATGATTTTTCTAGAAATATATTCAGATAAAAAACTTTAAAAATTGTTTAAAGAAATTAAACAAATATTAATAGAATGAGAAAAATGGCTATCAAAAGAATTAGTATTAGAATGTCAAAAATGCAAAGAAAAAATCAAAGATTCTTCAAGAGTTTTTTGTTGTGTATGTTAAGTAATATCTTTAAAATTTGATTTTCTTACTTAAAAAAATACAATTAAAGAATTAATCAAAAGTATGAGACATAAGTATATTTTTTTCCAAAATTTCATTGCAAATTAAATTTTATTAAAAGATATTAAGAAGTTGCTAAAAGATATGCATATAACAAATACGATTATTTATGGAAAAGATTACAAAAAACAGTACTTAAAAGTCTTAAATCAGTATCTTTAATAACTATTAAACAATTTTCAAGAAAATATTGGTGTTATATAAATCTTTATAAAAAAGATCTTAGTGAAAAATTAATAAAATATGCTATAAAAAAGTATAAATTGTATAGAAGAATTCCAGATAATATTCTTAAAAAATTAGAAAAATTAAATAATATTTAAACTTTATAATACTGTATTTGGTTTTATATTATATAAAATCTTATTTTTTATTATAAATAATATATTAAAAACACATATATATTAACCAATAAAATTTAATTATATAAATAAAAACATGTAAAAATTATCATTTAAAATTTCAGACTAATTTATATTTTTGATGATTATAAATAATTTGTATTATAGCAAAAACAATAATAATGTTATAAATAAACTTAATGAGATATGATAGTAACATTTGGTGCTTAAAATTTGGTTTCTAGAGAGCTTTTGATGATTTTTTTTCAGTAGTTTTATTTGTTGTGTCAGTATTATCAGTCTCAGAAGATTTGTTAAATTGTTATAAATTTACCCATAAAGTTTTTTGGTTATAAAGCACAGAAATATGTTTTGTAGTATTGCAACTTTTTGTATGTAATATGAGCTATCTTTTCCAAGCTAATAAGTATAGTTATTAGAGTCTGGCAATATCTTTTTGTCTTTCTGGTAAGCTACCAAGATAATGTTAATATTTAAACTTAAGAGAAGCCTCTTTTTTTTACCAAGCTATTATGAAGTTTATTTCCAGACAGTTAATTTTTCTATGTTGCCACTTTACAAGAAAAAAAAAATAAAAAATAAAAAATAAAAAAAAATAAAAGTAAAAAAAAATAAAATAAAAATAAATAAATTAATATCATCAATTGCCATAATCAAGCATGATTGGTCCAGTCATTAAGGATTTAAGGCATTTATGCTAAGAGTATTTGTCCTAGAATAAAAGTATAAAACAAAGATTAGTTCAATTTAAACACAAAATGATTAATAATTATGTATTAATAATTTTGTGGTTTTTTAAATAAGTCCTTTATTTTTATAAGATGTAATAATTATAAAAAAGAAAAAAATTGATTCTTGTCTGAATGCTTTTCTAACTTTTATAACTACTTATTTTTATATATATTTTTTTGGTTCTACAGAATTGTTTTTTAATTGTTTTATTTTTGCTAGCTATTGCTTTACTATTTTTGTTATCACTTTGTTCTTCTATATTATTACTAGTTATTCTATGTTTTAACTAGTTATTTTATGCTATAATATATTATCGAGTTTTGTATTATGTTTTTCTAAGTTATTACACATTATTTTGTGTTCTTTCATATTATTCTGTGTTATTTTATGTTGTCACATTTTTGGTCACATTTTCTCTATAACTTTGGATTGGTTTTTCTATTTGGGTAATATTATCTCTCTCTTTTAGAATTGAGCTTTTGTGAAATCATATGCATCTGTAAAATCTGTGTTCTTTGTATAGTATTCGATTATAGCATTGAGTATTGCTTTTTGTAAATCTTTAAATTGATTATTCATCATTCATTTTACATTTTTGACTGTAATGGTTGTTAATAAGCTGTTTAGTAATATGGCTAAACAATATTTAAATGCTAAGTATAAGTGATATGCTGCTTTGTAATTTAGTGTTAGGTTGCTTTTTCCTATAAATTTTTTTATTTGTTTAAGAGCCACTTTGTTGAATGTTTGACAGTTGTGGTTTTTGTATAGTGTACTCAATTTTAGTTGTTCACTAATCTTATAGAACCAATATACTAGTAAAAATTTTTCTTTCCACATTCTGGAGTTTTCTGGTGTTCATTTTCTTATTACTGGTTCTAATATTAGTCTGCTAAAAACTTTTTTAATTTTTTGAGTTTCATTCAACACATATCTATTTCTGTTACCTTCTTCTTCTTCTTATTTGTGTCAAGTGTTTTTTATAACATATCTTTTTTTTTCTTTTTTTCTTTTTTTTTTCCTTGATTTTTGTGTAAAGCACTAATTACTAGAATAAGAGATTGTTTATAGAAATGAGATTATTCAGTTCTAATTGAACTTTTGTTCACCCCTTTTCTGCTCCTGTTTTTGTATTGTATCTCTTTTTTATCAATTGTGATTTTTATTTGAGTGGTAGATTGTTAAATTGTGTTAAATAGTTGTTTTGAAAGTTGTAAAATTTGATTTAAAAGATTTATATTGCAAGTTTTATTGATTTATTTTTACTGTTTTGGCTGTTATATATACTTAAATTTTCCAATTAAATAGTCATATGTTGATTATATTTTGATGATGATGATTGGTTTCAAATCTTGTAGTATATTTTCTGGTTTAATTAATAGAATCTGTGTTCTTAGTTGTGATATAAATAACAATGTTTTTTGGTTTGTATAATAAATTTTCAACTGATTTCCATGTACTACTTTCTTTAAAATTCTGTCTTCCAATTTTAATTTGTAAGTTTTATTGTCTAAAACTTCATGTATGTGAAATAAACCATCTTACTTTGGATTAAACTTTCCACTCTACTGTTTTTTAGTCTTTATACAACATAACAGTATTTGGTTTTCAATTTTGAATTCAATTGATTGGTTAGATAGGCGATTATTATATCTTTCTTTCTGTTATTTTTGAGCTTTATTAATATTGTTAGCTGCTATTCTATAATTATTTTTTAATATTTCCATAAGCTATTATGTTTTTTGGCATATGATAGTTTCAAAATTTTCTTTAGTAATTGTTTCTGTTGGAAAAGAAGATATTTTTTGTTTAATAAGTAAAATAGCTTTCCTTTTGTAGACTAATTTAAATGATGTAAACTGGGTAGTATTTTGTTTTAATATTTGGTATGCAAATAATACAGAAGGTATAAATAAGTCCTATTCTTGTGCATTTTTGTAACTTATTTTTGCTAATGCTTTACACAGTGTTTGATTAAATTGTTCTACTAGTCTATTTGTTTGTGAGTAATAGAGTAGTAATAAGGGTTATTTTATTTCAAACTGTTGACTTAGTTTAATTAGCATATTATTAACAAAATGTGTTTTTTAGTTAGATAACAATTCTTTTAAGTATCTATAACAGCAGATTAGATCTTGATATACAAACTTGGCTGCTGTTTTAGCATTAGCCACTTGAATTGTTTTGGCTTCTAATCACTTGATAAAATAATCTATTGCTACAGCTATGTAACAATTTTTTTTGGATGTAATTAAAAAAGAACTGATCAAATTGATTCTGATTCTATCAAATGAGTTTTCAACTGAAATGGGTTGAAGTGGTTCTATTAATTTTGTTCCTTCTCTTCTTTGGCAGAAATCACAATTAAGCATGTATTCAAAAATATTTTTATATATCATTGGCCAATAATATCAGTTTATGATTTTTTTTAGAGTAGCATTTTTGTTGAAGTGTTTTGCAGTTGGGTCAAAATGTATATTATGTAAAATAGTTTCTTTTTCATTGTTTTTTATAATCTGTTGTGAAGTGGTACAGTTTTAATATTCTTGATAATATAGTTGATTATTTTAAATAAAGTATTTTTGAGCTTGTTTTTATATAATACTCTGTTCTTGTTAAGATAATATCTTCTTGAACTGAAGTGTTAATAAGTACTAATGTAATTGCTGATAAATAGTTGTATTCATAAGTTTGAGGCTAGATTTGTGTTATTTTCGACAAGCTGTTAGCATTGGCATTCTTAAATTCTTTCTTATAATAAACTTTGTATGGTGTTACTTATAGAATATAGGAAGTATATTAGCATATAAAATTAACCAATTAGAAGTAGACATAGTAAATGTGAAATTTCAAGATTCTTGTATGAGGAATTACAGGATTCCTCTCAAAGAAATTGCAGGATTCCAGAAATTTCAGAATTCCTAATGTGAAGAATTGAGGAATTGAGGAATCTTAATTATATATATATAGCAATAGTATCAGAAGTTAGAAAATTAGTCAAAGAGACTCTGAGTCAATTAATTTACAGAGTTAATTAGATTAACAGAATCAATTAGACTTACAAATCATAATTATTAAAAATATAAAAAAAAAACCCTTTTAGTTTAGACCTCTTAATTTAGATTTAATCTAAGCAACTTTCCAAATCAATAAAATAATTATTTACTATCTCAAATTCACTTTCCACTATTAACATTTCATGTTGATAGCAATTGATACTTAACCATATTGGAACAATAGCTCTTGATTATGACTATTAATGGGATACTAACTTGCAAATTGTCTTGGCTTATTTTTTTATTTTTTTATTTCTTTTATTTCTTTGATTTTATTGTTGTATACTAATTAATTAAGAATTAAGTGCTGAATTATTGACATTGAGGATAGCCTGATAAAAGATCCTAAAGGAAGGGTATAGGATTAAGAATTTAAAGATAGCTTACCAGAAAGGCATCTTTGCCAGATTACCAGCCACCATGCTAAGAAAAAAATTTAACAGAATTGTGATTCTAGGAGGCTACTAATAGAACAATTATTGAAGCTCTGTCCATTATACAAAGAACTCCACCCAAAACCTTTAGACTGATAAAATCTTTAAATCACTGATATCACTAATATACCAATAGAGCACCAAGTTACAGGTTTGTTATTTGATTTGAGATCCCAAATAATCATCTGTAACATTTGGTGCTCCCTGTGAGGTATAATCCAACAGAAAATCAGCACCAGCAACAACTATGCAGGAAAGTAACAGACCAAGAGAAAACAAGGAAAAATTACTTAGAATTTGCAAAATTCTTATTTTAGCATTATCTTTGAAAAACTTGTTAAATTAAAACTCTGATTATTCAAAACATAAATGTTAAAACCCCAAATATTTGAAACTTACCTTTGATAAAAATTGTTAAATTAAAACTCCGAATATTTAAGACCTGATTATTAAAACCCCAAACATTTGAAACTTACTTTTAATAAACTCATTAAAACTCCAATTATTCAAGACCCAATCATTAAAAAAACCCAAACATTTGAAACCCAATAATTCTAACTCTGCTATCATATAAAGAAACTTACCATTAATAAAACTTGTTAAATCTCTAGCAATTCAAACTCCAGGAATTATTCAAAAACCCAAACATTCAAAGTTTGATAAATTCCAAATACCACTATCTTACAAGAAAACTTATCTCCAATAGCCCAATAAAATCTAATTTTCATAGTACCAATAAATTAGCAAAACTCACCTGACAGTTCTGAGTCAGAATATTGGAATGTAGTCACAATTCACTCCCATGTGTCATATATTTGAAGAAGAGCCAATTAGCGAGAACAAATAGAAATCAGAATCAGAACATAATTCCAATTCAAACTTTGCTGATGATGACAACAATTCAAACTCCATTAATGACAATGACAATTCAAACTTCACCAACAACAATTCAAACTCCACTTCAAACACTAAACAATCTATCATACTTCTAGATCTTACAACAGAGCAGGAATTAATTCAATTTAGTGATAATAATAAGGGCATTATGTTTAAACATACATATAATACAGATACAAGGTTTAAACTTGGATATTCTGAACAGACCACTATAGTTAAAAACCCAGTCACATATAAAAATTAGATTTAAAAAATAGCAATAGAAATTACAGCAACAAAATTGATACAAAAGAGAAATTTAGAAGATTTTACAGGAGCTCAATATTAAAGAAGGGAATAATGTTACTTATAAAATATAAAAAGTATATTAGCATATAAAATTAGCCAATCAGAAGTAGATGTAATAAATGTGGAATTTCAGAATTCTCATATAAGGAATTACAGGATTTCAGAATTCCAGGATTTTTTTCAAAGGAATTGCAGGATTCCAGAAATTCCAAAATTTCTGGTGTAAAAAATTGAGAAATTGAGGAGTCTCAATTATATATATATAGCAGTAGTATTAGAAGTTAGAAAATTAGTCAAGAAGACTTCGAGTTAATTGATTTACAGAGTCAATTAGACTAACAAAATCAATTAGACTTACAAATCATAATTATTAAAAATACAAAAAAAAAACCCTTCTTTTAGTTTAGACCTCTCAGTTTAGATTTAATCTAAGCAACCTTCCAAATCAATAAAATAATTATTCACTATCTCAAATTCATTTTCCACTATCAACATTTCATGTTGATAGCAATTGATACTTAATAACACTAAAACAATAGCTCTTAATCACAACTATTGATGGGATACTAATTTGCAAATTGCCTTGGCTTATTTTTTTATTTTTTTATTTTTTTTATTTCTTTGATTTTATTGTTGTATACTAATTAATTAAGGATTAAGCATTGAATTATTAACATCAAGGATAGTCTGGTAAAAGACCCCAAAAGAAGGGTATAGGATTAAGAATTTAAAAATTTAAGGATAGCTTACCAAAAGAGCATCTCTGTCAGATTACCAGTTATCATGCTAAGAAAAAAATTTAAAGAAATTGTGATTCCAAGAGATTACTGATAGAACAATCATCAAAGCTCTGTTCATTATACAAAGAATTCCACCCAAAACCTTCAGATTGATAAAACCTTTAGATCACTGATATCACCAATATACCAATAGAACACCAAGTTACAGATTTGTTATTTAATTTAAGATCCCAAATATTCACCTGTAACAATAGAAATTGTTACAAATAAGTACTCCATCACACATATTTTCTTTTTGGTTGTGGTTTGTTAAGTAACCAAATAAGCCTTTTATGATTATTATATATGTCAAATAGTTGGCTAAGATAGTATTTTTATGTGTATATAACTCAATAGATGACAAGATATTCCAAATTTGTTGTACTGTATATTTTTTTTGCTGAATTTGTGTTATGACTAGTATATGTAATTGGATGTTTTCTGTTGTTTGGTCTGATTTGAGACAGAACTACTTCTAATGTGTTTTTTAAAACATCTGTTGCAATTATAAATCTTTTGTTGAAGTTGGAGTAGATCAAAATTGGTGCTGTAATCAATTATTGTTTAAAGTAATCAAATGCTTCTTACTGTTTTTTTTTCCAGAAGTACAGCACATGTTTTGACAATAAGTGGTAAAAAGATTTAGCAATATCTGAGAATTCTTTAACAAATTAACAATAGTATCCAGCCAGTTCTAAGAATTTTCTTAGTTTTTATAAATTAGTTAGAACTGAAAAATCTCTAACTTTTTGTACTTTGTTTGAATCAGATTTGACTTCATTTTTACCAATTAGGTGTCCTAAAAATTTCAGTTTTTTTTTTCCAAAAAAGCATTTGTTAAGATTAAGTTTTAGTTTTGCACCCCAGAAGTACTTAAAAATCTGTTGAAAGTAAAGTAAATGGTTATTGAAGGTTTCAGAAAATACATTAGTATTGTCTAAATATATTATAACTAATTTCTATAAGATTCTTTTATACATAATATTTATTAACTATTGAAAGATAGCAGAGATGTTGTAAAGTCCAAAAAGCATTATGTTGAACTCAAAGTTTCTATCTCACATAGTAAATGCTGTTTTTTTTTTGTTCTTTAAATCTATTTTGACTTGTCAATATCTGCTGGTGAAATCTAATAATGAGAATTATTTTTTATTTCCCAGATTGTTTAAAATTTTTTGAATAAAAAGAGTGGAATAACTATCTTCTTAAATAATACTATTTAGTTTCTGATAGTTCATGCAGAATCTTATCTTTCTATTTTTTTTTGTGACTAATACAATTAAAGAGGACTAAGAGCTTAACAATTTTTTGATTAAACTGTTGTCAAGCATTTGTTGTACCTTCTGTTTGATTAGATTGTTATCTGTTGGGTTTATTCTATAAGCTTATTGCTTAATGAGTCACATGTCTTCTATATTAATCTGGTGTTTAATAATATCAGTGTGTTCAAATTCATTTTTGCTGGCAAAAACATTGGTATACTGATTTAAAAGGACTTTAAGTTGTATTTGCTATAGAGTGCTTAAGTTTCTCAAATTTAATTTGTTGATTTCTTCTAATGTAAATAAGTAACTTTTTTTTAGCAGGTTCTATACTTGTAAAGTAATATTACAAAATAAGAATAATTGCATAAAATCTGAAATAGGTTGAGGTTTTTTTGGATTTTGAATGTTTGAGGATATGAAACCAATAAGAATTTATTTTGGGATTTCAATAGTATCTTTAGTGTAATTATAGATAGAAATTTTTAAATGTTTATAAGCTTTGATTAGTATATACAAATTGATTATATCAGCTAAAGAGCAAATTTCTGGATTGGCTTTAAATAATATGACTTGATCTTAGATCTTTCTTTCTATTTTAAGAATATATTGTCAATATGGAGAGATAAAAATAATTGTGTCTGTGTATATAAGTTCTATTTGGTCACTGCTTTCTTCAATAAAATTGATGAATATGTTTCCTTTTCTACTTGATCTGAATCCATTAATTCTTTTAACAATGAGATTTAATTCTTTATATGTAGTAACTGAAGTTAATTTGGGTATTTTTATAAAAGGCAAAAAGATAGCTTAAGCAATTTTTTCTTGTAACTCAATTTTGTAGGGTTGGTCTGAATTGTTTTGTAATATTCTAATAATGTTTCTGGATATATCTAGCATTAATAATTCCTTTTTTCATATTAATTTTTTTCTTAGCCAGACTAAATCAAGATGTGATTTGTACCATCATACTGATAAAAATTTTCAAGACTATTTTTAGATCTATTGTTACAAAAAAATATAAAGCTATAACTATAGGTAATTGTTCAAGGTATTTTAAGTCAAAACTAGCATTAGTTTTGTGTGTTTTTTCAAGACATATTTCTTCATGGTTGTTATTATATTATTTTAATTCCAATTTTTTAAAGAGGTCAAGATAGACAAAGTACTGTTCCATTTTGACAGCCTTATTCAGCTCTTAAAATAACATGTTCTTGGTGACTAATTTATAGTTGTCTTTAGGTTTTGATAATTCTGTGATAGAATATAATGTTCTTAGAGGTAGATTGAATAAAAAATCACATTTGTTACAGTGTTAAAAATGGCAAGAAATTAAACAATGATTGCACAGCTTTGTATTGAAGTCAGTTAGGCTTTGCTTTTGTTCCTCCCAGATAAGAGCCAATTCTTGGTATCAGTCTTAGAATACTTCCAAGTTATTTGTGAATAGGTCATCTATTTTTTTGATGATTATAAAAGCATTTTTAATGGTATGTATTTCTTCAATAATGGCTTCTTCACATTTTGCTAGGGCTATTTTCCAAATTTTTTCTTTATTATAAGAATAATTCTCCAGTCAGTTTATTGTCTGTTGATATGTTGCA
Source organism: Geosiphon pyriformis (assembly GCA_016748015.1). NCBI lineage: Eukaryota > Fungi > Glomeromycota > Glomeromycetes > Archaeosporales > Geosiphonaceae > Geosiphon > Geosiphon pyriformis. The sequence continues at coordinate 218,770 of JAAOMT010000483.1, read as the reverse complement.
GTGAACAAAGTTTTTTTTGCATCCAGTTATTAATCAAAATGGTGTACTGACAAGACTTATCACAGATTCCTCCTTTTTTAGGAATGTTATTCCATAGATCTTTATTAGATAGAATTTCACTACATATAAAACAGAAGATATTGTTCTATTTGCTCTGCTATTTTGATCATCTGAATTTTTCTAATACACACAGTTAACAATAATATTTTATGGCAGTTGGCCAAACTTTGTCATCTCCAATACAGACATCTATTAAAGATAATTTCTTTTTACAATCAACACAGATTAGTTTTAGAAGTTAGTATAGTTGATCTTTTTAATATGGTATTTGGTAAATTGATAAGGGAACCTGATGTTCTTTATCAGTTTTTCCTTTTTCTTTATTTTCTCAAGTAGAGATTGTTAGAAGCTCTGTTCAAAAATTGTCTGTTCAAAAAACTTGGTATGTTTTTAAGGTTGGTTGGGAAATTAGTTTATTAAATTTGATTAATGATTATTTTGGGGTTGTTATTTGGAAGTGTCTGCATATTATGAGTATTCAAGCATGTTGTCCTTTGAAAGTAATTTAAAGCTTTTGTATATTTCAGTCTAGAGTAGCATAGGCTTTTATTAGCCAATTGTTTTCTACAAAGGCTTAATATTGAATAACTTCCATGACAAAAACTTTAGTAGGTATTTGAATTCTGCTAATTTTGAAAAAAAAATTGTCAATTTCTCTTATTAGGATCTTGGTATTTTTATCTGCTGTAATAATTTGGGCAGTAGCTGTCTAATCCACTTGGTGACTTAATTAATTCATAAGTTGTTTTGTAATTATGCTATCTGTAGATTTACTGTTGAATATTAATTTAATGTTTATTTTTTCTACTCAAACATTAGTATACATCACCATGATTGGTTTGTTTTGGTTAATAGTAACTCTGCTAAAAAGATCAATGATATTATTCAAATTATTAAGATTGAAAAAAAATATAGTGGCCAGAGTATGGTCTTCTATGATGGTGACAAGTAGAATAGTGATGGTAGTTAAGATGGTTTTTAGAGTTAAAAGATTAAGAAGTTTATTTACATTCTTCCCTTCTAAAGATGTAGTATTACCAAAATTTGGAGTTTTGGTGAGATCAAAATATGAGACTTGATTAGGATATTTAGTTGGCATTGATTAGAATGTTGTATTGTCACAATTGATTGGTTAGAATGGCTCATTGATAGGTTGTAATTAATTCTTACTAATGTTTTATCATCCTTAATTGTAGTCAATTGTTCAAGTTTTTGGTTAACTATATACAGAATTTTAATATTAAGATGCTGGTTGAGTTATTGCTGATAGTGGTTAATAGTAATTCTGGAACATTTGTTGTAAGTACTGTGGTGGTTAATATTGAGGTGCTGAGTGTTGTGGTCTTATGACTTGAGAATATTTTAATTGTTGATAATATTAATTTCCTTGGTTTTAGTCTGTTACTTTCTTTTGGCAATTCTGGGCAATATGTCCAGGTTTTTGACAGTAGTAACAATTATGGAGATCTGATCTTTAGAATTGTTGTTGTTGTTGATGATTTTGTTGTAGTTGGTATTTGTTGTTATTGTTGTCTTTTCATTGGGGTAGCTGATAGGTTTCTGTAGTACTGGCTAAAAATTCCTCAATTTTTTGAGTTAATTTTTCACTTAATTGGATAAGCTTTTCATTAATATTGCGGGTTTTATTGATGGCCAAATTGACAACTTGAGTGTAGTTGGCTTCTTGTTTTGCTGATTTGAAGTTATGAACAAGAAAGATTGCTTTTTGTAAGTTTATTGGGTGCTGAAGTTTTACTAATTGTAAAATGTTACTTTTTAATCTTTTGATAAATTGATTAAGGATTTGTCTGTATGTGTAATAGTCTCTTTCAATTGCCTAAACCTGTTAGAGAATTTGATTAAATCATCCAAAATAAGTGGTTATGGCTTTATGATCTTTCTGTTTTACTATACTAAACTGATTTTGTAATTTGATAAGTATATTAGGTTTATAAAAATATCACAAAAAAGCAAATTTGAAAGCAGCAAAGTTAGTTGGTTTCTCTTCAAGACTTTGATACTATGAATCTGCCATTTTTGTTAGAAAAAAAGACAATATTTGGATTGTTCTGTTATTATCCCAATTGTTGGCAGTAATTGCTTTCTTGGCTTCCACAATCCAAGAATTTGTGTTATTTTCTTTTCTGGAAAATTTTTCAAACCTAGCAATATTTTGGTAAGTCATGTTCTAATTAATTGGAGGTAGTTTATTGGTTAAGGCTAAGGAAATTGATGGTGTGATACTATATTGTTCTTCAGATGCTAATACTGGTTGTTTTTTTTTGTTGGGGCCAATGAGTAGCAAAATGGCTGTTTCTTCTATAGGAGTGGTTGCCAATTCTATTAAAAACTGTGTTAGTAGTGATATCCAAAAGAACATGCTTTTGCTGGATTAACTGGCTGTTAAAGTAAGATTCCTAAATAACAATTTGTATTCTCTTAGGAATTTTGTCCAAAGATTATTATTATGATCTCAGAAATACAGAGTTCTGGGAGTTCTTGGAGTTTTTGTTTCTGTTTTTGTAAGTTGGTTGAATAAGATTCTACTTTTTGATGTCTAATAATATAATAAAGTAGTTGATGAAAGTAATCTTGACTTCTTGCTGACCATGAATTGAGTTTGTTCTTGTGTGGCTGTTGTATTATCAGATTTAAACTCGAATTTTGTAAAGTTGGGCTTTGCTAATTGTCTTCCTTTTATTTGAGGATACTGTTGTGTTATGTATTTTTTGATTTCTTTGTTAATTATACAAAGGGTCTTAACTATGACTTAAGTAGTGATTTCTGTTGAATATGTTAATAATTTTTGGTGTATTTGTTTTTTGATTTTTTCTGTATCTGTTGTTTGGCCTAACAGACAGTCAATTTTTGCCTGTTGATATTGACAAAAATTTCTTTTAGTGGTATTATGAATAAACTTAGTAGAGTATAATAGTAATATTTGGTGCTCAAAACTTGGGTTTTTAAGAAGCTTTTGAGAGTTTTTGTTTGGTAGGCTGGTTTGTTATATTGGTGTTATTAGTCTCTAAAAGTCTGTTTAATTGTTATGAATTTACCCATAAAGTTCTTTGGTTATAAGGCACAGAAAAATGTTTCATGATATTGCAATGTTTTGTATGTAAATGTAAACTATTTTTTCTGATCTAATGAGCATAGTTATTAGGATCTGGTGGTGTCTTTTTGCTCTTCTGGTAAGCTATCAAGATAATATTAATATCCAAATTTAAGAAGAGCCTCTCTCTTTTACCAGGCTATTACAAAGTCTATTATTAAACAATCAATTTTCCTATGTTGCTACTCCACAAGAGAAAATAAAAAATAAAAAAAAATAAAAAAAATAAAATAAAATAAAGAAAGATGAATTAGTATTGTTAATTACTATAATTAAGAACAATTGGTTCAGATTATTAAGAATTCAAGACATTTATATTAAGAACATCTGTTCTGGAATAAAAGTATAAAACAAAAATTAGTTTGATTCAAACACAAGATAATTTATGATCATGTATCAATAATTTTGTGGTTTTTAAATAAGTCCTTTATATTTGTAAAATGTAATAATTATAAGAAAGAAGAAAATTGATTCTTGTCTGAATGCTTTTCTAACTTTTATAACTACTCATTTTTATATATATTTTTTTGTTCTACAGAATTGTTTTTTATTGTTTCATTTTTGCTAGCTATTGCTTTACTATTTTTGTTATCACTTTGTTTTTTATGTTATTATTAGTTATCCTATGTTTCCACTAATTATTTTGTGTTATACCACATTTATCAAGTTTTGTATTATGTTATTCTGAGTTATTATGCGTTATTCTGTATTTTTTTACATTATCTTATATTATTTTATGTTATCATGTTTTTAGTCATGTTTTCTCCATAACTTTGGATTGGTTTTTTTACTTGGGTAATAGCAGTAACAGCTTCAAATAGTATTTTCAAATCTTGTCTAAAGTATTGAAATAATGTTTTTTCATATAGTAAATAATCTTTTTCTACTGTTTTGAGAGTTGTTACTTTTGTGAATTTTTGGGGTGTTCTGTCTCTGTAAATTTTTATAATCTCACAGAGAACACCAAATGTTATGAATAAACTTAGTGGAGTATGATAATAATATTTGGTGCTCAAAATTTGGTTTTTAGGGAGTTTTTAATAATTTTCTTTCAGTAGTCTTGTTTGTTGTGTTAATGTTATTAGTCTCTAAAAGTTTGTCGGATTGTTATGAATTTATCTATAGAGTTCTTTGGTTATAAGACACAGAGATATGTTTCATGATATTATAATTTCTTATATGTAATGTAAGCTATTTTCTTTAAGCTAACAAGCATAGTCATTAAGGTCTGGTGGTGTTTTTTTGCTCTTCTGATAAGCTACCAAGATAATGTTAATATTTAAACTTAGAAAAAGCCTTCTTTTTTTACCAAACTATTACAAAGTCTATTTTCAGACAGTCAATTTTCCTATGTTGTTGCTCCACAAAATAAAATAAAGTAAAATAAAAAAAAATAAAAAAAGATGAATTAGTATCATTAATTACCATGATTAAGAGTAATTGGTCCAGTTATTAAGAGTTCAAAACATTTATACTAAAAGCATCTGTTCTGGAATAAAATTATGAAACAAGGATTAGTTTAATTCAAACACAAGATAATTGATGACTATATATCAATGATTTTGTGGTTTTTCAAATAAGTTTTTTATTTTTATAAAATATAATAATTATAAGGAAAAGAAAAATTGATTCTTGTCTGGATGCTTTTCTAATTTCTATAATTACTTGTTTTTATACATTTTTTTGGTTCTACAGAATTGTTTTTTAATTGTTTTATTCTTGCTAGTTATTGTTTTGTTATTTTTGTTATCATTTTATTTTTCTATATTATTATTAGTTATTCTATGTTTTAATTAGTTATTTTGTGCTATAATATATTATCGAGTTTTGTATTATGTTATTCTGAGTTATTATGTATTATTCTGTGTTTTTTTATATTATTCTGTATTATTTCATGTTGTTACATTTTTGGTTATGTTTTTTCTATAACTTTGAATTGGTTTTTCTACTTAGATAACAATTATTTAAACTCTGGTTACAATTCTAAACAATATATTACACTTCTAGATCTTTTAATAAAGCAGAAACTAAAATAATTCAGCAATAATAATAAAAATATTATGCCAAAATGCACACATAATATTAATACAGAATTTAATCTAAAATATTCAGAAAAAAATGTCATTATCTTGAAATCCAATATGTGTACTTATATAGATCTAAAAATAGCAATAAAAATTCCAATAATAACAATAGTTCAATTAGCATCTAGATTTAGTTTAATGAAAAAGGAAATCAACATTAGAGAAGGAATAATTGATGCAAAATATATAGAAAATATTATTGCAATACTACAAAATAATTCAGAAAAAAAATATGTTATTAAACTAAATAAAAAAATAACACAAACAATATTCTTATCTCTAGTTAAAATAGCTTAGTTAATATTAGCAGAAACAAGAAAAAAATTAAGAATTACAGCCAGAAAAAAAAATGAATTCGAATTTACAGATAGAATAAAAGTACCAGTTAATATGGCAGAGGAAGAAATCATTAACAAGAGAGAAATTATTTTTACCAGTCACTTAGTTTTTATTTTGTTATATAACCAATACATATTAATTATAGAGAGAAAAATAAAAGATCAACCTCAGATTTTTGAAACAAAGACTACAATTTATGAATCAGGAAGAATTGGAATTATTAATCTCTACATATTAGCCAAAAACAATAAATACATCAAAATTTTTATCTACAATATAACTGAAAACACTATCAAAATACCAAGTGAAACCATCATCAAATATTTAAGCACCAAGATTAAGGATCAATCATCAAACACCATTCCAGATTTTCTACAACTTTGCAGATATGTGAATATTATATTACAAACAATATACAAATGAAAAAAATATTATTTGTTCCAATTAAAACAATTAGAACAAATGAATTTGGGAAATCTAGACCCACTTTAACATATGTAAATCAAAATGCTACTTAACAACTTTACTGCCATTTTTACAAGTAAAAATGAAATTTAACAGAACTAATATTATCCAACACCAAATCAAAACTGAAGATGTAATGCCAATTAAACAAAAAACATACAGAGTACTACTAGCAAGCCATAAGATCATTCAACAAAAAATCAACAAAATGTTGGACAATAGATTAATTCAATCATTCATGAGTCTATAATCATTATCAGTGATACTAATCTGAAAGAAAAATAGGAAAATCTGCTTTTGTGTAAATTACAGAAAGCTTAATAGTATGACTTATAAAGACAGCTATTTGACTTCACAAATTCAAAAACTATTTAATGCTTTTGAAGAAAAAAAATGGTTCTTCACTTTGGATTTAGACAGTGATTACTGACAAGTAGTCATGAATCAACCAACAAAGAAAAAACAGTGTTTACAACCAGAAAAAAAAACTTTGAATTTGATGTAATATTATTTAGCTTAATAAATATTCCAGCCACTTTTTAATAACTAATAGAAATTGTCTATATTAGATTACTATAGAAGTCAATAGTAGGTTATTTAGATAATACCAATGTGTTTTCCAAAACATTCAATAATCATCTTCATCATCTCCAACAAGTATTTAAAAGACTAAGAAAAACTAGACTAAAGTTGAATACTATAAAGTGTTTTTTTAACAAAACAGAACTGAAATTCTTGAAATATGTTGTAAACAAAAACAGCATCAAAACAGGTCCAAATAAGATTAAAATTGTCAAAAACTTTCCAGTACTTACAAATTTCACAGAACTAAAAACATTCTTGGAATTTGCTGAATACTATTGCTGCTTTATCCAAAACTTTTCTAAACTGACTCAATTATTTCATCAACTTTAAGCCAAAAACACTAAATATGAATAGACTGAAAAGCAGCAAGAAGTTTTTGACATATTAAAAAACAAACTTATTCAAGCTTTAGTACTAATTTATTTTGATCACAGCAAATTATTTATTATTACTACTGATACATTAGGACAAGTTTTGGAAGCAGTGTTGTCACAAAAAAGACCAGATAGAAGAGAACACTGTTACCAGAGATTTTTGGTCTCTTTTCTTAAATGTTGTTAATGTCTGTTTGTTGTGAATTCATGTTTTCTAGAAGTAGTTAAACCTCCAATAACTGAATTTATCTTCAAATTATCTCCTATAATTTGAACTGCTGGGCTTATAAGTGGAATGGCCAATTCCTTGCCAGTTACTTTATGTAGTTACGTTGTAGTAAACATCAACTCTTTCCCAGGAATTGCTCATCTGGAAGCTCACTAAAATGTATAGTTACTTTGCTGTGAAAGTCAACTCTTCTACAGAAATCTTGTCTGTAGGCTACCCTAATGATTGTAATAAGAAAAGAAAAGGAAAATAAAAGAAATGTAAAAGAAATAGAATTTTGTCAAGAGAAACGTTTTCTATCCAAGCCTGGAATCACTAACAGTTTACTGAAATTGGTAGCTAATCAATTTCGAAATGTTAGTTGGGTTTTTGGGGGTTTTTCTAAGTACAATAATTAAAGAATTTGGTTTTTCGAATTATTTGATTTTTATTTCTTTTTGTGTGTATATAAACGGTTTTAAGAGATAAATCTAAAGTAAGATATATTTTCCAGAAGAGAAAAGCTCTTCTTTTATACAACTTGTTGTAGTACTAGTTTATGAACTTGCACTTTTTCTCTTTGCCCAAATTCCGGCAAACTAAAGATACATTTTGATGAACTACAAGTTATTTTGCTGAACTATTAATTAATTTGGGTGAACTATTCATAATTTCGGTGAATTTCTGTAAATTTCGGCGAATTTCTTATAAATTTCGGCGAATTTCTGTAAATTTCGGCGAATTTCTGAATGTTACAAAGTTCAGGATATTGTGTAATTTGATCATCTTACTTTCTGTTATACTAATTAGATTATTTTAATTGAATCGTGATATGTGATAATTGATTAAATAATAAATGATAATTTGAAATGACATTAATATACTAATGAATTATAAGAATTATAAGGGTAATTTCATGCTAATTAATAGCTAAAATTCTACTAGTAACAACACTTAATAGTATATGCCAGCCAAAGCTTAAGTTCTACTAAAAAAAACTATAGAACTTTAGCATTAGAATATTTGGCTATTTATTAGACTGTTATAAAATGAAAGAAATATTTAAGTCAAAAGTTTGATGTGTATACTGATTACAAAGAATTAACATCAATCCAAAAGCAAAAATTTAAAGACAATTGCCATACAAGATAGAAAATAAAACTATTACTATTTAATTATATAGTACATTACAAAAAGAGAAAAGAAAACGGAAATGCTAACAGTTTGTTACAAATAAAACAAATCTAAGAACATTTTAACCCAAAAATATAATAAAAGATAAACACACAAAAATATCAACAACTCCAATATTATATTAATACTTAACAGTTTAAGAAGAAATTATCTCAAAAGAAACAAAACAACATAAAACAACAAGCAAAATATTTTATCACACACCAAGATATATTATACCAGAAGAACAGAAAATACCCAAATTAGCCACTTAAAGTAATTACAAAACCAAAAAAAGAAACAATACTATTCAATATGTATTCAGATTTAACAACAGAACATTTTCATAAAGAAGCAACCATGAAAAAAACCAGAAAAAGATATTATTGGCCATCAATATATCCAGATATTATCTAATATATTCAAAATTGTAATGCTTATTAAAGAAAAAAAAACAAGACCCAGTAAACCACTAAGACTAATTAAAATGAGACAACTATTTGATCAAATTGAAATTGACTTAGTCAGATCATTAACAATAATTAGCAAAGACAATCATTATATAGCAATAGCTATGAACTATCTCACAAAATAGTCAGAAGTAAAAGCAATTCAAAGAGCAGATGCAGAATCCATAGCCAAATTTATTCATCAAGATTTGATTTGTAAACATGGATGTTTAAAAAAATATTATCAGATTAAAAAACTCACTTTGTGAATAGAACAATAACAGAATTAAGTCAAAAATTTGGAATTAAGAAACTATTATCATTATCATATTATCCATAAACAAATGGCTTAGTCAAAAAGTTTAATAGAATATTGTATAAAGTAATAGCCAAGATCAGCCAAAAAAACCAGAACAAATGGAATTTGTTTATACCATTAGTACTATTTGCTTATTAAACAATAAAGCAAGATATCATACAAGCAACACTATTTGAACTTGTTTATAGTAGAACAGCAATATTATTAATTAAAATAAACATCAACACATATTTAATAGAACCAATAACAAAAGCCAACTTTCAAAGAACATTGCTAAAAACATACAAATTAATAGAAACTTTGGAAAACAAAAGATAAAAAACAGCTAATAACATTCAAAAATTATAAGAAAAACAAAAAAAACGACATAATAACTAATTACCAATTAAACCAATTAAATTTAGAATTAAAGACAAAGTACTTTTACATTATACCAAAATGGAAAAACAATAAAGTAGAAAATTTGATTCCAAATAGGATGAACTATTTCACATTAAAGAAATTCTAGGAAATAGATCTTATAAATTAAGATAAGACAACAAAATATTAACTAAAACAGCATATAGAGATTGATTAAAACCATATTACAATATATTACTATTATTTACTAGTAATATTTCACAACTGAAAGTACAACAAATACTAGTTCAACCAAATAAAATTTCACGAAATTTAAAACCAATCATAATTATCTAGACAAACATATCAAATTAATTGACAAAATATTATATAAAAAAATACAGTAGATACAACAACAACAACAATAAAAGATGAAAATTCCAGATTATATTTACACAATGGCTTAACAACTATTTCAAGCCATAAATTAACAACAATTAAACATGAAAATTGTTATCAACTACCAAACAATTTGCTATCAAAACACAAAAAGAGAAAAAAAATTTCATATTAGCAACCACAGAACTAAACAAAATATTGGTTAGATAAAATCATGAAAAAAGTAAAAAACACTTTTGGAAAAATACCAAGAATAATTCCAACCAAGAATAATTCTAACAAAGAAACTAACCAAAGAAAACTAGAAGTTATGAACAAAACAACTTCCAATAGCATACTGTTACTATTAGCTAAGACAAAAGCTGAATATCCAGAAATTATATATTGACAAATCCAAAAAAATATTCAATCAAGAAATAATACAGCAAATTAAAGACTTTATCAAAAAAAAAACAAATTCAACACTAGAACAATCTATTGACTATACACCATATTTCAAAATTATTCAGAAAACCTATTACATTCAGAAATGAAAACAATAATTATTAACCAGTAGGAAAGAATGAATAACTCACAAGTAGAAAACATAAGAACCAGAATTAAACAAACAGTATTAGAAAGAGAAGTAATAAAATTAATCCAAAATAAAAATTTCGACAAAGCTCAATATTAAAAAAGAAAAGATAATATTACTCATAGAAAAAGAATACAAAAAAAATAGTAAAAAAAACAGATAGAAAAAATAGACCAATAAAATAATAATATTAAGCACATAAGTATATTGTCAACAATATAAAGCATTAATTATGTATATATAGTAAAAGTATTAAAAACAAAAAAGACAGAATCTCCAGTTAGAATCCAATTCAGGATTAATACTTCAACTCATTAATTATATCTTACCCCTTCTTTTAAAAGATAGTTTTCTATAATTTGAAACAGAATCTTATTATATATCAATAAAATATCAATTACTATCTGAATTCATATTACTGTTATTTGATTAAAAAATATTCATCATTTTTACTTTATCAACACATCATGTTAATAGAATCTAATATTTAATCATACTGAAACAATAACTCTTGATCATGGCTATTGATAGAATATTAATTTCTTATTTTCTTTTTTTTTCTGTTATTTTTTTATTTTATTTGATTAACTGATTAAAGAAGTAAAATACATGGAGTTATTAATATTAAAAAGACTAATAAAAGACCCAGAAATAAGAGTAGACACTTGGGATTAAGAATAGCTTATTAGGAAACTGGCCATTAAATTAAAAAAAAATTCAATGAAATAATCATTCTGGAAGACTATTAAAACAACCATTAAATTTTTGTCTATTATACAAAAAACTTCACCAAAATTTTCAGATATTATCAACACTATTCAGCTATTGAGCACTAAATTACAGATTTGTTATTTGTTTCTATACTTCAAATAATTACTTATAACAGTATTTGTTTAGAATTTTCATTATTAAAAGTACAATTTTTATCATAGTTAATACTGGTCTTTTTGATTAAACACTTTTTTTCATGTTAATATTATTGGATTCAGTAGTGTTACTAGTTTTTAAGTCTCAAAAATAACTATTCAATTTTTTGGTAGAAATATTTTTTGTTACTAATATTATTATTCAAAGCACTATCTTTCCTTTTTTTCTTTAAAAAAGTAAGTTTATTATTAATACTAAAGCCAAAATTCTTAATAGACTTCTTTATAATAACAATATTAAAGCTAATAACAACTTCATAGTCTAGCAAAAACAGTTTGAATTTATTGTATTGAATGATTAAAAAACTTTTTTTTAATAAAATTACTTTTTTTTATAATGATTTTGAACATAGGAGAAAAAGAATATTTTTCTCTTATTTAATTGTATATTAATAGGTAGTAGTTAAATTATATTTATTAATTAATAATAAAAAGTATTTTTAAAATATATTTTAAGAAAAAACTTTTTTTTTATTAATTTTTTAATCATTAAAAAAAATTTAATATATATTTTAATATTTTATTTTTTTATTTATTTTTTTAACATATTTTTGTTTATAAAATTAAAATTTATAAATATTTTTAAAATTATAGATAACATGATTTTTTAAATATTTATTTTAAATTTTTTGTTAGTTTAATTTTAATATTTTAAATAATATTAATTTTTTTAATTTTTTTTTTGTTTTTACAAAAAAATATTTAATTCTATAAAGTTTTTTTTTTTTTTTTTTTTAGAAGTTTTATGAGTGCAGCCCAATCACTACCTAAATACATAGAAACAAAAAAGAATCTAAATTAAGCATGGCTTATGCTCTTTTTACACATGACTAATCACTTGAGCCAATCAAAGCAGTGCTATATACTTAATTTATTTACTACAGGAATATTATTCAAGAAACCAAAATTTAATTTAAACAGACATGAATACAAGCTAAAGCACACATAGATATCCAACTTGAAACCAAAATCTCATATCATTCCAGCAAACCACAATAAAAACAAACTGAACACCAAAGGAAAAGAAGAACTATCATATGGCAAGAGGTTGTACTTCTTATAATAAGATCTTAACTTGGCCACAGGCAACCAAATGGCAGATCTGTGATACTCAGTGAAATGACAAACAAAATTGATAACTAATGCATCTCTCCTAAAATTAGCACCCAAATAATCTACTGTGTCAATTATCCAACTCTTTAAAATGAAATTTTTAGCCAGTATTATAAACAATTGTTGAAAGAAACAGCCTCATTTAGAGAATGAGCAACCACATTTCCATTGGTAGACATACTTAGCAACACATCTCATTCCAAAGTAGCATCAGACAATAAAGTTTTCTTAACTTTGCCATCATAAGCACAAGAAAATATGTAATTAGAGTCTTTCATCATACCACACCAAATGTATGTAGCACTCAAATATCTTGAATTATATGTTTTTTTTCTTTTGGCCACTAGCAAATAATGGTGTAGCATTTTTATGAAATAAGACTGAAGTGTTACCAATGCAGAGCTAGTGTAGTCCAATTAGAACTTACTATTGGGGTGCCAAACATTAAAACAGTTACAGAGATTTGCATTAATAGTGCTACCAACACACCTGGCTTTCCAACCAACAGAGTAAACTGCATAGAATAATTTTTTAGCAACATAACAAGCACTTCCAAAGACAGGCCTGCTTTCAACATTAAGAAAACAATATGACACCATAAGAGGCAGAAAAGACTTAGAGAAAATTACAGTATTAGCATAGAAATTGGCATGTTTATTTCTAACAACACCAATGTTACCAGAGGTTTTTGGTCTCTTTTCTTTAATGTTGTTAATGTTGATTTGCTGTGAATTCACATTTCCAGGAAGTAGTTGAACCCCCAGTAACTGAATTTATCTTCAAATTATCTCCTATAATTTGAACTGCTGGGCTTATAAGTGGAATGGCCAATTCTATGCCAGTTACTTTGTGTAATTATGTTGTAGTAAATATCAACTCTTTCCCAGAAATTGCTTATCTGAAAGCTCACTAAAATGTGTAGTTACTTTGTTGTGAAAGTCAACTCTTCTACAGGAATCTTGTCTGTAGACTACCTTAATGATTATAATAAAAAAAGAAAAAGAAAATAAAAGAAATGTAAAAGAAATAGAATTTTGTCAAAGAAAACGTTTTTTATCCAGGCCTGGAGTCACTAACAGATTACTGAAATTGGTAGCTAATCAATTTCAAAACATTAGTTGTGTTGAGAGAATTTCAAGTGTAATAATTTAAGGATTTGGTTTTTGAATATTTAATTTTTATTTGAATGTGTAAAAAGTGATTTGTTTCAATTAAAATATCTAAAGTAAAGTACTATGATAAAATACTATGAGAAGATACATTTTCTTGAAGAGAGAAGCTCTTCTTTTATATAACTTGTTATAGTACTAGTTTTTGAACTTGCACTTTTCTCTTTGCTACAATTTGGGTAAACTAAAGATACATTTCGGTAAACTACAAGTTATTTCACTGAACTATTTGATTATTTCGGCCAATTTTCATTAATTTCGGCGAATTTTGACTATGTTAAAAGGTTTAGGGTATTGTGTAATTTGATCATCTTAATTTCTAGAGTACAAATTGGATTATTGATTGAGTAATGATATTTGATAATTTGATTAAATAATAAGTGATAATCGAAATAATAATAATATATGCTAACTAATGATAAGAATTATGAAGGTAATTTCATGCTAATTAATAGCTAAAATTCTACTGATAACACCAAAGTAACTCTTGACTTTTATTCCAAGTAACCAACAAACTTTTTTTGGAAATAACCTGGCAAATATGCTTTTTTTCAATTCAACATTTGTTATGAAAGTCAATATGAGATATACCACTAAAGAAAGTACACATATTCAGTAAAGCTTGGCTATCTGTAAACAAATTAACTAAAAGAGAAGCAGGCACACACTCCAAAACAAGAGCAATGGTCTGTAGTTCTACTAGAGTTGATGATAGCAATCCATTTACTTTTACCCCAATGCTAATGTTTACATCTGGAAAATAGGCAGTAGTATCACCACAAGCACCTAATAAACCCAAGTTTTTAATGGAGCCATTCATATAAATAATTATAAAATTCAAACCAGAATCCAGCAAATATTTACTAATGTAGCCAAAATCACAAGGAGAGTCAGCAAGAATGGAACAAAAAAACAACAATATACTATTTAACAAACCACTCTCATTAATAAATTTGACCAGAGAAACAAACCAAACAGAAACTGGCTCTCTAGGATCCAGTTTTTTCTATCTATAAAAAGTGTTCTATATAAAACATGTGTTATGATAATCTAAAAGCTGATTTGCAAACACAATACTGTACTTTTTAAGAGATCTTATTACACTCAAATAAGACTTAGAGCTGAGCACATTCAGAACTGCAATATTATTCTTGGTCTGAAAACCATTAGGCAGATTACCACCCAAAGACAGGTTGCACAAATTGAGAGCACATGTTGTACCAGCCAGAAAACAATTCATTGGATCAATCAGTAACTTGATTAAAACTCAAAGAGAGTGCTGAAGCATCCAGTTAGCAGCCTGCAACTTTATAGCTCTGTGCTTAAATAACTCATTGAGGATTTTGTTAGCATTTGCAAAAACAATTAAGCCAGCCAACAGATTCTCAGTTAGCAAATGCTCAAAAGTTCTTAAACCATACAGTTCTGAATGATACAAAGCTTCATTTGGAAAATCCTTGGAGAGATTGGCCTTGAGCTTCAGTCTCTTCCTTAATATTTTGTCCCATTTTTCACATACAGTTTTTGAACACAACTAAATTGTAATCTGTAACTAATTATGGGTTGTAAAACAGCAGAGACCAAGTACAAAAACTGCTTCTTAGTAATGGTCTTTTTCAAAACCATATTTGAAAAGAACCTGATATCAGAATAAGCTTTAACTAAACTCAGCTTTGATAGACCATCTATAGAAAAAAAGATCCCTAAGTACTGATAAGACTCATGCCTTTTGGCTATAAAGATATTAGAGCCACTAATAGACATTGAAATCTTTTTGGCTTCTCAATTAATAGGAATGATGATTGTTTTGTCCATATTAATAGAAATGTTATTAATCTCAAAAAATTTACTTGCAATGTTCAAAATGTGTTGTGTAGCCATCATGTATTTTTTAACCCAAATAGTGTCATCCACAAAAGCACCAGCTGCAAAAAAAGAAGTTTTGTTACCATTAGGATTAACTTTACCAGTCCTTGTGAAAAATTTTGAACTCAATCTGTAATCATACAATTGCTCATGTCTTTTGATTTCACAAAACAAAAGATCATAAAAAATCTTCTACAACAATAGTAAAAAGACTTCTCCTTAATCCAATCTATTATGAACAGTATAACTATCAGTCAGTTCAAAGTCTGTCATTACTCAGTTGGTCCAATTATTATGTATGCTTCCAAAAAATTCTATAAAACAGGGGCACATTCTGATTTTAATTAAGCTGTTTTGCAAATAGAACCAACCAACTGAATTATAGGCTTTTTGCATATTTTGGAGAACTAACTACAGTTCTTTATTTTTTTTTAGTGCATTCTCAATAATAGAACCAATGGCAAAAATTGGAGCCTGAATGGACATACCTTTCAGAACTGAAAAATTGTCACTGTAAAGGACATTAAATTCACTGCAAGCTAGAGATATTCTGTCAAAAAAAATTTTGAACAGTATCTTTTAGGCAGTTTTGATCAAAGCAATAGGTCTAATATTGGTGAGTGTTCTTTCTTAATCATATGGCTTTGGTATTATAGAAATTTAAGCCTGTTTCCACTATAAAAGTACCATACTCAACACTAAGTATGTATTGAGAATGTTCAACAAACTGTCTTAGAACTTGAGCATCTTTATGCTTCCAAAGTTCATTAGGAATACCAAAAATGCCAGCAGTTTTCCCATTAGACAATCTTTTGACCACTAAAAAAAACTTATTAGACTTAATATTACACATAATATTTAAAAAATGCATTATTATTGACATAATCTAAAGGGGCATATTGATTAGACCAATGAGTAGACAGAGAGTTGGGAACATTATGTTTTCTTGTCTATCTTTCTATGATAACATTAACAGCAGATTTAACTTTATCAGGCACCAGAATTAACTTATCATTCACTATTAGATAGTTGAGCACCACCTTTTTGAATGACTGTTCTAAAACACTTTTGATTATCCATCCTTTGTTAGAGCAAAAGATCTCCATACACTTGCTTATTGTCTTTCTGATGGAAATGTTTTTGGCAATTCTAGATTCATAATACTTAGACTTTTGGTACATTTTTTTGACTCTTAACAGGTATTGCAAAATGCTCTTTTTGCTCTTACTATTACCAAACATTATGTGTATTTTGGAGGCCTTCTTATTATCAAAATTGGACCATATATTAAAAAGGTAATTGATATCTAACTCCTGACCTAAGCTCAAACACTTTACCAACTTGGCCACCAACAATTCCACTCTAAAGAACTTTAAAGACTGTTTATTTCTAGAACAATCAAACTCACTAAACCAGTACCTAAAAAACACTTTATTAACAAAGCTTACTACTACTTTCTTAAAAATATTCTATATAGTATTTAGATTTCCAGTATCCCTTGTGCCATTAAATTTGCCCTTAGATTTCAAAAATCTGTCCAATAAACATGCTCTAAAGTGCAACCATCTATTGGTATCTGCATTCTTAATCTTGAACTTCTACTTATCCCTATTAGCCTACATATAATCACCATTGAAACAAGCATTTAGGAGACCACTCAGACCAACTAAAACCAAAACAGCATTATGATTAGTGTTAAAGAAATTAGAAACAAGAACAACTTTTTAACCAGCCACTGCAAATGATAAACTTCCACTTACAAAAATATAATTAATAACCTTTATGGTACCCCTTAAGTTGCCCCAAGTAGAAGCTTTGACTAGTGAATATTCATTAAAAGAGTTAACCAAGCCCAAATCTGAGCAGAACTTAAAATTCGCACTTTTTTTAGATCTATTTTCATTAAAATCTCCATCTAAAACCATGAATATAGAGAAATTAACAGCCTTACCAATAAAAAAGTTAATCTCAAAAGACTGACTAAATCTGGTTTCAGCCAAAGCACTAGTGTATAGACCTAAAATCACTAATAACAGCTTGTCTTTAAAAAAAAGCCAAACAGAAACAAGATAACCAGGAACTTTTTCAACTTTAAAAACATAACATGCAAGAGAATTTTTTATAATAATTGTCACTTCAGTACCAAAAAACTCTTGTCCAAGCCAGAAGAGAATATTCTTACTTTATCAAACTTGTTCATGATCTATGGTCTAATACTAGATCTTAACTTTATTTTCGTAACAATAGAAACCATATTTTTAGACTTCATGTGCCAATGAACAACATCTTCCTGCTTGGCAGAAACATTGATATCCTAAACATTACATGTAGCAAATCTCTAAACCAGATTTGTCATTGAAAAATATGAGTAACAGAAACCAAACCAGCATTGTTTATTTTAGCTAAAAGGTTTATAACTGTGATTAACAGATTGTTCAAAGTGTTTTCCATTTTTAAGACAACTAAAAAATCAAAAACTGTCACTTTTACAATAGTCTCACCACCAGTGACCACATTTGAACTTTCACTTATCACTATATCTGCTTCTTAATTTTGTGATAAAGAAGTTACTAATGGCTAACATCTAAGGCTAGACTGGAAAACCATTGGCTTAGGTGTGTCCAACCTCTTAACCAATTTGTCAATACATTCTGCGAAACTGGTAAGACTACACTCAAAAGCAGCAAACTTATTATCCAAATCCATAGACACTATTAGGGCAAGTTTTATCTTTAAAGATGAACCAGGAACAACAGAGTTATTATGTATAGGAAAAAAAGAGAATGAAGACCCACCAACAATCTTGGCCCAAAAGACACCACCAAAAGAAACAGAATAGGAGATTGGAGCAGAACATCTAGCATAAATAGATGCCAGTCTGCTTTTATTATTATTCAACAAGATTCTGTAAGATAAGCTACCAGAAAATAATTTTTTATCTATAGAACAGTTCAAGAAAGTATAATCCAATTTCTCATATTTAGCACACTTAGCAGAACCTAGATGAGACCAGCACAGATTGACACTCCTTAAAATAGGCATAGTTTCCATAACAGCATTTAGTAAATTAACTAAGTCAAAACAAACAACAGCACATCTGACTTGGGCATATATAACAAAGTGTTGATCAATAACACATGTTTTCTTACTTACAAAACCAATGAAATCTCAAATATTATGAGTGTTGGTGTTCATTAGCAGTGTATAAAGTAGTGCTCTATGCTGATTTTTCATATTCTATGATTCTTTGTCTATATTAGCCTTAGCTATTCTCACAGTATCTTTCCTAATTAAGATGAACTATTTAGTTATGACCAAATCAGCCTGATCTGATTGGACAAACTTTACTACAGCTTTTTGCCACAGCCCCACCAATTGCATTTTGATTAACATAATAGCATTAAACTCAGACAGCACAGTGTGCACAGTTTCAGCTAATATTCCAATAGGAATCTCTTTCAACATCATAGTCTAATCTAAATACATAGAAGATTTCTTGAGATTAGTATTTACCAATATATTTACAGCTCCTGTTTTTGCTGTAGCTTGTGCTAAGCTTAATTCAGAAGTGAATGTTGTTCTAATGATCTCAGCAAATTTTGAGAATGTAAAGGCCTCTCTAAAACCATTAATTTTTGAGAACAATTTCCTAACAGCTACCAGCTTCTCTTAAAAGAATTTCCTAACTATTTTATCCAATTCAATATCTAAAGCAAAAGATTTTCTAACTGGAACATTGTTACTCATAGAAATATAGGAATTATATTAGAATAATTATTAGCCAATCAGAAGTAAGCGTAGTAAATGTGGAATTCCAGGATTCCTCTCAAGAATTGCAGGATTCCAGGAATTTCAGGATTCTCAACGAGAAATTGCAGGATTCCAGAATTCCAAGATTCCTCTTAAAGAAATCGCAGGATTCCAAAAATTCCAGGATTTCTGTCATAAAGAATTGAGAAATTGAGGAATCTCAATTATGTATATATAGCAGTAGTGTTAGAAACAGAAAAGACAGAATCGATACCACAAAATCCTTAACCAAGAAACTAATCATCAAATAAATAATCATTCTATATCTCAATTTACTCTTCACTATTAACACTTCATGTTGATAGTAATTGATACTTAACCACGCTGAAACAATAGCTCTTGATCACAGCTATTGACGAAATACTAACAGACCAAATTGCCTTGGCTTATTTTCTTTACTTTCTTTACTTTTATTTTTTATTTATTTTATTTTCTTTCATTTTTTGATTTTGTTGTTGTATACTAATTGATTAAAAGATTAAGCGCTGAGTTATTAATGTCAAGGATAGCCTGGTAAAAGACCCAGAAATAAGGGTAGGATTTTATATATATTATCGGATAGCTTACCAGAAGGGCATGACTGCCAGACTAAATCCGGCCACCACACTGAAAAAGAAATTGGGAAAACTCTTGGAAGAATACATCTACTATCGACACCATTGAATCTTTGTCCATTATACAAAGAACTCAACCAAAATCTTCAGAGACTAAATCTTCAGATCAATATCAACTGCAATTAGCTTTGAGCACCAAGTTACAGATTTGTTATTTGATTTGATAGCAGAAATAATCACCTGTAACATTTGGTGCTCCTTGTGAGGTATAATCCTACAGAGAACCAGCACTGACAACACCAAACCAAAAGTGGCAGAATCAAAAACTATAGGAGCAAACCATTTAGGATTCGCAAAATTCTTATTTCAACACTATTGTCAATACTTGGGATTAAACCACAATTATATATCCGCCAAATCAGTCTTCAATTTCTATGTCAATGAAAAGATTTCCTCTTTATTAGGAACACCAGTGAATACTGAATCAGCAAGAGAAACTTTCTATAAGGAATTAATCCAAAACACCAACCTACCAACAAATCATAATTTCGCATCCATCATCACTGAGATCAACAAAGAAATTGAACATCACACTCAACAAAAATATCCAATTACATATGCTAGTAAAGGCAAGAGAAAATTACAAACACCAGCAGTAAAACCCAGAAAAATACAGCCACCTACTTGGAAGAAAAACAGAGTTGAATCCCTAAACAACCCATCCTACCACTATACACCTGGAAGCGCCATTAACATATCATCAACAGACGTGTTCCCATCAACTGCGACATTAGTGTTTGGATGATTCCTATTCCAAAATAGACAAAGAAAAACAGAATTGTTAGGACCATACGGTGAATACTTTGAGGGATTTAATTCGTGATCATCAACCCCATTAGGACTTTGATTACCACTGCCTTCACCAGATTTCAGAATCTCTGATCTGTGGGAAGCAGCGGAATCAGAAAAAGAGAAAGAAGAATCAGAGAATCAAGAATTCACTACCAGCACCCGATTACTGAAAATCCGGAAGTTGAAACCCTGAACATTCAAACTCAGCAACAGTTAAAAAATCCAGAAATCGAAACTCCAAATATTCAAATGCCGCCAAATCAAAGAAATCAAAACTCCGAATTAATTAATCAGCAAAACTTACTTCCGGTAATTGTTCTTGATCAACTGCCAATTAATCCCATAGCCGAACCCATACAACAGCCACTTCAACTACCACCCCAACAGCCAGGACAATAACAACTGCTTCAACAGCCACTACAACCACCTAACTTAGATTCAATGGCCTACGCACCAATCGCAAAACTTGACAACTTTACTGGCAAAGAGAATGATGCTCAAATATGGCTAAACAATGTAGAAAAAGCCATCGCAGCCAATGGATGGAATGACGCTCGAGTAATGCAAGCCATTCCCTACTTTCTCAAGGATACTACCAATTTATGGTATTAGAGCTTGGTTAATAAACCACAAGATTTTAATGCCTTCAAAGCAGAATTTCTAAGATATTTCAGCAACAATAACAGTATCAATCGCCTAGTTAATGCATTCACTATCATAAAACAAGAAGAAACTGAAGCAGTCACCACTTACCTGGGACACTTCCATTAAAACCTATGCCAAATTCAAGCAATTGACACCAATTATTTCACAGCACCACAGATACTCAATCAGTTTATCCGTGGCTTGTGCAGCAGCATCTTGCAACATGTATGGCCATTGCATCCAGATACTTTTCAAGATGCAGTTACATGCACCAGAGATTTTGAATCTGCCAAATCAGAGGCTAACCACACCCAAGCCATTAACTTAGTAATAAACGGATCATCTGAATTGGATTCTAAATTGGAGAAGTTCAGTGAATCAATTAATAAGAGATTGGAAGGATACTTAGCTGACAATCACGCCATTTATCAGCCTCCACAATGACGCAATAATCAAGGAAATTCTAATCGTGGCCAAAATCAACCACGTCCATCTTCATCGACCAATCAACAGTGGCAACAGGAAATGCGTATCTGCCACTATTGTGGTAAACAAGGTCATATCCAAATTGACTGTCGCCAGTGTCTAAATAACCAAAGATCAGGAAATCAATATCAAAATCTCAATTGCCAGTTCCAAACTCCGAATCATTATCCAAATCAGAGTCAAAACCAATATTGAAATAATTACCTGCCCATGATGCAGCAACCAATCTATTAACTGTCAATATATCAATCTCCAATTCATCAGCCACAGCCACAAGTAATATATTAACTGCAGCCACAAATCATCTATCAACCCCAACCAATTCAAACACCAACTCAGAACCCAGCTCAAATAACATCAGGCAACCCTCGATCCAGAGTCACTTAAAACTGGAGATTGGCGATAGTTGTTCACCAACCAATTCCCAGTTTGCTAAACCCACTATTAGGATCACGCACCTGGAATTTGGATACCAGTCGCGTTCAAAACCCAAATTCTCAACATTATTTAAGTTTCCTAGTTACCCCAGAAAATGCCACATCCAACAACACAGAATCTAATCAGCACATACCTATCAACACCATTCCACTGGCAACCATCTCTAGCAACAAATCCCTAGCAGCCATCTTCCCTTTTGAACTCAAAGAAAATGCACCAATACCATTATTCAGTAGAGCTGCCCTTGAAGAGAAACCTATAACAGCAATGTACATGGATGCCAGAGTTGATGGTCACTCCATCAAACTCATTCTAGATAGTGGATCAGCTGGCAGCATAATCACTAAACAACTCATGGATCAATTAAGTCACTGAGTTGATCGAGCTGCCAGCGCCAGAATCATCACAGCCAATGGAGTGACCAAAACTCCCATCGGCGAAATCAATGATTTTCCTTTTGAAGTCAATGGCATAGTGACTCCCATTAAAGTTCTAGTAATAGAAGCCACTCAATACCAAGCTCTCGTTGGTAATGAGTGGCTATCTAAAGTCAATGCAACGTTAGACTAGAACATCCAGGAACTCTAGCTAACGTATCAGGGCCAACACATACATGTTCCGGCCATGTGTGGCCACTTCAAAACTCCTCCAAGAGAGAAACTATTGATCGAGCTGGAGGAGGAGAAAGAAAAGCCTACCTGGAAAGCCTACCAAGTATCGTGAGCTGACGAAGAGCACAATGAGCTGCCACCAATACTCTCTTGGAATGACAACAACAAGGGAAAAGGAAAACAAAAAGAAGAACTTACCTGGGAAACCGATGACTTGACATGGACCAACAACAACAAGAGTGAACCAACTTCAAGCTGGGAATAGGAAGAAAAAAAAGAAAATAAAGGGAAAGGAAAAGAAAAATAGACCACTCAAACCACCACCACTTATAACACCTACACTACACCACAACGATCTACCTATCGTTGACTCAAGCTTATATGCGTCGATTGTGGCAAGAAATTGTCATCAATGGGCACATGCTGTGGGGACGATGAAGAATATTCAATGGCAACTAGGTTTTATTGCTGCCCATGCATCCTTGAACACTTTGGAAGACCAAAACAAGTAGGGAAATGGGACAATCAGCCATGCTTAGCTTGTGGAGAGACTCTCTTGGACAAAGGAATGTGGCATGACATTCTTAGATGAGGAAGAACATGTGACGTATTGTGTCAATACACGATTCTAATAAGTGACTGGGTAAAGAAAGGAACCCCAATAGAAGCAGCCTGGAGAAGAGCCATACAACGACTGGACAGTTGCCCACATGACAACAACAAAATTTGGCAAATGGCACTTGCAAAAATCAAAGGGGCAATGCCAGAAGAGATAAAAACGATTAAAGACAACCCCCAGAACCTTTAGAGCTTGACTGGGACACAGAACCCATCATAAATCTCCTGGATCCGGAACAATTCCACAAACACTACCAAGAATTAGCACCCACAAGAGAAGAACAAGAACAATGATTAAAGCAGTTGAATGCTCGACTATGTCAACACTGCCTAATTCTCTGTGACTTCCAGTATTGTGATGAGTGTGATCTCATTTACAATCCACCACCACGCATGATCTACATGATCCTGGAAGAGGAAAAACCAATCAGCAGCTGCACATCAGAATCAGAATCAGAATCGCCGATTGATCACGATTCAAACTCCAACAATGACGGTGACAACAACGGTTCAAACTCCATTCAAAATGGCAATGACAATGACAATGATTCTAACTCAGATACAAACTCCGAGGTAAACTATGAACAATACATTGCACTACCAGATCTTTCCAAGGAACAAGAGTTGAAATGGTATAGTGACAATGGGAAAGGTATTATGCCAGAATGTGTGCATGATACTAATGCAGGGTTTGATCTGAGATATCCAGGAAAAGATGCCATCAAATTGGAACCACATTCACACACCTGCCTTAATCTAAAAATAGCACTAGAAATTCTGGCAACAATCATGGTTCAATTAGCATCTAGGAGTAGTTTAGCAAAAAGAGAGATTAATATAAGAGGAGGAATAATTGACACAGGATATATAGAAAATATCATTGCTATGCTACAAAATGACTCAGAAAAGGCCTATGTAATAGAGCCCAATGAAAAGATAGCACAGGCAATATTCCTGCCTCTGGTTAGAATAGCTCAGTTAGTATCAGTGAGAAAGAGGGAGGAATTAGGAATCACAGTGAGAGGAATACAGAGATTCAGATCCACAGGTAGAATAGATGTATCAGTTAACATGACAGAGGAAGAAATTGTTGGCCAAGGAAAAATTATCTCAACTGGTCAAGCTATTTCCATTCCACCATATAGCCAGTACATGTTAGCAATAGAAAGAAAGGAAAAGGAGCAAGAACAGATGTTTGAAGTGGAAGCAACTCTTTGTGAATCGGGAGAGATTGGGTTGATCAATTTCCACATACCAGCCAAAAGCTATAGCAGCATAAAAATTCCCATCTACAACAATACTGGCAATGTCATCAGCATACCAAAAAGAATAACCATTGGATATTTAACCACAGAAATAGAAGACCAACCACCAAACCCCATTCCAGACTTTCCATAACTTTGTGGATATGTTGACATTACATCACAAACAATCTATGGACGAGATGAATGTTATTTGCTCCAACCAGAACAATTGGAACAAATGAACATGAGAAACTTAGATCCACTCCAATGTATGCAGCTCAAAATGTTACTTAACAATTTCAATGACATCTTTGCCAGCGAAAATGAGTTTGGCCGAACTGACATCATCCAACATCAGATCAAGACTGGAGATACAATGCCAATCAAACAAAGAGCATACAGAGTGCCACCAGCCAGCCATGAGATTATTTATCAAGAGATAAACAGAATGCTTAACAACAGGCTAATTTAACCATCAATAAGTCCATGGTCGTCACCAGTGGTACTCGTCCATAAGAAAAATAGAAAAATCCAGTTTTGTGTAGACTACAGGAAACTCAATGGTGTAACTCGTGGAAACAGTTATCCAACTCCATGAATACAGGAATTATTTGATGCTTTCGGTGGGAACAAATAGTTCTCCATATTAGATTTGGACAGTGGATACTGGCAAGTAGCCATGAATCCAGCTGACAAAGAAAAGACGGCATTTACTACTAGAAAAGGGAATTTCGAATTTGAAGTAATGTCATTCGGCTTAACCAATGCCCCAGCGACTTTCCAATGGCTAATGGAAATTGTTTATATGGACTTATTGTGGAAATCAGTAGTTGTATACTTGGACGACACCAATGTATTCTCAAAGATGTTTGATGATCATCTTTATTATCTTCAACAAGTGTTCAAAAGACTAAGAAGAGCAGGACTGAAGTTAAATGCGACAAAGTGCTTTTTTGGCAAGATGGAACTCAAATTCTTGAGACACATAGTCAGCAAAGACGGCATCAAAACAGATCCAGAGAAAATAGAGATAGTAAAAAACTTTTCAGTACCAACCAATATAACAGAACTGAAATCATTTTTGGGATTTGCCAGCTACTATCATCATTTTATCAAGAACTTTTCCAAGATAGCACAGCCACTCAATCAACTACAAAACAAAAATGCGAAATATGAATGGACAGAAAGTCAACAAGAAGCTTTTGATATTCTAAGGAAAAAGCTCATCCAAGTTCCAGTACTGATCTATCCAGATTACAGCAAACCATTCATCATCACCACTGATGCATCCAGCCAAGCATTGGGAGCAGTATTATTTCAGAGAGGATCAGACAGCAGAGAACATTCAGTAGCATATGCCAGCAGAGGTTTAACACCAGCCAAAAAGAACTATGGAACACCGGAACAAGAACACTTAGCAATATACTGGGCCATCATGAAATGGAAAGAATACTTGAGCCAGAAGTTTGAAGTATACACAGATCACAAGGGATTGATATCATTCCAAAAACAAAAATTTGGAGATGGAAGACAGTTAAGATGGAAAATGGCACTCACACCATACAATTATACTATATATTACAAAAAGGGAAAAGACAATGGAAATGCTGATGGTTTATTGCGAATAAGACAAATCTAAGAACATTTCAACCCAAAGATATAATAAAACCAGAACAATACCAATGGAAAATACAACAAAAGATGAACATACAAAAATATTAACAATTGTAACATTATCTAAATACTCAACAGTTCAAGGAGAATTTATCTTATACAAAATGAAAGAGGATCAAACAACAATCAAAATATTTTATCACTCACCAAAATATACTTTATTGGAAAAATAGAAAAGATCCGGACCAACTAACCAAAGTAATTACAGAGCCAAAAAAAGAGACAATATTATTCAACATGCACTCAAATCCAACAGCAGGACATTTTCACAAAGAAGCAACCATGGAAAGAACTAGAAAAAGATACTATTGGCCATCAATGTATCCAGACATCATTCAATATGTTCAAAATTGTGAAGCTTGTCAGTGAAGAGGAGGAACAAGACCCAGTAAACCATTAAGACCAATCAAAGTAGGACAACCATTTGACCGTATGGAAATTGATTTAGTTGGACCATTAACAATCACCAGTAGAGGAAACAGATACATAGCAGTAGCTATAGACTATCTCACTAAATGGCCAGAGGCAAAAGCAATTCAAAGAGCGGATGCAGAATCCGTTGCCAAATTCGTTTATCAGGAGTTGATTTGTCGACATGAATGTCCAAAAGAATTATTGTCAGACCAAGGAACTCATTTTGTGAACAGAACATTAACTGAATTGAGCCAAAGATTCGGAATCAAAAGACCATTATCATTACTATACCATCCACAAACCAACAGATTGGTAGAAAGATTCAACAGAACATTGTGTGAAACAATAACCAAGCTCAGCCAAGAAAACCAGAACAATTGGGATTTGTTTATACCATCAGTACTATTTGCTTATCGGACAACGAAACAGGATACTACACAAGCAACACCATTTGAATTAGTATATGAGAGAATAGCAACGTTACCAGTAGAGAGAGAAATTAATACATATCCAGCTGAACCAATAACAGAGGAAAATTTTCAAGAAACATTGCTGAGAAGAACATATGACTTAATAGAAACATTGGAAAACAAACAAAAAAGAGCAGCTGATAATATTCAAAAGTCACAAGAAACACTAAAAGAAAGACATGATAGTCAACTACCAGACAAACCAGTTGAATTCAAGATCGAAGACAAAGTATTACTACATCATACCAAAGCAGAAAAACAATGAAGTGAAAAATTTGACCCCAAATGGGACGGACCATTTCACATAGAAGAAATTCTAGAAAATGGAGCTTACAAATTAAGATTGAATAACAAAATTTTAACCAAAGCAGCACATAGAGATTGACTGAAGCCATATCACAACATCACACTACTATCTACCAGTAATATTCCATGATTAGGAGTACAGAGAATACTAGTCCAACCAAATGAGATTCCACAAGATCTGGAACCAATCATTATTATCGACAACAACATGTTAAATTGATTCATCAAAAGAATATATAAAGACATGGTAAATGTGACAGGAAATATCAGAAAAATGGAAATTACAGACAATATTCACTCATTAGCATAACAACTCTTTCAATTAATCCAACACCAGGAAATGGAGATTACAATCAATCAATAAACTATTCGATATCAAGATACTAGAAAGACATTACAACTCAGAACACAGAAAAAAACTGAAAATACAGTGGACAAAATCATTGCGAAAGTAAAATTAGCAATAATCAAAGAATTGACAAAAGAGTCACTATATCAAGAGTTGACTAAAGAAACTTGGAATTGGTGGATACAACAATTTCCACGAAACTATTGTTATTTTTACTTGGGACAACATGTAAACATTCAGAATCTATATATGGATAAAACAAAGCGATTATTCGACAAAAGAATACTACAACAATTAGAACATTTTTGGGAAAGAACAACTTATCCACACAAGCCCGAGCCATATACCGAATACACACAGCATTTTAGGATAAACCAAAAATATTGCTCAACAGAGAAATGGATATGGTGACTAGTAATTAATTGGGAAAAATCACCAATGCTCAATTTGAAGCATTACAGACCCAAATAACACAAGTAATTCTCGAAAACAAAATCCAGGAAATACTTCAAGAGGGGGAATTACATGAGTTAGATTTCAACGGAGCTCAATATTAAAAGGAGGGAATAATGTTACTCATAAAAATATAGGAATTATATTAGCATAATTATTAGCCAATCAGAAGTAAGCATAGTAAATGTGGAATTCCAGGATTCCTCTCAAGAATTGCAGGATTCCAGGAATTTCAGGATTCTCAATGAGGAATTGCAGGATTCCAGAATTCCAGGATTCCTCTCAAAAGAATTGCAGGATTTCAGGAATTCCAGGATTCCTGTCATAAAGAATCAAAAAATTGAGGAATCTCAATTATGTATATATAGCAGTAGTGTTAAAAACAGAAAAGACAGAATTGATACCACAGAATCCTTAGCCAAGAAACTAATCATCAAATAAATAATCATTCCATATTTCAATTTACTCTCCACTATCAATACTTCATGTTGATAATAATTGATACTTAACCACACTAGAACAATAGTTCTTGATCACGGCTATTGACAAAATACTAACGGACCAAATTG
Organism: Geosiphon pyriformis; assembly: GCA_016748015.1. Classification (NCBI taxonomy): domain Eukaryota; kingdom Fungi; phylum Glomeromycota; class Glomeromycetes; order Archaeosporales; family Geosiphonaceae; genus Geosiphon; species Geosiphon pyriformis. Next base: position 189,723 of record JAAOMT010000483.1, on the reverse strand, counting down.
CCTTGGCTTATTTTCTTTACTTTCTTTACTTTTATTTTTTATTTATTTTATTTTCTTTCATTTTTTGATTTTGTTGTTGTATACTAATTGATTAAAAGATTAAGCGCTAAGTTATTGATGTCAAGAATAGCCTGGTAAAAGACCCAGAAATAAGGGTAGGGTTTTATATATATTATCGGATAGCTTACCAGAAGGGCATGACTGCCAGACTAAATCTGGCCACCATGCTGAGAAAGAAATTGGGAAAACTCTTGGAAGGATACATCTACTATCGACACTATTGAATCTCTGTTCATTATACAAAGGACTCAACCAAAACTTTCAGAGACTAAATCTTCAGATCAATATCAACTGCAATTAGCTTTGAGCACCAAGTTACGGATTTGTTATTTGATTTGACAGTAGAAATAATCACCTGTAACAACATCAACCAGAATTTTCAAGAGAGAAGGAAGTATTAAAGAAGTATCTGACAAAATATTATTATTATCATTACTCAAAAAATTAATTTTTTCTAGTGGTTTTCTCAATGCTTTTTTGGTTAGTATCTTTGAACTTTTAAGTGTTTGATCCATATTTTCTCTAGTAAAAGCACTACCTTTATCATAATTAAAGCTGGTTTTCTTAACTAAACACTTCTCTTCCATATTTACACTATCAGATTCAGTAGTGTTACTAATCTCAAAGCATCATAAATGATCACTCAATATCTTAGTAAAAATTTTCTTGTCACCAACACTATCTTTCAAAGCACTTCTTTTTCTTTTTTTTTGACACAACAAACTTGATACCAGCATCAGAACCAGAATCCTTGAGAGTTTTTTTCATGACAACAATACTAGGACCAACAGTGGCCTTGTAATTAAGCAAAAACGGTTTGAATTTATTGTACTGAATAGTAAAAAAACTTCTTTCAAAAAACTTTTTTGACTCTTTTTTGGGAATTTGGAATAAAGAAAAGAAAGAAATTTTTTTTTTTTATAAAGTTTTATGTATTAAATATTAATTTAATAATAATAATAATAATAATAATAATAATAATAATAAGTTCTTAAAACAAATTAAAATCTATTAAAAAATATTTTTATTTTTTTAAAATTTTAATTTATATATTATATTTTTAATAAAATTGTTTATTTAAGTTAAAATCTGCTGGTTTATAATTTTATGCTATTATTTATTTTAAGATTTTTTTGTTATTAATACTGTTTTTATTTATTAATTTATATTAATAAAAAAAATATTGTTTTTTAAAATTTTTTTTTAAGATTAAGTTGGTTAATTTTTTTTTGGTTATATTGTTTTTGAAATTAATAAATTAATTTTTCCAGTTTATAATTATATTTGTTTTATTTTTTATTTTTTTATTTTTATTTAATAGCTAAAATATATAATTGTTATTTTTAATTTACAATTTAAATATTATAATTGTTAATATTAATATTTAAATAAATTTAATTCTTTTTTTTTTACTCCCAAAAAACCCTCAACGAGTTATTTTTCTGAAGAAGAAGTTTTTGTTTTTCTCTTATTAGTATTATATCAATATTTCTTTAACTAATAACCTCTTTGTCATGGATTCAAAGGCTGCTTCTAGTGGCAGCATGTTTAGTAAGAAGGCTTCTAAGGGCATGTTTCACAGTTCTACTGGTGGTTCCTTTTCACAAAAAAAGAAAACTTTTCTTGGTAATTTTAAACACTCTGGTGATAAAAAGAATATTTCTTTGAAGTCTGGTTCTAGTGCTAGTGTATATTCCGATGTAGAAAGCCTTTCTAATGATGATGAGAATGTTAGTATGTCTGGTGGTTTTGATGATTTTCTTTTGGGTTCAGCTGTTAATACTCCCAAGACTAAACGTGTGAATACTAGTGTGAATTTTGGTTCTATTATTGGTTCTCCTGACTTTGAGATGGATGAAAAGATGAAGCCCCTTCCACCCCCCCTTATGAAAAAGGTTCCTTTGGATAAAATCTGGATCGATCCCAAAATCATCAAAACTCTTATAGAGGTGGCAGTTAAGAAATTTTTTGTCTTGGATATCAATCTTTCAGCTGTTGAAGGCAAATCGGCAATGGCGAAAACTCATTTAATCAGGAAGGTTTTTTCAAAGATCAATAGTTTTGGGGGGGCCACTATCTCCTCAAAATTTGAAGGAATTATCTGATTAACATTTACATCTGAGGAGAACATGAGGAAAGCTGTATTATTGGCCAAAAAAGAGGAGATCGTTATAAACAATAATGTGAGGAAACAAGGGCTTCGTTCAGATTGGGCTGTGGTGATCAAAGAAATTCCCATGAATATGCCAAAAGAAATGATCGTCGCCACAGTTTCTGAGTTTGGGCAAATTAAGTCAATCAAAATCCAGTTGGTTGGTATGTGGCAGAAGGCTGTAGTGGAATTCACCAAATTAGGACAGACAGAGCAATTGGCTTCAAAATGGTCCTTCTTAATTGAAAAAGACTCTGTGCATATGACAAAAGCTGTGAGAGATTGCGATATCTGGGCCTTTAGGGATTGTTTTAGGATGCTTCTGTTTATGTTGCCGGTGGGAACAACAGCACATGACCTTAGTAATCTTTTGGATAAAACTGGTGGCAGAACTTGTATTATTAATCATTCATTGGACACTGGCAATAGGGTTCGCTGTGCTGTAGTTGGCTTCGAATCCGAGAATGATTTGAATTTTGCTTTTCTCACTGAGCCTGTTTTTGGTGGTGTTCATCTTTCTTGAGTTAGGCTGGATTTGGTTTGGTGTGGAAAATGTGGGCATCTTGGACATTTGGCTTTAGAGTGCGATGCATTAGATACGTCATCTTCTGATTTCTTAATTAATTTTAATAAAAGGTGTGCTCCTAGTGTGGATTGTCTCCAATTGGCCAAGTTATATGCAAAGAAAAATGTTCCTATATCCCACTCTGCTGCTTTTGGTGGCAAATCGTGGACCCAGGTAGTCTCTCTTGCTTTCCCTTCTGGTGGCTCTCCTTCTGGTTTTGGTCTTGGTGCTGATTCCTCTCACTGTATGACCCCAGATTTGGGTGGTGGTTCTCCTTCTTCTACACTTGTCGACTCTTCTTTGAATGCTCACTTGGCATCTTTGGAATGCTCTCTCGAGTTGTTGGCTGACCAAGTGTCTGATATTTTAAGGAAATTGAGTTTTGTTGAATTGGTGCCCATGGTTCCATCTTCTGGTGCCCCTCTTCTGGTTGGATCTGTGCCTTTGGCCCCTGGTTTGGATTCTGATATGGCTCTGGATGGTGAATTGGCATTATCTAATCACCATTTTCCAAGTATTGATATGGGTGGTGGCTTAAATTCGAGTAGTTCGAAGGTTCTAACTACCAAGGTGGGTGGTTTGGAGTCTAAAATGTCGGCTCTGGAGGCTTCAGTTAGTTCTGTTTTGGCGAGATTGGATTTCTTGTGTGCTGGTTCAGGTTCCTCTTTATTGCCTTCACTCCAATGAGCGGTCTGGTCTAGAAATTTGCTACGTGCAATGTTTGGGGCATGAACATTCCTGCGAAGCAGGACAATATAGTTCGTTGGCATGTAAACTTGGGAAACATGGTTTCTTTTATCACTGAAACAAAGTTAAGGTCCTCTTTTGGGCCATGGATAAAAGATAAATTTAATGGAGTGTAAATCTTTTCTTTAGGATTGGATAAAGGTTTTATGGGTGCTGGAGTTGCAATTATTATGAACATTTCTTTAGCTCATCATGTATCTAAGGTGGAGGAGATTCCTGGTCAGGTTGTTTCTGTTCGGCTCTTGTTTAAGAGCAAGCTATTGGTTACTGTTTTGGGGTTGTATGCTGGTGCCTCTTCTGGGGCTAGGTTTGGTCAGGCTTCTGAAGTTAACTCTCTCATTGCAAAGGCTGTCAACTCCAGCAATTTTGTTATCTTGGGTGGGGACTTTAATAAGAATGGATCTGGTAGAAGTGTTAGTTTCAAGTTTTGTTTGAGTTTGGATTTAGTCAATTCATTCATTGGTCATTATTTGGCTGATTTTTATATGTGAAGCAATTCGAAAGGGGTTGGGAAAACAATTGATTACATTTTTGTTGGTGGTAATTTGTCTTCTGCTGTTGCTGGTCATCAAGTTGTCTCTGTTTCAGATTTCTTTGACACCGATTACAGAGCAGTTATGGTTTCGGTCGGTTTGGATGGGCTTTTAGATATACAGTTGAATAGTTTGTGTAAGCAGGTGAATAAAGATCATTGGAAGTTTAAAATCAAGAATGCTGACTGTACTGGATGGGCTAAGTTTAAAGATCTCTCTTCGGCAAAACTCTTGTCTTTGGGTGAAGTGTTCTCTGGTGCTGAAATATGTGATGATGTGGATGCTATATGGGCAGTTTTGGTGGGGACTGTGGTAGATTCTGCTGATGTGACATTTTTGAGACATTGGTTTAGTGAATTCAAGTGTTCAAGAAACAAACATTCTTCTAGGTTTTTTGGTCTGAAATTGTTGGTGGCCAAGATTGTCAAGAAATTTTGCTTGGGTGACTTGCTGGGTACTAATTGTCTTGTGAATAAATGGTCAACTCTGGATGATGCGAAGGCTTGTGCTTTCAAGGACTTGGTTGGCTCGAGTGTTAAATCTGAAGTTGTTGTTAGGCATTTGTCATTGGTTCACAGAGATTACAGGAAGTCGAAGATGTTTGAGTCGAGATTGGCTGAGGAAGCTTTGGTTAGGAAGGCGATTGAGAAGCGCATAGATAATTTCTGTTCAGATAAGGGTAGTATAATTAGAAGTGTGTTGGAAAAGCCTTTTCGCAAGGTGGTGTTGGATTACTTGATAGTTGATAATGATCTGGTTTTGTTGCCTGAAGAGGTGAAATCAAGCATAAATAAGATAATGAAGGGGTGGATAAGGAAACGCTCTGTGCAGTCAGAGCTTTCTGATTTTTGGGCTCGTCAGTACACACCTTTGGACCATATTTGGAATGATGCCTTTTCGGATGTTATGAGTGCAATCAGTATAGGTGAGTTACTTTCTGCTGTTGGTGGTCTGTCTGATGGCAAGGCTGTTGGTTTGTCTGGTGTTCCTAATGAGTTGTGGAAACATGGTGGTGAGGTGGTTTTGGGGTGCCTGTTGGCGCTGTTTAATAAGTGTTTGTCTGTTGGGATGGTGTCTGTTTTGTGGAAGAGGGCTTGGGTGTCAATGATTCCTAAGCTTTACGACTGGGATGGAGTTCTTACGAACACTTGGCCCATTGCTTTGATTGAGACTGCCAGGAAGATTCTTTCTAAGGTTCTGTCTAATTGTATTTCAATGGCTTGTAGCAAGTTCAACATTCTTCGAGGTGACAATTTTTTGGTGCTGAAGGGTACGTCTACACAATCTTCAATGTTTGTTGTTAGTTCAGTGATTAAGGATGCTATTAAGAAGGATAGGGAGTTATGGTTGGTCTTGCAAGATATGCGGAAAGCTTATGATTCAGTTGGATGGCATCATTTAAGAGCTAGTTTGCAGTGTGTCAAGATGTGTGAAAGGTTCATAAGGTTTTTTGGTGGTATTCATGAAGATAGAGTTAATAGGATAATGACTGACTTTGGTTTGTCTGGTGGTTATAAGGTGCATGATGGGCTGGATCAGGGTGAGATCTTTTTGCCGCTTCTATGGAGAATTTTTTACAATTCACTTTTGTGTGAGGTTAAGAGGCACAAACAATTGTGTGGATACTGGATTGATACTAAGTTTGTTGCAAAGTTTGGCAGAATTAAGAGCAGTAATAGTTTGACATTGTATTTTTCGGCTGGTGCATTTGTTGATAATATGATCTGAGTTGGGAATTGTCAGGCTTCTACTCAATATGCTCTGAACATTGCCAGTAAATTTTTTGTGATCAATGATATTTCTATCAACAGTGAAAAGACGGTAGCTATTCTCATCAATCAGAGTGTTAAAGTTGCTTCACTGAGCATTTGCAGTCAGCCAATTTCTATTGCCAAAAAAGAGGAAGCACATTGGTATCTGGGTATTTTTCTGTCAACTGAGAGGCTCTCCAAGCCAAGTGTTGCCAAGGCTCATGTGGATGTGCGTTTTTTCGTCAATGTTGTGCTTAGAAAAGCTATTACAGATAAACAGTTCTCCTATCTGGTGTTGGCTGTTTTGCAGCCTATTGTTAGCTATTATATTCAGTTCAGTTTTGTTCCTTTTAATGTTTGTCACAAGTGGGATGTCTTGGTTAGAAAGGGTCTTAGGTTTAAGGCTTGTCTTCCCCATGATTTTCCTGATGCTGCTTTGTATCATCCCTCATTGTATAGCCTGAAATCTTTTGAGCAGGTGCAGTCAGAGGGAAAGATTGCTGCTTTGATAATGTTCTTTAATGCCTTTAGTATTCTTGGGCGTTTGTTTAGACATAGGTTTTTGGATCTGCAGGTTCTTGGTTGGGCTCCTTTGGATCCTTTGCAGTTTCCAGTCAGGTTGTGTGTTAGTCCAGTGAACAATTTTTTGGCTGGGATGATAAAAATTTTTTTGGGCAATGAGCTTTCTTTGGTGAACAATCTCCCCACTGCATTTCATAGTTCTGGTTATTTTCTGTTGTCTTCTATTCTTGGAAAGTCTCTGTATTTTGACTCGGTTAAATCTCTTAGATGCTTTGGTGTCACTTTTGGTGATCGGCTTTTTGATAAGAAAGGTGTTTTGTTGGATTGGAAAACTTTTTGTTGTTGGAAGAGATTGGATCTGCGTGGTCCTGTGCCTCATTGGTTCTTAGTTTCTTCTGAGTTTTTGAAGAGTCAGGGTTGTTCGTTTTCTGGTTCTATTGACTCTGCAGAAAAAATTGGTTTGGACATTTTGGAGTCTGGAAAATTTTCTGCGGTAATAGATGGATTGTATAACATTTGGTCAGGCTTTTTTGAAGTTTTTATGGATGGGTCTTTGAGGAATACAGGCTCTGCTGAGGTCATCTGTGATACTGCTGCATACTTTCTGGTTTTGGATAAGAGCATTGGTATCACTGTTAATGGCCTTTTGTCATCTACTATGGCCGAATTGCAGGCTGTCACTTTGGCTTTGGAATGTGTTCCTTCTTCAAGTACTGTGGTGTTACATCTTGACAGCCAGACTGTTATTGACGCATGTGTGTCTGAGATGTCTTTGGTTGCCCCTGATTTCCATAATCAATGCTGGCTAGAGAGGCATTATATTTTCAATTTGGTCAGGGATAAGGATCTTAGTGTAAGTTGGGTTAAGGTAAAAGGCCACTCTGGAATTCCTGGTAATGTGGAAGCTGACTTGGCTGCTGGGGCTGCCTCTGGATCTCCTTTTTCTCTTTGTGCCAATGTGTGTAAACATTTTTTGGTTGCTGAGGGTGTCGCTGTTTCTGGTAATGTCCATTATTTTATCAGGAATATTTTTTGGTCTGTTTGTTCTGCTCATTAAGAAGCTGGGCCTGGTTGTGATGTGGTTCTGGATGCAATGATTGGTTGCATAGACTGGGTTGTCATGGCAAAAGTGTGGCATCCTGATTCTCATATGCTCACTGGGTTCACTAGCCAGGTATTCTCAATGTTTTGCACTTATATTATGAAGGCTGTGCACAAAAAATTGCCAGTGGCAGTAAGGAAAAGATTGTATGATAAGCACTATCCTAGTGTATTATGTTTGTTTTGCGATGAGGTGGAGTTCTCTGACCACACTTTTATTTGTGTTCATGAGTCTGGCATTCGTAGTGAGATTTTGGCTGAGGCTTCTACCCATTGGTTAGCTTTGGCTGGTGGTTCCCTTGCTTCTGCCGTATTGCGAGTTTTGTCTTAATGTTCCATTGATGTTGGGTTGTACACTCTGGTTTGCAAAGGGTTTGTGTTGGGGGAGTGGTATGAGAAAGCTTGCAGTATTTTTGAGGATAAAAAGGTAGCAGCTACTCAGATTGTTGATTATGTTAGATTCGTGGTTGAGTTACATCGTGCTAAAGTGTGGTTGGCTAAGACCAGCCACCAGGTGGTGATAGAGAAGACTGGTCTGGTTTGTGATAATAGTGTTGTTTCTGGGCTCTCTTGTAGTGTGTCTTCAGTTTTGTCTGATTGTGTTATAAGATTGCTTGGTGTGGCCAATTTTTTTGTTGTTAGCTTTGGTTGTCAGAAGCCTTATTGTTTCTTTTCTGGTCTGGGTGGCAGTGTGTGGGTTGTTATTGGTGTGTAGCGTTGCCTTGTCTGGCCTAAGTGGCTAGCCACATGTAGAAAGTACGTGAATCGCATTTAGTTTGAGTCTCTTAGTTTGGCTTTATGTACTAGATAGTGATTGGGCTACACTCATTAAATGTGTTAATAAAAAAAAAATTAATATTTTAGGTTTTAAAATTTTTATTATGTAATTGTAGATTATAAAAAATATTTTTTTTTTTAAGTTTTTATTTAAATTTGTAATTTTTTTTAAAATTTTTAAATTCTATTTTACTGGTATTAAATTTTATATTAAAATTTTTGTTTTTTTTGTTGTTTTATCTTTAATTATTACTATTATTAATTTTTATGTTTGGTTTTTATTTAACTTTATTAAAGTTTGAATTAATTATATTTATTATTAAACCAATTAGTATTTTAATTATTTTAGTTATTAAAATATTTAAAATTTCTTTTATTCTGTATTTTAAATTAAAAAATAAATATGCTATAATTAAAATTTTGATTATAAACTTTGGAAATAATATGTGTAAATTATGTAAAAAATATAATATATTAAAGATTAAAATTGGTTTTATATTTAATAATAAAGTAAAATTTTCTAATAATATAGTTAATAATAATATTTTTAATTAAATAATAGTTTTTTAATATTAAGTTTAATAAGAGTATTATTATTATATAAATAATAATAAAATTTTGCTTTTTATTATAAATAAAATATTTTTACAAAATAAATTTTCCTTAATAATTTCAATTTAATTTAGTTTTAACTGATTTGAATAATTAATTACATGTAAAAAATATGTAATTTATAAGATTTTTAATTTTATATTATAATTAACAATTAATAAAAAATTTTAATTATTAATAATATTATAAATATTAAAGTTTAAATTATTTAGTTTTTAATTATAAAACCACTTTTTTAATTTATTAAAGTTTATTTTTAAGCTATTTATTATATTTAAATTATTAAATTATTAATTATATCTTATTTTGTTAAATCTTAAATTTAAATTAAACTTTTTAAAAAATTAGCTGCAAAATTTAACTTATTTGGTTGAATTTTTGATAAAATTTATTAAATTTTAATAGTTTACAATAAGTTTAATATAAATATAAAAAACTGGTTTTTAATATAAAAATTTAAATCAAGTTTTTTTGTAATATAATTGTCAAAATATGTAAATAATAAAAATTGTTAAACCTTGATATTAGGTTTAATGTAAAAAAAAACTTATATTTGGTGGATTAAAACTGTTTTTAGCTTTTTAATGAGTGTTATATGTTAAAACCTTATCACAATTCTTATTTTCACAGATCTTTTCTAAATACGTATATGTGAAAGTGGACATCTTTTTTACGCCGATCACTATCCAATCATATACGTAAATATGTCTTTTTGAAAGATTCTTTATATTTCCTAACTTTTTGGGTGAAAAAGTAATGAAAATGTCAACATTAAGAACACACCGTATTTTATGGTCACCTCACGATGGGGACAATAAATTTTTGATTGGATCAAATGACCTGAGATTATATGAATTTAAGCCAGAGGTTCGTTTAGATTGTCAAAGAAATTTCGATGTATACAGGGATTAAGATAAAAATCCGTCAAATATTAATTAATTAGAATGTTGACGACACCAAGGCAACAAAGATGATTGCTATCAATTCTGACCTGGGATTAATGAAGGTACATGACGATAATTGATTTTTGATGATTATGTTAATCTCAAATTATTGAATGATTTCCCCTTCAAACTCTCAATTCAAAATTGTTTTTCCATGATTTTTGGTTTGATAACTTGAGTGTTTTGCTTGGTCACCGGATCCAAATTTTCAAAGTTTAATCGCAGTGGGCCAAACCAGTGGAAAAACATTACTTGTTAACTTAAGCGATGATGCAATGACTGAAAATCTTCCTTCATCAAATTTTATCACCTCTACTAAATCTGCACCTATGACCACACAACCAACTTACTTGCCAACGTCGTCATCTCAACAACCACTACAATTGAATGTTAGATACTTACGAGCATGTAATGTTGTAAGATTTTGCGAAGTCGAACCAAATTTATTGGCCACAGGTCTGGAAAAGGTTCGAAACGATTATTCATTATTGATATGGGATCTGGAACAAGCAACCAATAGTTCCATCCCAACCGCCAGTGATTATAAAAGACAATTCAGTGGACCAAAAATATCACCTGATCAGCCAATAAGCAGAACTGGTAGTATTAGTGGATGGAGTGATCGAGGTGTGCAGGTTGAAAATTTCGGTAGTGGACCTGTTCCAATTATTACGGATGATTCTTCCATTATAGCAGGTTTGTCAGTTTGTCTTCTGTACAATTTCTTGGAATGATTTACCCGAATTGCGTATTAAAATTTTATAAATTACGCGTCTTCCGGGTTTTTGGAGAAGAAATAATCGCATGAATTGGTTATATTCACAGAATCCATGACAAAATCAAATTTTAATTTTCAAGATCATCCGGTATTTCCTAGGCCTTTGCCTATCGCGCCTCTTTTGTCATCATCTGCTCCAAAGTAATTCATATTTCTTTATTTCATATCAAAATTATTTTCTTTAAACTGATTTAAATATAATCCTTTAAACAGCTTATCTCGAGTTGAAGAACCAAGACCTCTTCATTCTTATGGTTTGAACGAAGCCATTAATTCATGTTCTTGGTTTCCAACTAATCCAAGAAGATTGTTAGCTGGTATGGGTGGAAAATGCCTTCGGATATATGATCTGCGAAGTAAGATTAATTGCTAATAAGAATAATATTTATGCAATCAAAAAATCTGACAAATAAGATGATTATTTTATCATGTTTTACAGTGGAATCTTCAAATCAAGCAAGTATGGTTCCAACAAAAGCGGTTTATGGCGTTAAAATTGATCCCTTTAATTTTGATCGGTTTGCTTCTTTTGAAGAGGCTGGTACTGTTCATCTTTGGGATGATCGAAAAATCAGTGAGCCAATATCCTTTTAAGGTTTTTTGCATTATTCTAAAATTTCTACCTTAATCAAAACCTATTCCTTGATCAAAAATTTTCACGTTCTGAGCATTTTAACAGAATCAAGACCTGTACGTGTTGCATTTTCACCTCAACGATCCGGTTTGCTCGCAGTTTTGGAAAAAGATTCATCACATTTGACATTATGGGATATTCAAGAAAGCAATAGCAAATATTTATTTGTTTCACCTACACTGCCGCAACGATCTTCGTCATTTGCTACGGCCAACTCGAGCACATTTATGGCTGCTGAATTAGCCAGACAAGCAGCTGCTGGTTATGAAAAAGGGAATATTGGATTGGGATATGGTGGCATCAGTGCTCATACACAACCAATTGAGAATTCAGAAGATATTGATCTACCTATCTTATGGAAATCGAGAAAAAGTATTTATCCTATTTAAATTTTTTTTAAATTGGATAATATCGACTGCTTTTAAAAAAATTTAAAACTCCCTTAGTCAAAGGATCTTCAAAGCCACTCACTTCATTTGCTTGGATACCTACGATTACTTCTGCATCTTCGCATCGTCTTGTATCAATTAACAAAGATGGAATTATTGAAACATTAAAACGAGAAGAAAGTTTAAAAATCTCATGGGATCCACGTGGCAATATGTCTGTTGCAAGCGGAAGATGTGTTAACGTATATGACATGGAGACAAAAGGATCTCTTCATGAATCTGGTAACGAGGATGAAGACGATGGCACCAAAATCAAAACGGGAAAACACTATGATCAATTAGGGCCACAGCCAATACCGGAAAACCTTTACCACAGTAGTCATAAACTTAACACCCAAAGGCTCACAGCGGCAGCTGAGAGGCTGAAATCCCCCTCTTTTTTGAGTGTACACCACGATATAGAAACAGAGAGTGGTAATAGAACGCCTCGACCGGGCGATATGACTGACAAAGATATTGGTATGTTGGGTAACCGATTACATGGTATGGCTTCAAAGCAGCAGAAGAAAGTTGTTCGTGAGGAACGCGCTTTTGAGATGAGCCATTGCGATAGTTTATTATCGCCTTTTCGATTGTTGAACACTGATATCTCAGTTCTGATGCGAGATCGTGCTTTGCAGAGATATTCAATGCATGTAATACAAATCTCCAATATTTTGAAAGTCCTTTTACATATCACTAGTTTTTAATTTTTCCCTCTTATTCATAGTGTCGAACTAATGAAGATATTGTTCGGCATTCAGCAAAGTTAAAAACTCTCTGGAATTGGATAGCCGGTAATTAAAAAGCACTAATCTTTATTTGATGTTAGATAAAACATATTTGATATTTTTTACTCTTATTGAATTTAGAAGCCCAATTGTTTGCACTGGATCACACTACCCATATTGGTAATAATGATTTTAGCTACTATGGGATTCATACAGTTTGGCAAGGTAACTTCTCTTTCCATTTTTCAAAGCTTATCGAATTTTCCCTAGCAGTCTTAGAAAACCTATTTTTCTTTGATCTGGCAAATAGCATCTCTTAGCACTATTAGTGGAGAAAAGTTCACATCTTCTACGATGTCAATGTCTAAAGTTTCTCAGTCAAGATTTACTTTTGATCACCAAGAGAGCGGGGTTGGTAGCAGTAGTAGCAGTATATCATCACAAATTATTGATACAAATGAGATTCCAATTGTGCACACTCTCAGACCAGCACAACGTAAATTATCCTTGATAATATGTGGATGGGGTTTTGGTAGAAAGGAATTAGAGGAGACTCTTGTCAAGTAGGTAGTTTCGCATTTGATTTTTATCATTAATACATTAGAGTTCCTAATCAAAAAAATTAAAATCAAAGGTTCATCTACTTTTCGATTTTTTCGTTAGGATGGAAAATTCTAAAGAATTTGAAAAGGCTGCAGCATGGGCCTTGTTTCACGGATGGGCTGAACGAGCTATCAAAGCACTGAATAACAGTCGAAGTAAGTATTTAGGTTTAGACTTGAATCTTTTGCCGTGTGTTCGATGTACACTTTTATTGAGCTATATTTAAAATTCCCAAAAAGATGAACGACTGAAATTGATTTCAACGGCGCTAGCTGGTTATGCAATCCATAACCAGGATGAAACATACCAAGCCAGCCCATTATGGCGCGAAATGTGCAAGAATCTAAGTCTTGAAATGCGTGACCCTTACCTTCGAGCAATGTTCTCATATATCGCATCAGGGCAATGGTCAGACGTACTGCACGAAGAAGGTTTATCTTTAAGTGACCGAATTGGTATTGCATTGCGATTCTTGGATGACGAACGGGTAATATCTAACTGTTTTTAACATTGTGAAATGAAATCTTGTTTAACTTAGAATATGTGATTGTCTTTTCAATTTTTGATCAGCTGGATGCTTACATTAGAGAAACAACGGCCAGAGTGGTACATGCTGGAGATATCGAAGGTGTTGTGTTAACCGGGTTGACCCCAGAGGGTGTGAACCTTTTCGAAAACTACGTAAATAACACGGGAGACGTACAGACTGCCAGTTTAGCACTTTCGTTCTGTGTTCCTCGTCGTTTCAAAGATACGCGGGTGATTCACTGGGTAGAGAGGTGAGAATAGTATCACTATTATCATCATCATCATCATCATCATCATCATCATCATCATCATCATCAACCCTTTCAGCTTTATTTTTATTGATAATTACAAGATGTTTTTAAAAAGTTATCGTCAACTTCTAGATCAGTGGGAAATGTTCCATCATCGTGCAAGATTTGACATAGAGCGTGGTAAACACGTTGGTCCTAATCATGCAGCTGCGGCAGACATGATCCCACCCCAAGTATCAGTCCGATGCAATTTTTGTAACCACAGTATTGCTCATAATACCCGTCTTCCCTCAAGCAAGGGCAAAGAGGGGAAATCACGTCAGGGATTTAATGGTGCTACTGCTGGACCCACAACCCCAGCCAAGGTAATGGAATGGTAATTGAAAAGATTCGTTCTCAAATTATGTCCTTCATTTCTAAATTGAAAACAACTTTTTTTATCACACTGTATAGACCACATGTTGCCCCGACTGTAGATTACCTCTTCCGCGATGTTCTATATGTTTATTAAACCTTGGTACGCCGATTGATTCATTGAGAGCACAGATTCCTTATAACCAAGATGGTCATGCACCCTCATCCACCAAAGACGGTATATATGATTAACTAAATTTTCACTCACCTGATAATGCAATATTTTCCTGGTTAAAATTTTATATTTACACAGGTCCAGCTGGATTTGATCTTTGGTTTACATGGTGTCAAACTTGTCGTCATGGTGGCCACGCAATTCACATTTTACAATGGTTCCAGAAACATAAGTATTGTCCAGTGAGCGACTGTTCGTGTCAATGTTCTATGTGAGTGAAAAAGGTCATATCGGAGAGATTTTAAGATGGAAAATCTAATAGATAGAGCGCGAGAATTTAGATGGCACATGATATATTAGGTATTTTTTTTTGAGGTTCCAAATAGGCTAAAAAAGTGTGTATAGTTAATATTATTTTAAAAATGAGTTTTTGACTTTACTGTTGAACATTTTCTTCAAACTGTAAAAATAAATTTTATTTTAATTTTTATTACAATTATTAATTAAAATAATTATGTATTTGATCAGACTTGTTTTTATTGTGTTTAAATTTAAAAATACATTTTTAACCCAATTTTTTATTGTTATTATTAAAAAGTTTTTATTATATTAGTAAAGTTTTTTATATTATAATTTATTTTTATAAAAAAGATCTTGTTTTTTAATAATAAAAATAGTTAAACAAAATATTATAAAAACATTTTTTAAATAATACAAATTAAGACAATTATAAGATTTTTTAACAATAAATAATAAAACTATTATTTATTTAATTATTATTATTATTATTAATATTAATAATAATAATATTATTATTATTATAGTGGTGTATATTATCTTAACTTACATATTTTAAGATTTGAATTCAAAATGTTAAGGCATTTTATACAATATAAGAAGACAAAAACTATTAAACAAGTCTTTTTAAGCTGTTTTTAAGAATTAAAACTTGTTTTTCCTTTTAATAATTAAACAAATATTAATAGAGTTATAATATTTTAAATTACTTTCTTTTATATAGCTAATAAACAAATTGAATCTTTTACTACAGATTATATAAGAAAATTATATGTATATTATTTTGTCTAATTGGTCGAAAATATAAATGTATACTGTATATATTTTAAATAATACAATAATTTCATCTTTTTTTTATATCAATAACTTTCTAAATACAAAATATCTTATTTGTATATATATATTAACATTTTTTTTTATATAATTTTATATTTATGTGCTGATTATTTTTATTTATTTGATTAGAAATAAAAAAGCTCAAAATATGAAAAAAAAACAAAAAAAATTAAAAATAAAGACAACATTACAACTATCATATTGTAAAGATAAACAATTAGATAAAAGTAAAAATATAATTTCAAATACAAAACTTAATTTTTTAATTTATAAGAATAAACAAAAACTCTTGAAATGAGAAAATTTAATATTATCTAAAAAAAGCATATACAAGTGAATTTTAAAGCAATCTAAAGTACAAAAAAAGAATAGAAAGAAAATGTATACAAATTGCAAAAACATACAAGTTAATTACTATTTTTTTGCTTTTATAATCTTCTATTAAGACAAAGAACCAGAATCAAATAGTAATTATAAAAAAAAATGAAGCCAACTACAATATATAAAAAAAGCTTTGTTTTTTGCAAGAAAAACTTAGTGTTTTACATAATAAACAAAAATATCAAGCTTTATCCTTAACCACTTTCAATTATTTTCATATATAGTGCTTAATCTTATACTTTACAAATATATTAAATAAAAAAAACAAAGTCAAGAATAGTAATCATATTGTACTTTCTGTTCTTAAAAAGAAAAAAATCAGAGAAATAAATAGGCTGCTTATTGTTTATACAAATGAACAGATTATTTTTTTTTATAACCAACTTCTTTCAAGATTTCAAGACAAGCATATCAAGCATACTTTGTTGTTTATAAATAAAAACATTAAAAAAACATGCTTAAAATGGCTTTATAATACAAAATTTGAAGACTAAAAAGTATTATTGTTACAAGTTTTTTTTTGTAACAAAATCATTTTACAATATTTCAATATCAATAATTATTATGTTCCAAAATCTACTATAATTTAATATATGCAAAAATGGGGTTATATATTTTGCAAAACTAAGCAAGATATTTATTATAATAGGCATAAATAGAAAAATATTGTAGTATATTGCCAAATATTTATAATAAAAATGATGTAATATGTTTATTTTATAAAGTTATTTGAACCAAAGAATAAGAAATTAATAATATTACCAATTCTAAATCCGTTTATTAACTCTATAAAACATGTTTTAGTCACTTATAATAAAACATACTTTTATGTTTTTAATAACCAACTCAGTTTATATCTTATAGAAAAAGAACCACATATCAAAAAAAAAGATAAAAGTTAAGTCTTAATGGTCTTTGATTTTATGTGCTCATGTTATGAAACATTGCATATTAGTAATAACAATAGCAAAAAACTGAATCTTTCAACAAAAGCCAAAATTATTATTAAGCCAGGAACATTTTGAGATCATTAGTAGAAAAATAACAATATAGTTAACCAACTAGTACAGAAAGCAGTTTTTCTTTTTAAATATTTTATTTTTAATTGTAAAAAATATTTTGTTTTGATCAATTATCTAATTATAATGCTTATATAAGTAATACTTTGATTTTAACAAGACTGAATTTTAAAAAAAAAGACAAACAATAAAAGTGTTATACAACATAGTTTATTTAAGATAAAATAAAGATCAGCCAAAATATGCAAGATAAAAATAGTAAGCCAAAAAGATTGTGTCATATCCTACAAGAACAAAATTTGTGAATTAATGGTTTGTGCCTTATATATACAAAGAAGCAATTCAAAAAAAATAAGAATTCAGATAACAATTGTAATTATAATAAAGCTAAAACACCATCTATTTTATTTGAAGTTAATTTTTTTTTGTATACTGTGTCTGGTATTGTATTGCAAGCCAACCAGACTTTTTGGCTAAAAAAACATGATTGCAACAAACCATAAAAACAACTGGCAAACATAAATTTTTATTGTATCTTAAGTTCTATTGTGAATGTAATTTTATTAAGCAGATTTGAAAAAAGGCAAAATGAAAAGCTCAAGCAAGCTACAACTACAAATTTGTCTTATTGAAGAAAAGAGTTCCAGAAATTTTGAATAACATATAAGAAGAACACAAGAAGTTATTCTGGAATTCACCTGCCAGAACTTTTAAAGCTTGCTTTAAGAGAAAACTTAATGCTTATTTCTATTAGTATTCCACCAAATGCTACTATTCAACAAAAACTTCAACTGTGTCTTAATAAAGAAAACTATGACTATACTCCAATATATAGATATTTCTATATTGAAAAAACACTTCATAAACGAAAATAGGAGCTTACAGCAGCAAACCTCACAAAAGAAGCTATTCGGAAACAACTCCACAACAAATTCAAGACAACAGCTGGACCTACAAACAGTCATTATAAACTAAGAGCTGCTCTTAGACTTTATGACCTATTCCACACCTGTAAAAACATTCTACAAAACCCAATTTTACAGCCTTTAAAGATTCAATACATTGAAAAGCTTACAAAACTGAAATTTCAACAATTTTTAGACCAAATTTTTTCAATAATTTTGGATTATTATCTGGAAATTACAGACAGTACTTGGACTTTGATGGAGCTCAGTCTTGAGAAGAAGGTTATGTTACCAGACAAAATTAGAGATATTGTTTAGCATGAAATTACCTTTATAAATCTTATCATTAATTAGCATATATTATCGTTTCAAATTATCACTTATTACATTAGCAAAATGTTCAAAATTATCATTTAATTAATAACCCAATTTGTACATAACACAAATGTAACTTAAGTGTGATAATCAATCATGCAATACTCCAAAATATGTAACATTTAAAAATTCGCCGAAATTTGTAGAAATTCACTGAAATAATTGATAGTTCACCAAAATATCTAATAGTTTACAAAAATAACTTGTAGTTCACCGAAATGTATCTTTAGTTTAGCAAAATTGTAGAAAAGAGCAAAGTTCAAGTTTATGGAATAGTGTTACAACAAGTTGTATAAAAGAAAAGCTTCTCTCTTTGAGAAAATATATCTTACTTTAGATTTATTACTTAGAACCATTCCTACACACACAAAAAGAAATAAAATATTAAATAATTCGAAAAACCAATTTCTTTAAAATATTGCACTTGGAAAATCTCCAAAAAAAAAACCTAACTAACATTTTGAAATTGATTAGCTACCAATTTCAGTAAACTGTTAGTGACTTCAAGCCTGGATAGAAAACATTTCCCTTGACAAAATTCTATTTCTTTTACATTTCTTTTATTTTTTTTCTTTTATTTTCTTATTATAATCATTAGAATAGCCTACAGACAAGATTCTTGTAGAAGAGTTGACTTTCACAGCAAAGTAACTACACATTTTTAGTAAGCTTCCAGATGAGCAATTCCTAGAAAAGAGTTAATGTTTACTACAATGTAACTATATGAAGCAACTGGCATGGAATTGGCCATTTTACTTATAAGCCCAGCAGTTCAAATTATAAAAGATAATTTGAAGATAAAATTCAGTTATTGGAGGTTCAAACACTTTCTATAGTTGTGAATTAACAGCATTACAACAAACATACAAGAGCTAAGAAGAGACCAAAAACATCTGGTAACACCAGGCAGCTTTGGATGTGTACAGGTCTGAGTCTTCTTTGTTTGGTCCAGACTTTAGGAATTGGTGTTGGATTAAATACCATTACATAGTGAATGTTATTCATTGAAAAAATTTGGACATTAATTGGGTTAAGATTAAGAGTCACTTGGATGTTTTGGGCAATGAGTGTGCTGACAGATTTGCTAAGGCTGCGACATTGTTGAGTTGGTGTCTACCTCATTTGGTCAGTGAACACTTTCTGAAGACTGGTAATACTGTGATTTCTGGTAATCCTAAACATTTTGTTTGCGATGTTTTCCAGTCAATTTATTGTGTACATTGAGAGATTGGTTCTGGTTCCCAGGTAGTAGCTAATTGTCTCCATGCTGATATTGATTGGTTCAGGTCATCATTGGTTTGGCACCCAGATTCTCATCTGGCTGCTGGCTTTACTAATTTGTGGTGTTACCAAAGGTTTTTGGTCTCTTTTCTTGAATGTTATAACTGTCTGTTGGTTGTAAATTCACGTTTTC
Organism: Geosiphon pyriformis; assembly: GCA_016748015.1. NCBI lineage: Eukaryota > Fungi > Glomeromycota > Glomeromycetes > Archaeosporales > Geosiphonaceae > Geosiphon > Geosiphon pyriformis. The sequence goes on along the minus strand of JAAOMT010000483.1, from coordinate 170,249 downwards.
TAGAAGTAGTTGAACCTCCAATAACTGAATTTATCTTCAAATTATTTCCTATAATTTGAACTGCTGAACTTATAAGTGGAATGGCCAATTCCGTGCCAGTTGCTTTGTGTAGTTATGTTGTAATAAACATCAACTCTTTTCTAGGAATTGCTCGTCTGGAAGCTCACTAAAAATGTGTAGTTACTTTGCTGTAAAAGTCAACTCTTCTACAGAAATCTCATCTGTAGGCTACTCTAATGATTATAATAAGAAAAAAAATAAAAAAAATAAAAAAAATGTAAAAAAAATAGAATTCTGTCAAGGAAAACGTTTTCTATTCAGGCCTGGAGTCACTAACAGTTTATTAAAATTGGTAGCTAATCAATTTCGAAATGTTAGTTGGGTTTTAGGAATTTTCCAAGTGCAATAATTAAAGAATTTGGTTTTTCAAATTATTTGATATTTATTTCTTTTTGTGTGTATAGAAATAATTCTAAGTGATAAATCTAAAGTAAGATACATTTTCCTGAAGAGAAAAGCTCTTCTTTTATACAACTTGTTGTAGTACTAGTCTATGAACTTGCACTTTTTCTCTTTGCTCAAATTTCAGTGAACTAAAGATACATTTTGATGAACTACAAGTTATTTCACTGAACTATTGATTAATTTGGGTGAACTATTCATAATTTTGGCAAATTTCTGTAAATTTCGGCGAATTTTAGAATGTTATAAAGTTCAGAGTATTGTGTAATTTGATCATCCTACTTTCTGTTATACTAATTAGATTATTTTAATTGAATCGTGATATGTGATAATTGATTAAATAATAAATGATAATTTGAAATGATATTAATATACTAATTAATTATAGGAATTATAAGAGTAATTTCGTGCTAATTAATAGCTAAAATTCTACTGGTAACATAATCTCCTCCTCAAGACTGAGCTCTATTGAAGTCCAAGCACTATCTGTGATATTGAGATAGTGATCTAAAATAATTGAAGTAATCTGGTCTGAAAATTGTTGAAATTTCAGTTCTGTGAGCTTGCCAATGTATTGGACTTTCATTGGTTGCAATATTAGATTTTGTAGAACATTTTCACAAGTATTAAACAAATCATAGAGTCTAAAAGCTGCTCTAAGTTTGTAGTGAGTGTTTGTTGGTCCAGCTGCTGTTTTGAATTCATTGTGGATTTGTTTTTGTATAGCTTCAGGAGTAAGATTTGTTGCTTCAAGTTCCAGTTTTCGTTTATAAAGTGTCTTTCCAATATGAAAGTATTTATAGATAAGAATGTGTTTATTGTTCTGTTCATTGAGAAGTGATAAAAGTTTTTGTTGCATTGTAGCATTTGGTGAAATGTCAATAGGGGCAATTAAAAGATTTTCTTCTAGTGCTTGCTTTAAAAGTCTTGGTAACCTATTTTTAGAGTGATTTCTTGTTTTTCTTCTATAAAGGTAATAGTTCTGTAAATGATTTGCTACTGGAGCTGTGGTTTCCTTCTGAATGTAATTAATTTAACTTCCATTAATCATTATGAATAAGTCAGAAAGTGTTTTCAAGACTAACATTAACTTTTGGGATATTTGTTGAATATTTCGAGGAATAATCATGATAAAATTAATTAATTATGAAAAGAGAGAATAAAAAAAATTATTTTTGGGATATGAGGTTTTTATTTGTTTTTGGGTTTGGGTGTTTTTGTAATTTATTTACTGTTTTTGTCTTTGTGTTTTTAGTTTAGAATTATTGTAAAATTTAAGTGTTCAAGTTTGGTTGTTGTTCTATTATAATTATTGGTTCTAAATTTTGGAGAATATCTTCAGGATTAATTAAAGAAGAATGTGTACCGATTTGTGAAATTAATGGTTCAGGATTGTTTCTGAAATGATAGTGTTTCAATCTGTCTCTATGTGCAACTTTTGCTAGTATTTTGTTATCAAGTCTTAACTTATATGATCCATTGTCTAGACTTTTGTGAATATAAAATGGTCCATCCCATTTGTTTTCAAATTTTCCACTCTATTGTTTTTTAGTCTTAGTTCTGTGTAAGAAAACTTTATTTCTAACTTTAAATTCGCTGGTAATAGGTGGTAATTTGTTGTCATGTCTTTTTTTTTGTTGAGCTTGAGAATGTTCAATATAAGTTGCTGCTATTCTTCTTTTTCCTTCCAGTGTACTAAGAAGAGTGTAGACTCTTTTTTGGAGTGTTTCTTGAAAGTTTTCTTCATTGATTGGTTGTACTGGATATGTTTCCACTGTGAAATTAATTGGTAATGTTGCTGTCCTTCCATAAGTAAGATCAAATAATATGTGTTTCATAGTATCTTGTTTTAGTGTTCAGTATGCTAGTAACACTGATGGAATAAAGATATCCCATTCCTGCTCAAAGTTTGTTAAGACTTTGGCTAGAGATTCACACAATATTCTGTTGAAATGTTCTACAAGTCCATTTGTTTGAGGATAGTAAGATGATGATAGAGGTCTTTTGACATTGAACCATTCACAAATTTTTTGTATCAAGTTGTTCACAAAATGTGTTCCTTGATCAGATAAAAGTTCAATTGGGCATCCATGTCTACAAATAATGTCTTTATAGATGAAATTTGCTACTGATTTTGCATCTGCTCTTTGGATGGCTCTAGTTTCAGGCCATTTGATAAGATAATCCACTGCAACTACAATATAACGATTTCTTTGGGTTGTAATAGATAATGGTCTGATTAAATTAATTCCAACTCTGTCAAAAGGTTGTCCAACTTTGATTGGATTTAAAGGTTCTATAGGGTGAGTTCCTTCTTTTCTTTAACAACTATTACAAGATTCTATATATTGTCAAATGTCTTTTTGCATGTGAGGCCAAAAATAATGTTCAAAAGTTTTTTGAATTGTTCCATCTCTTCCCAAGTGTGCTGAAGAAGGATTTGTGTGCATGTTGTATAAAATTGTTTCTTTTTCATTTTTCTGTACTAATCTGAATGGTTGGTTTGGGTTTTTACGATTTTTGTAATATATTTTGTTATGGTGTATAAAATATTGTTTGAATTGGTATTGTAATCAATGTTTTTTACTTGAAGACCAATTTTCTGGCATGGTGAGAGTCTCCAAATAGTTTTTGATGTTGTTGTAGTTTTCTAGATCCATTATTGTTGATCTTGTTGTTTGTTCTGTTGTTAAGTTTGTTGGTGTTTTGTTGGTGTTGATGTTGGTATTAATATTGTCTCATTCTTAAGAGGCTATCAACATTGGTGTGTAGTTTTCCTGGTTTGTGATGTACAATGTATCTGTAGTCTGCTAGGAAGTCATTCCATTAAGACTGTTTGGCACTTTGTTCAGTTTTCTTTTTATTAAGCCATTTGAGGCCAATATTGTCAGTTATTATGTCAAATTTTTTTTCATTCTTTAGATATTGTTGAAAGTGTTTGAAAGCCCAGATGACTGCAGTGGCTTCCAATTCAGTTGAGCCATATTTGAGTTTTGTTGGCTTGAATGTTCTGCTGGCATAGGCAATAATTTGTTCCTGGCTATTTTTATCTAATTGTAATAAGATGGCACCAAATGTTATGTGTGAAGCATCAGTGGCTAATTGGAATCGTTTGTTGAAGTCTGGGTAAGCAAGAACTGGAGCTGTTGTCAATTTTGTTTTGAGAGTTTCAAAAGCTTTTTGTTGTTCTTCAATCCATTTGTATGGTACATTTTTGTTGATAAGATAATTGAGTGGTTTGGCAATTTCTAAGAATCCTTTTATGAATTTTCGATAATAAGAGGCTAATCCTACAAATCCTCTTAGTTCTGTAGTATTTCTGGGGGTTTGAAAGTTTTTGACAGCACTGATTGTTCCTGGATTTGGTTTGACTCTATCTTTACTAACTATGTGTTCAAAAAAGATCAAGCTTGTTTTTCCAAAGTGACATTTTTCAATGTTTAACTTTAATCCTGCTTTCCGTAATTATTGAAAAACTTCTCACAGGTGAATAAGATGAGTCTCAAAGCTTGGTAAGTATACATTAGTGTTATCAAGATAGACAACTACTAATTGCCACAAGAGTTCTTTATATACCACATCCATGAGTCACTGGAATGTTGCTGGTATATTGCAGAGTCCAAAAGGCATAACATTAAACTCATAATTTCCTCCCTGAGTGGTAAATGCTGTTTTGGGTCGGTCTTTTGGGTTCATTTCGACTTGCCAGTATCCACTTTTCAAGTTTAAAGTTGAGAAGAACTTGGCTTTTCCTAGAGCATCTAGCATGTCATCAATTCTTGAAAGAGGGTAGGCATCTCCAATTGTTACACTGTTCAATTGGCGATAGTCAACACAAAATCTGATTTTTCTATTTTCTTTTTGACCAGGACTACTGGTGAAGCCCAAAGACTTCTTAATGGTTGAATCAATCCATTATTGAGCATTCTCTGGACTTCTTCTCTAATAAATTGGTGGCTGGCCAGTGGCACTCTGTAAGCTTGCTGTCATTTTGGTGAAGCATCTCCTGTATGAATCTGATGTTGAACCATATCCGTTTTTCCCAGGTCATTGTTGTCTTTTGCAAATATATCTGTAAATTCAGCTATTAATTGTTTCAATTGTCTTTGTTGTTGAGGTTTTAAGGGATCCATGTTGATTTGAGAGAGTTTTTCTTCCAAAAAGTAGTAGTTTTCAGTAGTGGGAATAATATTTAGATTTGAGAGTAGTGTGTGTCTTACAATTTCGATGAAATTAGAGACAATTTGAGGGTTTTCATCTTGAAAAATATTGCTGTGTATAATTCCAATCTCTAGTTTGTTTAATAAGATAATAGGATAATTATTGGGGTTGTAAAATATAACTCAAAATTTTTTCATTCCTTTGGGAATATAAACATTTGGAATTGAGATTTCATGCTTCAAACAGATTTGTTCATTGAATTCAAAGATTTGTTGTGTAGTGGTGGGTTTTGAGCAAGTATAAATTTCGTGATGTTCTCCAAAAGATGAAATGGTAATTGGCTAGGGAAGTTGAAGAATCTGGTGAGATTCATTTTGTGTATTCAGAGTTATGTTTACTGGAACTATAAATCGTCCAGTTGAACCAAAACCTTGAGTTCTTTTTTCACTTTTTCCCAATTGTTCTCTGTTGTTTATTGATTGTAAACCCAAAATGTTGATTAAGGGTAAGTAAATTGCTTGAGCAATTTTTTCAGCATGTTCAATTCTGAATGATTTGTCTGTTTCATTCTGTAACATGATGGTAATGTCTTCAGTGTATCCTGCATCTATAACTCCTCCTTTAATATTGATTCCTTTGCTTGCCAATGATGATCTGGAGGCAATTTGAACTATTGCTTCTGGTGGTATTTCAAGAGCAATTTTGAAATTGATTTTTGTCAAGGACTTTAGTAAGAGAACCAAAGTATTTTTTCCTAGGTATTTTAGATCATATCCAGCATTAATTTCGTGTGCTTTTTCTGGTCTGATTCTTTGGCCATAGTTGTCAAAATATTTAAGTTGTAGAGGTGGTTGCTTTTTAAGAAGATAGATGGGGGTGGTTGGTAGTTCTTCTACTAGTTCAGATACTCCAAATTCGATTTCATTTTTATTATTCTCATCTGGCAGAGGAATGCTAAGAGCATAACATTCTAAACACCATTGATCATCACAAGACATAACACATTCTTCACACAATTGAATGTTTATTTGTTCTAATCATTAAATTTGAGCTTCTTTGGTCGGATATATGTGGCTTGCAATTTGGTGGTAGGTTTCTACTTCATCTTCATAATCAAATCCAGCTAATTTCATGATATACTCAATATATTCAGCTTCTTTCATTTGGCGGACATCTTCTTGGATGGCTCTATTGATCAATGCTATTGCTAAGTCAAAAATTATTTCAGCATCATGAAAGTAGTGATAAAGTTTATTGAGAGCACTGTTGTATGCTGCATTAAATGGTATTCCTCTTCTGACTTTTTTCAAAATTAATAAAGCATATTGACAGGTTTAATTACATACTCCTCCTCTCATTGCTACATCAATCCAATTGCATTCTTCTGGTAGCATTTCTCCACATGTAAGACAAGGTGTGTTGTTCTATTTTCCATTTTTTTTTGGAGATCCAAATCGTTCTCTATGGCATGCTTTGCAAAAGTAACAGGTACGAGTTTCATATTCCTCTTTTGGAGAAATACATGCTCCCATTAATGAAAGTTTTTTGTTGCAATCTTTGCATTTGAGTGGAATATAGGGTGGTTGTTTCCGTGGTTCTGGTGTAGAATATCTAACTTTTTTCTATCCTCTTGATTCTTTAAAAATCTCTTGTTCTGTTTCCTCAGCCCAATTGGATGGTGATCAAAGAGCCATGTAGGTTTCAGTAAATAGTATTTCTTTCTCCTCTTCAAATTCAAATACTGGGGCTTTTTCTGATCATTTGTTAAAGGTACCACAGGTTGCAGGTACTATGGTATATTGTTCTTGGTATGAGATTTTAAATTCTTGAGTTTCCCAGTTTAGGTTTGCATTGGCCTTGAGAAACCAATCATTTCCGACTAAAACTTGGTATTGGGGTGCATTCATAACAAGAACTTTAACTGAAATGGTGATTCCATCAATTGTAAAAGGGAAATCATCAATTTTTCCTACTGGAGTCTTCTTTATATCATCAGCTGTGACAATAACTGTTTGAGCTGGTTTGTCTATGTTTTATTTGAGTTGTTGTATTAGCTGGTAAGTGATAATACTTCCAGCCGATCCACTATCTAAGATTAAGCAAATGGGTTTTTCTTCTATTGTAGCTTCTGTGTACATAGCAGTAATTGCTTTCTGTTCATTGACTGCTGCATTACTAAGCAGAAATGGTGATTCATTTGCTTCAAATTCAAATAGAAATATATCTGACAGATTGGCATTTTGGACAATTTGAGCTGGTAGAATGGTGTGGTTGGAAGAGTTTGATTTTGGTGCTGCAACTTTACCTTCAGAAAGTGCAGTTTGTTGAAAATCCGATTCCTCTGGTATTGTAAGATAACTGGGTTGAGTGTGATAATGATTGGGTCTTTGCTGACCAGAATTTCGGGGAACCAACTGGTTATTTGAATTGATTCTGTTGTGGTTACTCTGCAATTAATTTTGGGATATGAATTGGTTATGTTGAACCAATCTTTTTGCTGGTACTTGATATTGTTGAGTGGATGGTGTCTAATATGGCTGAATTGATAAAGGTTGCTGATATTGTTGCTGCATTGGTTGTGGAGCTGGTAAATAGTAACTGTTTTGATTTTGTGGTCTTGGTAAATAATAGGTTGGTAGTGGAGATTGGTAATAGAATTGTTGTGATGAAAAGTAACGTTAATTACTCTTGTTTTGTTGGTCTCTTTGTAATTTCCTACAATCTCATTTTCAGTGTCCTGGAATTCCACAATAATGACAATTTTGAGGTTGGTTGTTGGATGGTGATCCAAAATTGTTTTGGTTGTATCATTGTGGGAGTTGATATCTTTGTGGTTGTTGTTGCTGTTGTTGTTGGTTTGTGAAGTAGCTTTCAACCTTTTTTGTGAGTTGGTCTATTTTTTTTTCAGCTGTTGAGCTGGTTTCTCCAATTGCAAGGTTTACAAGCTTGGTGTAATTTGCTTTTTCCATTGTCATTTCATAGCTCTTTGCATGTCTAATAGCAGTTGCTAAGTCTGCTGGAGCATGTGGATGGACTTTCTTAATCAGTTTGTTTTTTAACTCTGCTATAAACTGATCCAGAATTTGAGCATCAGAATAGTAGTCATTGGTTTTCAATTGTCAGATTCATCTGAGAAGTTTGTTAAATTTTTCAAGATAGGTCATAACAGTTTTAAATGTTTCTTGTTTGATATTGTAAAAGCAGTTTTTAAGAGTAATAGAGGTATTGTTGTAGAAAAGCATCTTTAAATGCTTGCCAGTTTTCAAATAGTTCTTCTAAGTTTTCAAATCATTCTTCTGTTGTTCCTTGAAGAAAGTAGAGAATTGCTTTGAGCATTCTTGCTGCGATCCAACCATTTGCATCTCCTGCTTTTTGAACTTTGTCAAGCCATTCTTGAGAGCTGGTATCATTGTCTTCACCAATGAATTTTGGGATTTTTGTAATGTAAGCAGTTGCCATTTCTTCTTTATTTTCTGTAATTTCTTCTGGTTCTGATTCAGTTTCTTTACTTTCCAAGCTGCCTGAGTGATTACTTTCATTTTTCTGTAAGTAATTAATGATATTGGCACTTGTTAATATTGGTTCTTGTTGTTGAGTAGGATTTCTAGGTGACTGAAAATCTTCTGGTCTGGAAAAACAGTTAAGTAGTGAACTTGGTGTTTGTAGTTGAACAAGTGAAATTGGAAATAGTGTAATAAAAAGTAGTAATTTGGCACTGGTTTCTTGTTCAGGTGTTTGCAAGTGTTTGGCAGCTGTTTTTTGTAGTATTGGAGTGTTTGGGATGATTCTTGAGTATTGCTTCAATTTTTGTTTGCCTTTGTTGCTTGTTTCGGTTTCTGATTCAAAGTCAAAAGAGTATTTAGACTGTACTGGGTATTTTTTTTTACAATATTCAATAATGTTAAAATTAAGTTCTTGGTAGTAGGTAGCAAGTGTTTCACTGTTTAGGTCTTCTGTTCCCAATTGTGAATAGTGCACTAAATTATTGTAGAGGTTGCTTCTAACTTCTAAAATGTTGTAGTTTTCAAAAAGATAATTGTTAATGTGGTTTTCAATATATTGGTATACTGATTCTTGACAACTTCAATTCCGTCTGGAATGTTGAATTTTTGCTTGCAGTGGGTGTAAATTGACTGGTAATACTCTAGAGTTGCTGTGTCTGGTGTGGTCACCACTTTGAATTTGTTGTTGCTGTGTTATTTTTGTGAGAGAGCACCAAATGTTACCAGAGGTTTTTGGTCTCTTTTCTTGAATGTTATAACTGTTTGTTGGATTGCAAATTCACATTTTCTAGAAGTAGTTGAACCTCCAATAACTGAATTTATCTTCAAATTATCTCCTATAATTTGAACTGCTGGGCTTATAAGTGGAATGGTCAATTCCGTGCCAGTTGCTTTGTGTAGTTACATTGTAATAAACGTCAACTCTTTCCCAGGAATTGCTTGTTTGGAAGCTCACTAAAAATGTGTAGTTACTTTGCTGTGAAAGTCAACTCTTCTACAGAAATCTCATCTGTAGGCTACCCTAATGATTATAATAAGAAAAAAAATAAAAAAAATAAAAAAAATGTAAAAGAAATAGAATTCTGTCAAGGAAAACGTTTACTATCCAGGCCTGAAGTCACTAACAGTTTATTAAAATTGGTAGCTAATCAATTTCGAAATGTTAATTGGGTTTTAGGAATTTTCCAAGTGCAATAATTAAAGAATTTGGTTTTTCAAATTATTTGATATTTATTTCTTTTTGTGTGTATAGAAATAATTCTAAGTGATAAATCTAAAGTAAGATACATTTTCCTGAAGAAAAAAGCTTTTCTTTTATACAACTTGTTGTAGTACTAGTCTATGAACTTGCACTTTTTCTCTTTGCTCAAATTTCAGTGAATTAAAGATACATTTTGATGAACTACAAGTTATTTCGCTGAACTATTAATTAATTTGGGTGAACTATTCATAATTTTGGCAAATTTCTGTAAATTTCGGCGAATTTTAGAATGTTACAAAGTTCAGAGTATTGTGTAATTTGATCATCCTACTTTCTGTTATACTAATTAGATTATTTTAATTGAATCGTAATATGTAATAATTGATTAAATAATAAATAATAATTTGAAATGATATTAATATACTAATTAATTATAGGAATTATAAGGGTAATTTCGTGCTAATTAATAGCTAAAATTCTACTGGTAACAGCGGACTGCAGACCTTTGTTTTTATTTTATGAAGACTTTATATTTTCAGCTTCCAGTTGCTATGTATAAGCGTTTTTATAATAAGTGTTATCCTAGTGTGTTGTGTTTGTTCTGTGGAGATGTTAAAATCTTGTATCATGTTTTTTCTTGCCCATTTGATGCTGATGGTTGGGCTTGGTTGATGAACACCCATGTTTCTACTTGGGAGATATGTTCTGAGTTGTTTTGTTTGTCCTTGTGTGTTTCACAGTTGCTGATTATTTGTGCTTCCAATGCAGCTGTTTGTATTGCTCTGTGTAAGGGCTTTGTTTTTAGTAGTTGGTTTGACAAATTTGTTTCCATTTTCAGGGATTTCAAGACTGTGAGTTTGAATATTGCAAACTTTGTACATGATTTGTGTATTGCTTTCTGAGAGGATATTTGGCTGGTTCGTACCAAACACCAGGTTTTTATGGAAAAAAAGGGGCTAATCTCACATGATGGCTCTATTTCTGCCTCAATCTCCAGTCTTTCTTTGGTACTTTCATCTGGCATTATTAGATTGTTGAGTATTGCTGAAGTACATGGTGTTAGTTTTGGGTTCTACAGATCTTGTCTGTTTTTTTCAGGTATTAGTGACATGGTCTCTGTTTATATAAATGTTTAATGTTGTTCTGATTGGCCTGAGTGACTAGTCATGTGTAGAAAGTACATGATTCACACCTAGTTTAGATTATTTATATGATGTATAGTACTAAGTTGCATTTGGATTTCACTCATTAAACGTAATAAAATAAAATAAAAAAAAAACTTTTTGTTTCTTTAATTTTATAATTATTAATCAGAGCAAAGAGTAAAAAAGCTGTACTTAATATTTTTTAAGATATCTAATAAAGTTTGAACCAGAAAAGTTTTTTCTATTGTAAAAATAGTTAAACAGAATATCTTAAAAGCTTTTTTTTTAAATAATAGTAATAAAAAACTGCTTTAGTGATTACTAAAACATTTTTTTTATTTTTAACTAGCTTTTTTTTAGTCAAAGTTTTTTTAAAGAAACATATTTGGATTAATTCCAGTATTGTCACTATCTTTTCTAAAAGCCCAAAAGTATTTAATAATAGGCCAGTTATTAAGTTAGTTTTTTTACTCTTTTTATTACATTTGGTGCTTTTAATATTTTTTTTTTAAGATAGTCAAAAAAACCATAAGTTTAAAAAAACAGCAATAGTTGTTTGCTCTTATTATTATTATACCAAACTTATTTGTGATTCTTAATAAGATTTTAGAAAAAATTTCTGTTATATTATTTAATTTGTTTTTTAAGATAAATCAGAATTAACTACTGACTATATTGTTTAATATAGTGTTTTTTAACAAATTATTACTAATTATAGAAACAAAGCAAATTTTTTCTATTGGTTTATTTGTTCTTAAAAACTGGGTTAATTAAATAGAAATTAAATCAATTTTTTTATTGGTTTTTGGTGCTATTACTAATAATATTTGGAAAACTATTACTAGTTATCAAAAATTTACTGAGTAAATAGTCTTTATTTTAGTGTTTAGTGCAACTTTTAAAATCAAATTAACTTATATTAAGACTATTTTTTAGTCTATATATGGTTTCTTAGATGTAAAGTCAGTATTAAAAAACAATATAAAGCTTTTTTGTATGGAGTTTGCTTCTTAAAAGTTTTTAAAAACTGCTTTTCTGATTGAGTTTATAAGTTTTGTTTGTTTAATTACTTTTAAAATTACCAAATCTTTAGTGGTTTTTGAATCTGATTTCTTTTTTGTTACTATTGTATTGTATAATAATATTTTTAAGTGTATTTATTGTCAATATTAAGATAATTCTTGGTGTATTTGGTAAAGTTTTTTGTATTGTATTAAAGCCAACTGGTGTTTAATAATATATGATTGTTTATTTTAAAACTTTAAATGTTGTTATATCTGTTTTGAATTATTAGTTAGTTTTGTTAAGCAAAAATAGTATTAAGATTTTTTCTCTTATAAATTACAATAAGATTATTTTGTTTTGTAATAAGTTTAAAACCAAGTTGGTCAACTTTTTTTCTGACTATACTGTTTATAAAATCAGTAATATAATTTCTTAAGTTAGTAATTAAACTTGTTTTATTTTTTATTTATCTAATTTTGGTTATTATTTTTAGTTTGTTCTAATTATATTTGGCTCACAAAATAATTTAAATATAATTATTATTAAAATTGATACTTTAAAGAAATATTGTATTTAATAGAAAACTCATAAATGCCAATGCTGTTTTAAGTACTAATGCTTAAATTATTTAATTGTTAATTATAAGATGTTTTTACTTTTTTTTTTTAAAACTCTTAAAGCTTTTATGTTTTGTTTTATTAGTGTTAAATTTTATGTCAAGATTGTTGTTTTTGTGTTTTCTTTAGTTTCTAGTTTCTGATTGGTTCTGCTTTTTTTGCTAATATAATGATTAATATTTTTGTAGTTTTTTTTTTGTTGGTCTCTTTGGAATTTAATTTGGCCAAGTTTTTTACTTTGGTCAAATCTATTGTTAAGCCAATTGGATCTTTGGTTACCATGTTTAAACAATTTATTAATAATAATTTGGTTTCAAGTAGTATACTTGATTTTAGAATTAATAAAATTTTGATATATATAGGTATTTTTAGCAAAGCAATTGGTAAATTAAAGTAAAAAACAATTGTTTTAAAAACTAAGATAGTTTTAAGAATATTAATGTGTTTGGTCTTTATGTAAGTTTGTTTGCAGTTAATAATAACATGTTTTTTAACTTAATATTACTATAAAAACATAAACCTATTAGTATTAAAACTGATGTTTTAAAAATGGCCAAGTGGTTGGTTAAATTAGTTAATAATAGTATTATGTTGTTTAAGATTGTTCAAAAAATGTTTTTTTTAAATAAGTTTTTTTCTAAGATATTAATATAGTATAGTCTGAATTGATTTGAATAGCTGGTTATATATAAAAAGTATGTGAACTGTATTTAGCTTTGAGACATTTAGTTTGTTTTTAATTTCTAAATAATAATTGGGCCATACTTGTTAAATACATAAAAAAAAAACATATTAGGTTTTTTATCTTAAAATTATCTGCAATATTTTTTATTTACAAATGTGGTTTTTTTGGTAATTTAATATAATAGTAATTTAACTACTTAATTTTTTAACAATGCTTTTTTGAACTTTTTTTTATAAAACTTATTGTTTTAAAATATTAAAATACAAAATAATTAATTCTATTAATCTTTATAATTTTTGGCTAAAAAACACTTGAAAATTCAGCAATTAAAAATTTATGTTTAATAATCTTAATTCTATTTTCAAAAAATGTTAAATTGTAAATATTAAATTAAAAATTTGCCATTTGTTATATATTATATTCCAACTTTTAACCAATTGTCAATTAAATCAAGAATTCTTAAAAAAAAGGTTCAAAAAATTAGAAATATTTCTTAATTAACATATATCCAATTTTTCATTCCATTAAATCAGCAAAAAACCATGAACGCTAAATAACTGAAAAATTCATCTGTGTTTCAATGAAACCAGTGCTGAGTCAACAAAAAATCGTGTCTCAACACTAGTTTTGTAACTGGACAAAAAATCTTGAATGACAAAGAACTGAAAAATTCTCATTATGCCATTATTTTCCTACTTTATATCTATTAAGTGGCAGATTTGCTCTTTTTTGCCTGTTGCCTTGCTTACTGTCAGTAATAATTTCGAAGGATTTGGTATAACAATCTATTTTGATGTCAAATTATTCTATACGGGCATTCATCTAGAAAGTCCAAAATGTCCATTCCCCAGATTTGCGTTCAAAATACTCGCGTATTTTGTTTTCCGACGCTAGCTATCTCCAGACATACCTGGAGGAAAAAAACTTACTGGCAAATTAAATATAGCGCTTTATCTAAAATTCGGTATCAGTGCAAAATAATCAGTGGGAGCAATATCACGTGATTAAATTATCATGCTCAAGTAAAATAACTTTCGATTTGAAAACCAGATATAGTTATATGGCCAATGGCATTTCTGTGTATTGAAACATTGAATTTAGTATTATCTTAATTTAAATGAAATCGAAATGGTATTTTGAAAGTATATTGGTTTACTTCTATATTGAGAACTTCCTAATAATGATTTCAAAAGGTTAAGTATTGCAAGTTTCAATTAATCCACTTTTAAGAAACCTTAAGTCAACAAAATTGATTATTCCTGACTTTCTTCCAAACAATGAAAAGCGGTTACAAGATCTTCTCGAAAGAAATTGCGGGGGTTGAATAATTTGAGATTAATATTATAAAGATTTGCCGGTTAATGCATTTTGAAGTGTTTCATATATCTCAACTTCAATGCTGGCAGCAGCTTTTTCTGCTTCAGGGCCACTAGCATTGGCAATACGTTGGGCTTCGGCAAGATTTGTTTTGATGGTCTGTTAAATATCAGATTTCAAATTTTGGTTCATGATTCAAAATACTTGAGCGCAATCGAGACTGAGAAATTTTACCTCCAAAGAAAAATCATCCAATGAGCAAGCCTCTATGGCATTTATATCAAGTGTTGAATTCGGATTCATAATGGCAAATCCACCACTCACTGGGCTCCACAGATTGAGAAAATTTGATTTTACAAAAAGGAAAGAGTTGCTAAATAGAATTTCTTACTTACCGAAAAACTTTTTCGTCGAGTTCGGATTCTCAACTATTTCAATAACACCCGGTTTCAATTGTTCAATGGAAGGAATATGGTTAGCCAGAATACCCATATCACCGGCTGTAGAACCGAGATTCACCTGTTGAACCTCAAAGCTCCGATATATTGTCTATAAAGAACAAAAGTCATTAAAAAAGTCTAGCCAAGAGCTTCCAAGATCGGATGACAGTTTTACGCACTCTTGGGTGGAAGTTTATGTGTCTATAAACACAAAGGGGCAAGTAAATTGGAGAAATTAAAATTAAAGGGTGTTTCTAACCTGGTGAGGAAGGGTGAAGCTCAAGCGTAATATGCTAGCTGAGCTACCTGTGGCCTCGTCCGCATAAGAACGTGCTGGAAAAAGCTCAAAGAAACGAAGTTGAGCATTCTTGATTTATGAACTTTGAGGTCTTTAAATAACCATCCAAGGTAAAACTGGTTCATACCAAAAGCTGGCCTGAGAAAGGAAATGGTACGCCCGGTCCTTGCAAGAAAGTTCATAGTTCGCAGGTTTTTGATTCAAAAATATAATTTTGGTTGAAATGTGATGGCAGATTTCTTGTGATCAACATTCCGCATGTATATGATAGGAAAAATACGACTGTAGATTAAAAGCAGGCAGTTGGTCAACTGAAATTATTAATGGCTTCAACTGAAGAGTTTTTAAAATTACAAATAAAATATCTCAAAAGCCTTCGTGCAATTCGTGCACGCTCGCTCAAGGTTTATGAAAAATCTAAAACAAACCAACTTAATCACTTCGAGGTAGACTTTACCAAACTCGACAATGTCATTGATTTAGTTATTTCTTTGATTAAACGCGACTATGAAGACGCGAGTTCTATCCCACCTCATAGCCGTTGGCGTCACTTTGACGTCGGTGGAAAGCCTCGTGTTCAAAGTCTGATTGAAAGTTGGGAAGGCCAGTGTGAACCTGTAGAAATGACTAGGCGAGTCTTGGACTTGTTCGTTGTTTCCGTTTTATTAGACGCAGGAGCAGGAGCTACTTGGTCTTATAAAGAATCCGAGACAGGTCAAACATTTAAAAGATCTGAGGGCCTCGCAATTGCTTCATTGGATATGTTCAATACTGGTTTTTTTTCAAGTCAAGAAGATCAACCGCATCGGGTAGATGGTAAGAGCATTATTTATCTTATATTAACCTTTTGTATTTTAGTCTTAATGGTGGGAGTTCTAGAAGGTGGATTATATTAATAGCTCAGCCATTCTCCAGCTGACAAACTGGTGAATATCAGTGTTGATGATATGGCAAAGGCTTTTCAAGTGGATAATATCCACAATCCTTTGGATGGTCTCGAAGGACGTGCTAATCTTATATGTCGATTGGGTGAATCTTTAAAGTATCACCAGGAATTCTTTGGGGGTGCGGCTAAATTGGTGGGTTTTATATCAATCGTGCTATTTTAAGCTAATAAAATTGGGTAACTTGTTACTCATAAGTCCAAAATGATAAATTGGTAAGGATCTTCTCAGCCAGCAAGGCCTGGTAATATTATAGACTATCTCCTTGAGCACCCGACCACCCAAAAACCTGAATTGGTTGTAAAACTAGACACTTTATGGTCTGTTATAATTGATGGGCTTTCGGATGTATGGCCACCAACTCGAACTTCCCTAGGTGGAGTATCTCTTGGGGATGTTTGGGCTTGTGAGGTTCTTCGGGAGCCAGACGCAGCGCTTGACTCTACTGAACATCTTGTACCATTCCATAAGCTCTCACAATGGCTCACATATTCTCTTATGGAACCAATGAACAAAATCATGGGAATAAAATTTGAGGGCGTAGAAAATTTGACTGGGCTACCCGAGTATCGAAATGGTTTGTTCCTATTTAATACTTACAAATACCAATTTAGATTGTAATGGTTTCGGTCTTACAATTTATTATATATAGGAGGCCTGTTTGTTGATACCGGATTATTGACTCTTAAGCCAGTGTCCCGTGAGCGGGGACTTGCTAATTTTAAAGGAGATAATCTAAAAAACGAGGCTGTTCCAGTTTTTGAGGTTGATGACCCTGTGATTATTGAATGGAGAGCTTTAACAGTAATTTTGTTGGATGTTGTCACCAATAAAATTAAGGATTCCCTAGATCAGAGTCTCGTGCTGACACAGATCTTGGAAGCTGGTACTTGGAAAGTATGTTAATGAACTTGGTTTTTGATTTATTGTTCCAACACGTATACACAGAAAATTAAATTCTTATTGCACAAAGGCGGGGAGAGAAATTGCTGAAAAGCTCAGGCCTAAAACTAAAGGGCCTCCAATTTCTATCAAGTCTGATGGAACTGTATTTTAATACGGCCTTAAAAGTTGAAGCAAAATTTTAAGCAATAAGAGCAGAATATTAGAATTTTACTTTTTGCTTTATTTTATTGTTGAGTCACTTCGATTGTTTTTGACTATTTTTAATATTTATAAATTATTATGAGGAGACGTTTCCCAAAGCCTGTCCGTATTTCATCTTTTGACCATGGGTGACCACAAATTTAAATTGTGCTGGTGCCTCAAATATTAACACAACGGTCGAACCTAGTGCAAACCCACCCATTTCATCCCCAACTCTTAAGGGTTGACCCCCCAACAGTTTACTAGCTTTTTTATAGGACACTTCTGTATAGCTTCCAACAACTAAGTCTTCCTTCCGGTTTGTGCGCAAAACCTAAATGAATAAATGAAATTTAGTGACTATAGGTGTTCAAACTAAAATTTGGTCACACTTACCTGATCAAAATTGATTTTGATCGAGCCTACATTTGTCGCGCCAACCGGAACCATGGAAAAGAAACCATATCTCCATCTTCCAAGTAGTACGACACGTTCATTTAACACAAAAAGTTCCGGTAATAATTTAAACATGTAGGGAGAAACGGAAAAAAGTTCACCTAAAATATGGCAAAATTAATTAATTTGATTTATACAGTGGCGCGACCGGATATTCAGTTTAAGATTTTTACCAGCAAAATGTCGTCGATATTCCACAACCCAATTAGTTGGTGAATGAAATCGATGATAGTCCCCAGGAGCCAAATAAACAACACAGAAAAACAAAGCGTTCCCACGATTAATCTGATGTGGCTTTCCTCGTGTGTAGAGCGTTGTCTCAGGGACATTTTTGGCAACAATGGCCTCTTTTTTCTTATCTTTATTCTCTTCAGGAACAGTCGCATCGTCCCCTATTTCACTTCTATGCTGGGTCGCTTCCATAGGATCCTCTCCCAATAGTGAATCCAAGGTATAAATTATACCGTTTACATTTGCAAATTCTTTTTCGTCGACCAAGCTAATTTCAGAATTTGGGATTGCCTCGTAATCTTCTGCGATAGATCCATGATTTGATCTCTCATTCCCCAAAAGTGCACTAAGAGAATATGTAACGCCTTTCACTTGTTCGACTTTATCTCCATGAATTACTCCAAAAGCTAATACTTGACCATCCGCAGGCGATACCTTGAATCATTCAACATTATGTAAATGATCCACGAAATTAAATTTCAAAGAATATATCAATTTACCAAACTCGCATCTTCAATCGGCCTGACACCAGGTTTAAGAGATCGGTAAAAGAAAGATCCTAAATTCGGATAATTCTTTAGGTCAGTTATTGCGATCTCTTCCAGATTACAACCAAACACCCAGGTATAAAGACGATAAATTGGTTCTCGCAACCATGTAGGCAAGGCGAAATCATTGTTTATTCGCCCCCATAAACGAGACAACGCACGGAGAGGTAGTACCCCGAAAATATGAACCTTCAAACAAATAGTTTATTGATATATGTGCAGCGTTTTGGTAGAATGATTTCAAATTACCTGCCAAGGCTCACCCCTTGAAGGGCGTTGCCTTTTAATTTCCCCTCGTCTGTCATTGTCGTCGTGTTCTTTCAAGCGGCTTAAAGATGTTTGGAAAACAATAAATGCGATTCCAACGCCAACCGGTATAGGGTACCATTTGATATGTGTATCATTCAGCCTTTCCTTGAGTTGTTCTGTGAAAGAAATTAAGTCAAAGTATATATTTGAATGGCTTAGAAATTGCCATCCCACAATTGGGGAAAGTTTCTTTAAATTACTTGCCCTTGAAACGTTGGGGTTTTCTTCCTTGCTTCTGATGATTATCTTGGAACTTTTGAGAACAATGAGAGGTATTGCAATGTGTTCGTATATATTGCTTGCATGCAGAAGGACATCTCGGCAAAAGAAAAGAAAAACATCGCGAGCGATTAAAAGCAAACAAGTTCTTTTTGAACATCTTGTCTTTAAAATTGATCTATGTAATAATTAGCGTGACTTTTTCATATGATAAATTGGCCAATAAAATCCATAATTGAATTTTATAAATTAAATTGCTTGGGAGATTGCATAACGAAAATTCCCAAAATGACTGAACAACAGCTTTGTTCTATCAGCCAATTGATCATCGATGACATCAAATTTGCTGGTCAGTCCTTTTATCTCCACTTTGTAAAAACGTTCGCTAATCTACCTTTTCTTTTTCAAGATGGAACAATAGCGCGCGACATTCTCGGTGGTGGAGGTTCGCATGCAATATATGGTAGAAACAAATAGCTATTGATTTTAATAAGAAAGCCGAAGAAAACTCAGCATGCTTTCTTTTTCAGGAATGCGTTTATGGTTTCCGTCCCCGGAATCGCAGAGGATTGCATTTCTGGTGCATGCTGGCTACGATTTTCCCTCTATAATTCTCCAGAAACTTCTTTTTCTTAACATTTCCTTAACACTTACTTTTCACACCACTCTACCTTCTATGCGTGGTCTCAATACCTTCACATCATCTGACCATCGATTATTTACTTATCTGACACCTCCAATAAGGACTGTACCCACCGATTTACCAACTAACTATCTTAAAGCCCGTGTTTTTCATTTTATATGCTCGCCGATACGTGCTCAAGAACATGTTGCTGGAATTCTCCAATTGCGAGATAAGCTATTACCACGACCATTGTTTGTATGGGAACCAATACCCGACAGTGCTAGCAAAGAAAATTTTAATGCATGTATAGAAGCAATGAAGATGATGGATATAGTTTCACCAAATCATGAAGAAGCTGCTGCCTTCCTTGGATTAATTTCATCAGGTGATATAGGGGATAAATTTTTAAAAGAAGAAATTCTCTGTAAAATGGCCGACCAATTTCTTTCACACCAAATTGGAATACACGGAAGTGGATGTATTATTATAAGGGCTTCTCATAAAGGTTGTCTGGTAGCTACAAAAGAGAAAAAGGAACTATTTCCTTCATAC
This sequence comes from Geosiphon pyriformis, assembly GCA_016748015.1. Classification (NCBI taxonomy): domain Eukaryota; kingdom Fungi; phylum Glomeromycota; class Glomeromycetes; order Archaeosporales; family Geosiphonaceae; genus Geosiphon; species Geosiphon pyriformis. The sequence goes on along the minus strand of JAAOMT010000483.1, from coordinate 150,445 downwards.
TGGGCTCCTTCAGGGTTGGATAGAAAAAATCATCATGTGGTTGATGTAACTGGTTCTGGCAATTCGTTTTGTGGAGGCTTGGCTGCTGGGTTATTGAAAACTAATTATGACGTGTTTGAGGCTGCTTTATATGCTACGGTGAGCGCGTCATACACGATAGAGCAAGTTGGGCCACCTCGTCTCAAAATCAATGAACTTGGATTTGAAAGTTGGAATGATAGTGATAGCCCAACAATTCGATTGGATAAACTTAAGCAGAGATTAAAATATAGTTTAAGAGAGAAGTTGAAGGAGAAATTTAAAGAGAGGATAAATGGGAAGACCAGGCAAAAGGAAAATGATTTAAATATTGAAGAGAGCACTAGTGATTCAAAGACCTCACCACTCGCTGAAGAAATAACTTGAATTGGGAAAATGAACGCTTCAACATTCATTTTGAACAATGAAAATGGATCTTAGGAACGCGACTAAAATTTGACGAAGTTTATATGACCCTTAATTTTTAGTATGATGTAATTCAAATCAAAAATCGTTCCGTGTCTTGGTGCCATAGTATTTATATCGATGATTGTATCTTGGAAATCGAAGTTTTTCGCACTAATTCAAATGTCGTGAAATATAATGGTATTTGCAAGAATAGTGCCTTTAAACAATATGAAACAGATGGATGTTATTAATAGTTAGAAATGGGTTTTTTAATGCTTAATTTTATCCTCTCAATTGAAAATGAATTCTCAAAAACTTGTATCGCATCATGGAAAACCGACGCAACCTCTTCTATTGTTATTAAACATCAAATATGTAACTAGAAGATCTCCCGTTTGAACATAAATGTTTCGTGTTAAATTTGGAAGGTTAATACTTCCTAAAAGAGTGGTTACACGCCAAACAGAAAATCCTCACATCACTCTCATCGTAACTTGCAATCAGTAGGTCAAAGCGAAGATGTCAAGGAAAAATAAAAAAATCAGACGTGAAAGACGTTATTCAAACTAATGTGAACGAAGGATACTTACTTGCTAATTGAGCACGTACGACAAAATATCTCCCTGCAAACAAGGCACGGCATCTGACACTGGCCACAAAGATCACGTTCACAAAACGCGCAACGTATGTCTCCTTCTACTTTACCGCAAGAATAACACGTGTTGGATATTTCCCTTTGACTATTAACGATGTAAGCAGAAGATGACGAAGTGGCTAATAATAATCTTTCACTATTTGAAATACAGTTGAGCTTTTGTTGTGCTTGTTGATTCAATTTCCTTTGACCCGCGAGTAATAATTGACGAGTATAAGCTATATATAATTTAATTATAAGAATTCAATATTGTTCGCGTTCGAAATTTTACAATTAAAAGATAACACAAGATAGTTATAGATATTTGCCCCAATTCAATGTTTTCGCGTTTACCATGTATTTGGTTCTCCTTTGCAGAATTACAAAAAGTCTTTCTTGGTTGAGTGGTGCCAGATTCGGCGAATGGGTTTTTGCGTTTCCCCACCAGTGACGAGAAACGCGACATTTTAAGGGTTTCGCGTTCCAATTGTGAAAAGGTAAACCGTCAAAGGTTGATATAATTGGACGCGTAAATTGTTGGACTTAACTGGCAGGCTTGCTAGTGATCTGGATAAATAATCTTATTGGTTGACCTAGTGAATATCGCAAAACAACTAGAAATAAAATTATATTATTACATACATTTATTTAGTAATTTCTAAAACTATTAATTATGATTAATTCAAATTTTGTTTTTTAAAATTGCTATGACAAAGTGAGGTTCTTCCACCATCTATTTTAGATATAACAAGGCAACTATAAACGTGAATCATGCGTGACCAGCTACCCTTGATTTCTTAATATATGTAATATTTAATATTGTAATTATTAAAGCTGGTATTTTGAAAAAAAATTAAATTTAGTGAAAAAGTTTTAGCTGTTAACACTATTGTAAGTATTAAATTTAAATTACTTGGGTTCGATTTTTTTTTAGATTTTAATAAAGTGCTTTTTAAAACATTAATATATAAAAACATATTATTTTAAATTAATTAATTAATTAATTTTGTTTTATAAGTTATATTACTAGTTAATTTATCATTCTATTAGTAATTATTCTTATAAATTTTTATTATTTTGAAAACTTAAATGCAAATTTTGGTTTTATTAATTATAATATTCGAAAAAATTTTAACTATTTACAGAAAAAAAATAATTTAGTTCTACTTATTAATTGTATCAAAATTTTAAAAATTTAATAGCACAAATTTAATAATAATCATAAAACAAGTTTTTAATAGTGTAACCATTTTATAAACAATAATAATAAATACTTTTTTAATAGTAAAAATTTCAATTTTAATACAACAACAATTTATTGGAAAAATAAAAATAAGTATTATTATAAAATAAGTTTAATTGGTTTAAGTGATTAATCTTATATAAAAGTGTATAAAATATATTTATTAACACTAAATTTATGTATATAATTACTAATTTTAGTAAATAATAATTATATTATATTTAAATAAATAATCTTATTAATTAAAAAATTACCAAACGAGTGAGGCCCAACCGCTATTTAGTACAATACAACATCCAAGTGTTCTAAACTAGTATTTATTTAAAAATAATAATCAATATTGTTAAAAACAATTTGAAATGCCGAATAATAATTGAATTGTTGATTTAAAGTATTTTCTGTTTGCAATAATAACGAATTTATTTATTAAATTAATGATTTTTTTCTAGCTAAGTAAATATTTTTTGTTAATTACCAAGTTGACAAATTCATTGATTAGTTCGTAAAATTAACAGGTAAATGACTGGAATCCGGATTCTGATACCCAGAAAATCAAGGATATATCCATCACAGAAACCAGATGAACAATATAACAATACTTCAATTAATAAATCTGCAAGGATCAATTAATAAAGAAAGTGCATCCTTTTTTCAACAATTATTGTTGGGAGTTACTCACCATACCGATTTTGTAAATTTTTTGAATGGTAATAATGTTTCTGAACTTAATGTAGATTTTCGGACTTTTTACAAAGTTATTAAATAATATAAAACTTTAAATTAACAAGTAAAAAGCCAATTATATGCTCTGGCTCAGGGTGATATTTCTCGGCTTCTTTGAGGAATGTAACCTCTTGGTTTTTCAGTTGCTTTTGTAATTTTCTCTCGATTTTCCCGAAGACTTTGCTTCATCTCAGGTTGATTCAACATGAACCTTGCAAGATCTTTTGCAAGCCTTTCTTACTCGATACAATATTTTTGAAGGTGTTTTTCTTTCTGTTGGGCTGTTTTTTTTGGAGCAGTGATTGATTTATGAATATGTTTTTCTTTGTGGAAACAGTTGCTTCCTCTGCAGGATTATTTGATCTCTCGTTTGGCTCAATTAATTCATCTTCCAAGTCAGTCTTTTGTTCTGCTTCTTTAGACATGTTATCATCACTTGTGTAACCCAAGAATCGTTGCATTGGTTCACCCGCTGTTGTAATCTTTGTAAGCCCTGGGCACAAATTAACTTTTATTCGCCAAACTTGATTTTTGAATGAATTCCTCTTTAAATTTTAAATCTTCTTCGTTTTTCCCCTTCCCATTGATTTTTTCTTTTCTTTCTTTTACGCGAATTCGGCTTTATGGTGTTACCTTGAATATCGGGAATGGTTTGTAACAATGGTCCTTGAGCTTTCTTCATTTCTACTGACTATAGAATTTATATGTTAATTTACAAGAAAAAAACGGCTACACCATGAAAATTATGATTTTACCTGCCCATATGAGATACTAAATTGTCGAAATTTAATGACATTAACGATGTATAATCTATAATCAGTGTTAACAGATAATGAAATTCAAGACTTACGAGGATCGGGAAAAGATTCTGTCTTCTTCCCTTATTTCAAACTTTTTTGGGTCCTTTTTATCCAGTGCGCTCTTAGGATATTTCCCAAAACCCCGAATCAAGTTTCCCCTTCCATTTTGTGTCTCTTCCAAGTAAGACCCTTCAAAATTGTAAATGGCATATTCAATTTCAGCCTAACGTTGTGAGAAGCAAAGAGGTTTTATATGGGCAAAATTTTAAAAGTTAAAGTTCCTTGAATCAAAAAATCTTTGCACATACTATATTCGCGTCTATTTTTTTTTTTGCCTGAAGTATATTGTTCAGTTTTTCTTGAATGACATGGAAATATGTCTTGCAGGACTCCTAATAAATAATAAAAAGTTCAACGTCAATCTTCTAATCAAGTATAAGCTAATTTTCACTATAATCAAACTTTTAGATACGCTTTTTACAGCCAGCTCATTTTGTAGTGCCAGAGGCTCTTCAATTTGAGAGGTTTCAGTCATTAGAACGGAAAAGGTTGGTTGAGAGGCAAACACTATAATTTATGGTAATAGTATGACAACGACCTGATGGGTTATCTGTTATCTGCTAATCAAAATTTTGTCCTGCTAAATCTGTTGGTTGATGCGTAGGGATGTAGTAGGAAGCATTGTGCTTCATTTTAATAGTATACCACAAATGAAAATTTATAAAAAATCAACACCAAAGTTGAAAGTCAAAAACTCAATGGAAAGGATTTAAAATTTCCTTGTATTCTAATTTTGAATAACATTCTTTTTTTTACCCTTTTAGACCTCGTTTCAATCATCCCCTTAAGATACTTTCATTATCTAATAGAATGAGTTCTCAACATTCTGGTTCTTCCTCTAGCTCTTCAAATTTTACGGATGTTTCTACGGGTCAAGGGGATATTGCTCGGGCCAAGCTGGCTTTACCCAACAAAACACGAATAAAACTTCCTCCCCTTCCGAATCGTAGACCCATGCAAAATTTAGACTACTTTAGATTTGATAGTATGAATACTGACGAACCGGAACAGCCGCCACTTCCACCACGAAAACTCAGACTTTCACAAATACATAAGAAATCAAAATTTAAAGGTTCAGTGAACCATGAGGTTTCAATTGATAGCCAGACGTATAGTGTTACAAGTAGTGTAGATTCAGAGAAAACTCAACATAATAAAAACACCAGTATCACTTCGGGTTTGGAAGATATGTACTTTGCGATCTTTCCTGATAGTTTTAATAATAATGGTGGAAAAGAGTCGGATAACAATTTTAAGGACAAGACAACAAATCGAGAGTTACCACCAGTAATAAGTGAAAACGGTCTTAAAAAAAGCCAATCTGAAAAAAATAAAGAAATGGAGTCGCTTGAATGTTCTAGAACTGAAAATCATGAAGATGGTGGCAATCCACCGCCCGCGTTACCATCACGTCATAAATCTACTAAAAAAACCAAAACCCTTTTTATTAATATCTTTAATGATAATCCAACCATTCCTTCATTTACAAATCGACATCGATCTTCAATCTCCCCAGCAGGACAAAATAAACCATTGCCCAATTTACCCCCAAGACACGAATATAATTTTATTTCACGGTTCGATACCTGGGTAGAAACTCGACATCCTAGTATGCGACAATATAAAAAAGCAGTTTACGTAGCATTAGTATTTTTTATCATCGGAATAATTTTGATTATTATTTTTGCCGCAATTGGAAAATTTAGTTCTCATAATACTTTAGCCGAAGTTAATGGTGGCAGTGACGTTGGGCGATCTGGACTTCTATTAAATGGCATTGGGCATGGGACGTATTATGGTATGTTTTTACCTTTTTTTTGGGATCTGGAGTTTTGATTTTTATCTTATTCAAACATTAAAAATATGGGTATGGAATCAAGACCCAGCTGTAGGAACTGGAGCTTGTGGTTTCCTAAATACCGATAAAGAATTGGTTGCTGCTCTGGTATTTACAATCAAGTTGCACTGTTCAAACGATCTTCAAATTCTCGTTTATAACCATTTCTTTTTTTAGAACGCTCCACAATTTGGAGCATTTTCGAATCCTGCTGATTCTCCAGTCTGTGGTGCTTGTATTAGAGTTACTGGCCCGAAAGGGACGGTCAAAGTAAAGATTATGGACAAGGTGAGATCGGCTAAAAGATGATTATAAATTGATCGTTTACTTGATCTTTGGATCTGATATTTTTTCCAAAATAACCCTTTATTAGTGTCCTGTTTGTCGGAATGGGGATGTGGATATGTCATCAACGGCTTTTAATGTATGTATATCTTTTTTCTCTGGATTCTTTTTCAGGTAATTTTCAACTCACGGGTTCTTCTCTAGAAAATTGCTGATGAGGCACAAGGACGCGTAAACATCACTTGGACTGGTTGTTAAGTTTTTCTCCCATTTTACTCTTTTAGTTATATAGTAATTATTTTCGAAATTACCTGTAATATTATGTCCCTGTTAATATGTATTATTATTGGCAAAGTAGAACGGCAGTAATTAAAGGGGGTAGGAGGGGAGTATGAATTTTTGGAGGAATGTGATTGAAGGTGTTGTAAAAAGAATCGATGAATTAATCATTAATATAGTGATATACATAAATTAAAGATCAACTAGAATTTACAATAAAAATTACCACATAAGGGCAATTGACCAAGATCACAAAGATTGTTGTCGCTCAAGAGTAAATTATAGTTTGAGATTTGTGGCTTTAACAGGAACGGTAGTGCCAGGTTTTTTTTGGGTATCAGAACGTTTTTTTCCACCTTTATCAATTATGTTAACATTCTGAAAAATGAAAAAAAAATGGAGGTTTAATAAAAGATGTTCATACAATAAACCTTATTAAACAGCTTGCCTTTTGTCCAATCAAAGCGTCCAACATTTTGTTTTTTGCGTGTTTATTACCAAGCCCCGGGTTCATCCTAATAAATTAAAATTATTTTTTACTAGTATTTTTGGTTGGATAAACCAGAAGGGTACTTCCAAAGATAGAAATTGAATGCAACTTTTGAATAACTTTCTGCTCGCGCTCTTTTATAGCCTTTTGCTTTTTCTTGGCACGTTTTTGTGCACCTCTTATTCTTTTCCTCTCAGTAGAATCCAATTCGGTTTCACCCTAATTTATAAATTTATAAATTTATAAATTTATTTTAGAAATGCTCTTTCAAATTCCTTTTATTATTAAGCAGGAAACGCACAACTAATAAATGAGATATACCTTGACATCACCTTTCTTCTCATAAATTTCTTCTGGTGCTAATAAAGCAGCATCGCTAACATTTAGAGGGATAACTTCTTCCATAGTAATAGCAGACACATCCGGAATGACTGTGATTTCAGCTTTAGGCTATAAATAAAATAATTTATGTCTATTTTCAAGGTTCAGAGCTTAAATAAATGAGATTATGAAAATTAAAATTCCAAATCACCAGTTTTGGCGTATAATGGAAGTTACTCAAGGCATCTAATTTATGACACAATGCTTTGATCATCATTTCAATTTCTTGATGTTCCTTCTTTAATGCAGTGTCTTTTTCGTTAGGTAAAACACCAGGAGCAACTTGTCTAATATATTCCTCCTCATATATCTCCGCCAGGGATTTTTTAGATTTTTCGTGTTCAAGCTCGATTGATTTCGAAGGAATAAATGGTCGTAAATTTGGATCGCGTTTACGCTCAACATCATCAAATGTTTCCTGAACATGTGTTAAAAATTTTATGCATTAAAACAACCGAAGAGGGTATTCAGTTTCAGTGTGTTCAAAAATAGAACCGTCTTACATCTAATATCCTTCGTTTAATCAAATTCTCCAGCTTTTCGGTAACGTCTTCTGTGATAACAGGGACAGGCTATTTTTCGTTGTATCACTGTTTAGTAAAAAGAATTTAGCCTAAATAGAGGAAAACGACAAACCTTAACAATGTGATCGAACTCTAGATGCTCTTCCAATAAACTGTTCAAAGGTCTATCTTTGCTAGACGCCTTATAATAATCAATTTTAGCTTAATAAATGATCAACCAGAATAACAAAGCATTCGATTATTCCAAAATACCTCTCCAACAAGAGTCCAATCTTTTTTGCTGACATTTTCCAGTTCAAGCTGCTCAATTTGCTTTTTTATTTTTCCTTGTTGTTTTTCATATGCAGACTTTCCTACGTCTTCTAAAAAAAGATAGCAAATTTAGACTGGTTTATATATCTTAGTGGGCTAAACCATAAATCATACTTGCTTTGTTCCTCATCGTCATTTCTGTCAAACAACCCAATGAGGTTTCTTGCCAAATTCATTTTAGAGCCTTCTTGTTCGGAGTCTTGGATTTTATCCTGATTTTTCTTCTTGAATATTAGGGCATTTTTCTCCGGCGCCTCATGTCCAAATAACTTATTTCGAGAGCGATTGTCCTTGCGATTTTTCGTAGGCGGATCAAAAAATTCTGTGTACGTTATATCTATAAAATTATTTCATTACTATTAGTCAAGCCCAAATTGGAGAAATATTATGAATATTTATCACCATTAGCATTTGATTCGTCATCATCTGCCTCATTCAAATCTGTTCACCGAATGTCAAATTAAAAATTCCCTTCGGATTAGCATCACATTATCGAAAGTTTGTATAATATATAGTGGTGGTGAACAAACCTGCAAAATAATCAACCTCATCATCTTGAGTATTGTCAATTGAAATATCGCCATTTTCTTTAGTGACCTCATTAAATTCGACCAAATTGAAAAACTCATCATCTAATTCCGAATTCATGGTTAACCCTGGATATTCATCCTCTTCATTTAGAGTATCTTCGTCACTTCCGCTTTTTTCTATTTCTTCCGAGTCTTTCTCCTTAAATTGAATCGAAATTAGCCAATTACCCTACTAAATTAAAGAACTGCTAAATTTCCGGCTTACCTCTTCTTCAATATATACATTATTTTCATCGAGATCTGTTTGCTTGAATTCTTTTTGTTCATCAAATTGTTCAAAATTGCTAGAGATATCTTCTTTGTCATCAAGAATTTCCTCCTTGTTCTTTTTAATTGTTAGAGTTTCTTTAGAATTCCAATCAACCATATCTTCATCGTTTAATTTATAAGCCAAATTCAATTTTTTATCTATAAAGTCTAGGAATGGCCGATTTTTCATGTTGATCTGTTGCCATATTTGTTCATTATCAAATCCATCAAGTAGTAGAAACATTAGAGGATTATTTTCCTGTAATTCAAGAAAATCGTCGTGTTTGCCTTAAAGATGCCATGTTCAAGTATTTTCATTAGATTATATTATAAAAAAAGGGAATTCAAATGTTATTTATGAAAAAAGAATCTTCAATACCTCTATCATACAGTACTTTCGTTGTTTCCAAAGCCTTTGAGCGGATTTCAGGATTAGCCAACAAGAAAGCTTCTGGCTTATCTATAACACTCTCAACGAAAGAGGATAAAAAATTTTCTGGTAACTTTGTAAGTTTTGATTCAAGCGCCATTACTTATAAATTCAAAAGTGGAAATATCGATAGGAGTGTTGTATAATTTTTTGTTAATCTGCTAGGGTATTTTCACGTGACGTCAAGACGGATCAGTTCGATCTTTTACTTATTCATGATCATTTAGTCATGTGATCTTGGTCCAGAAATATGCTAGCTAAGAAATATTTCTAATTTCTTAAATTTTTTTCAACTTGCTTAGAATTGGAATATGGGTGTAAATTAAACAAAATGAATAGTAAATATTTAATTAATATTTACTTTTTGTAAATAGAATTGAGTTTATTAAACACAAATTTTTATTATTAATTTTTTTAAAAAAAACTTATAAAGCAGTAAAATTATAAATTTGGAAATTTTCTTAATAACAACAATAATTTTGCTAAACAATACACATTATTACATATAAAACCATAAACTATAGTGTATATATAAGTGTATAAAATATTTGAAAATTTGAAAAAGCAAAAAACAAAATATTTAAAATAAAAAAAGTATTGTTATTATTATTTGTTTTTGAATAAAAATTAATTTAATAAAAGTTTTTATAAGAAAAAATAATCAAATTTTATTTAAAATACAAAAAACACAATTAACAAAAAACCAAAACTATATTATTAAATTAAACCAAAATTTTTTTAATTAATTATAATATTAAAAAAAACTATTTTTGGTTTTATTTATATTTTTAGTTTTAAATTCAAAATTCCAGATTTTTTTATAAAAAAGTGAATTATTATTATAAAATTATTATAAAAAAACTTTTTTCTCTCCTTCATCCAAAATTCCCAAAAAAGAGTTAAAAGTTTTTTCGAAAGAAGTTTTTTACCATTCAGTATGATAAATCAAAACCGTTCTTTAATTATGAAGCCACTGTTGGCTCTGTTATTGCTGTTATGAAAAAAACTGCTAAAGTTTCTGGTTCTGAGAGTGGTTTTAAGGCAGTTGTATCAAGGAAAAAGAGGAAGGGAGGTGCGTTAACAGAGGGTGTTGATAATGAAGGGGTTGCTGCTGGAGTTCTTGGTGTTTGTTCATGGTGTTTAGAGACTGGGAACACTACTGAGTCTGAAAGTGTTGATATGAAAAAGGAGTGTCTGGTGGAGGAAACCAGCTTTGATTATGGTGAAGATGGAGCTCTGGCTGGTGGGGATTATGATCAGACGCCCACGAGTTCGAAGGTTAAAACCAAAAAGGCGTTGGACAAGCCATTGGGAAAGATTGACTTCTCAAAAGATGGTAATGATGATGGTGTTCTCTTGGATGCTCCTCTTGAGCTCCCTCCTTCTATGAAAAATTTGGTTAATGTTCTAGTCAGGAAGTCATTCGTGTTAGATATTGGCTTGAATAAAGTGACCAGCAAATCTTCTCAGGAAAAGCTTGTGATGGTGAGGAAATTATTTTCTGGAATCAATGGTTTTGGGAGGGCATCCACCCTCTCAAAATTCTCAGGGATCATCAGAGTGACATTTACTTCTGAATCGGGTCTAATAAAGGCCACTGAAAAAGCTACTGGTGCAAATATCATGGTAAACACCGATCTTAAGAGATCATCTGGGCGATCAGATCAGGTTGTGGTCGTAAAAGAAATTCCAATTGGAACATCGGCTGAGGCTGTGCGCGCTGCACTATCCAAGTTTGGAGTTATTAAGGCAATCAAGATGCAGTTAATCGGGCTGTGGCAGAAGGCGATGGTGGAATTCGAACGATCAGATCAGGCTGATTTGGTCACAGCTGAGTGGTCCATCTTAATCGGGAAAAATGCTGTATGTGTGGCTAGGGCTGATTCAGACAAGGAAGCATGGGATGTAAGGGACCAACATAGGGCGCTGCTCTACACATTGCCGACGGGGACCACCACTCATGATATCTGAGACTTTGTTAGATCTGTGGATGGGAAAACATGCGTCATTGATTGTCATTCTGTTACGTATGCTCGGACCAGGTGCACTGTTGTTTGTTTCGACTTTGCTGAATCATTGGATGCTGCTGTGGGAACCATGCCAGTATTTAGGAACACCAATCTCTGCTGGTCTCGCCTCATTTCTGCTAAATGCACCAAGTGTGAGAAATTGGGTCACACGTCATTGGGTTGTGCAGTTGGTGGAAAATTATCTTCTGGTAATTCGCTGCGTAGAGTTTTCTCGGATACGGATAAAAGCAGGCTAGCAACCATCTATGCCAAATGCTCAGCTCGAGTTGCCCGTCTGGTCTCTCTTGGGCAAAGGTTGCTCGTAGGTGCTTTTCGTCTCCCCTCTCTAGTCAGAATGTTGTGGTGAATAATGGCTCCTCTTCGGAGATGAAGCCATTCCAACCGGTTGTGATGGAAGTCAACAATAGGTTCGCTGCTCTTGAGCGCAGTCTCACCAGTCTCGTGGAGCAAGTTGGTAAGCTGGCTAAGAGGTTGGATGCACTCAGGCTAACGGTTCCCCAGCCTAGCCCTAGATGTTAGCTGTTGGTGACCTCTTCATCACAGGATCAAGGGGTGGATGTAGTGATGAGTGAGGGTTCAGGTGTGTCCACTAGTGGTGGGAATGTCGTGGGAGCGGTGTCTTTTGATGTGTCTTTGGTGTCTAAGCTGGAAGACGGCATGAAGTGTCTAATGGAGATGGTTCTGGGCCTTTCGGCCAAAGTGGATAGTATAGGTGCACTTTCGGTGTCTCTATCCCTCACTCAATGAGCAGTTTAGTCTGGAAAGTTGCTACGTGCAACGTCAGGGGCATGAACAATCCCGCTAAGCAAGAGAACATTATTAGGTGGCATAAGGAAATAAACAATTTGGTCTCTATCATTACTGAAATGAAATTAAAAGGTAAGGTTCATCTGTGAATTGCAGACAAGTTTGATGGTGTCCAAGTGTTCTTTTCTGGTTTGGACTCCGGTCACTTGGGTGCAGGTGTTGCTGTTATCATGGACATTTCTTTGGTTCATCATGTATGCAAAGTTTCTGAGGTGCCTGGTCGGCTCCTTTCCATTAAATTACTTTTCAAGGGTAAACTTTCTGTGTCAATTTTGGGGCTTTATGCTGGTGCTTCTTCGGTGGTTTGGTTTTCTCAGGCTGGTGAAATCAATTCTCTCATTGCGAAGGCTGTCAATAAATCTTCTTTCATCATTCTCGGTGGCAATTTTAATGAAGACGGCTTTTATAAAAGTGCAAGTTTCAAAAGATGCTTTGATTTGGGTCTGGTCAATTCTTTAGTTGGTAGCCTGACTGCAAAAATGCTTACTTGGGAAAATTTTAGGGGTGTTAAGAAAACAATTGATTACATGTTTGTCTTCTCGAGTTTTGTCAATACAATAGTGCGTCGTGAAGTTTTGAATGTCAGTGAGCATTTTGACATGGACCATCAAGCTGTTTTAGTGGATTTGGGTTTGGGCGGGCTCTTGGATAGATGTTTGAATTCTCTTCACAAGCAAGCGAATAAGACCATTGGAAGTTTGATGTCAAAAGTGCCAATAAAGCTAAGTGGTTGGAGTTCAGGGATGCCTCAGCTGCTAATGTCTCTATGTTCTCGGATGCTTTTGGTGTGGCAGTAAGATTTTCAGATGTGGACACTATGTGGAACATTGTTCGCAAGATTATGGTTCTTTCAGCGGGTGGTACATTTAAGAAAAAATGGTTCAGAGATTTTGATGGCGTGTTTACCAAGACTTCTTCTAGGTTTCACAAGCTGGAGCTGCTGGTTTCTAAGTTGGTCAAGGCTTCGCGTTTGGCTTCTAGTGATGGTTTTGCTTCTTTGTTGGAGGTGTGGCACAGACTCGACTTCCCTGGTGCATCAATGGTTAAGTCTCTGTTTCTTTCAGGTTCTAATTTTGATCTTATTCGTTCTGCGCTGGCCAAAGCAAGAAAATCATACTGCTCATTCAAATTAGTGGAATCCAAGCGCGCCGAGAAATCCTCGATCAAGCAGGCTATTGGTAAGAGGATAGAGAGTTTTGAGTTGAACAAAGATCACACCATTAGGAGTGTTTTGGAGCATCTTTTTCACAAGGTGGTCTTGGATCATTTGGTTGTAGAATATGAGTTGATTTTAGAGCCTGTTTTGGTTAAGTTTAAGGTGGACAAAATTATGAAGGAATGGACCAGAAAATGTAAGGTGGTGTCTGACTTGTCTGAGGATTGGGCTCATCAATATCGGCCTCTGGATTACGTGTTTGATGGTGCTTTCTCTAATGTCATGTGTTTGATTAGTTTTGATGAGTTGTCAGCTGTTGTCAAGGATCTTCCTGATGGAAAAGTGGCTGGTCTTTCTGGTATCTCCAATGAATTATGGAAACATTGTGACAAATCTGTTTTGGATATGCTTTTGGTGCTCTTGAATTTCTGTTTGGTTGGCAAGTCGGTCCCTGGGCCTTGGAGAGAAGCTTGGGTTTCGATGATTTCTAAACCATATGAATGGGAAGGAGTTCTCATGAACACCTGTCCTATAGCTTTAATTGAAACGGCCCACAAGATTCTCTTTAAAATCTTTTCAAATAGGATCTCTCTGGCTTACAGCACTTTTGATGTTCTTCGTGGGGACAATTTTTCGGTTTTGAAGGGTATGACGACGCAATCTCCCATTTTTGCTATTGGTTCTGTGGTTGAGGATGCCTTGGAGAAGAACCATGAACTTTGGCTGGTTTTACAGGACATGCGCAAGGCTTATGACTCGGTTGGTTGGGAACATCTTAGGAGGAGTCTAGTCAGGATCAAAATGTGTGACAGGTTTATTAGATTTTTTGGCAGTATTTACAATGGTCACGTCAACAGAGTGATGACTGACTTTGGCTTGACTGATGGGTATTATGTCCACGATGAGCTGGATCAGGGAGAAGTCTTCTCACCTCTTCTCTGGCGTATTTTTTATGATTCACTTTTGTGTGAGGTCAAGAGACAGGATAGTGTGTATGGCTACAGGTTGAATTCTTATTTCATATCAAGAACTGGCCGGGTGGATCCTCAAGATGGGCTGTCTTCGTTTCTTGCTGCTGGTGCTTTTGTTGATGATACTATATGGGTTGGTAGCAGCCAGGCTGCTACACAATGCATCCTTGATGTTGCTAGTGAGTTTTTTAGGTTTAACAATATTTCTGTAAACAATAACAAAATGGTGGCCATTCTCATCAATTGCCGGGTGCTGGATCCTCATTTAACTATCAGTGGTGCGCCTATTTCCATTGCCAAGAGAGGAGAATCTTATCACTATTTGGGTATTTTTTTGTCTTCTAAAGGTCTTTCGAAGCCTAGCTTGGCTAAAACTCAAGCTGATGTATGGTTTTTTGTGAATCTTGTTTTGAGAAAGGCGATTTCAGACAAACAGTGTACATATTTGGTGTCTGCAGTTCTTTTCCCTATCATCAGCTACAGGACTCAGTTCAGTTTCATTTCTGTTAGTGTTTGTAGTAAATGGGATGCTTTGGTATGCAAGGTCTTAAAGTTCAAGTCTGGATTGTCATATGATTTCCCTAGTGATGCACTTCATCACCCCTCTTTGTACAATTTAAAAACTTTCGAACAGATCCAGGCTGAGAGTAAATTGGCCTCCATTGTTGCTTTTGCAAATTCTACTAGTGTCTTGGGTCACTTGTTTTTTCATAAGTCTCATGACCTCCAGGTTCTCAGCTGGCATCCTCATCATCCCTTACTGTTTCCGGCTCGTGTTGGTATCAGTTCCTCAGATAATTTTTTGGCGGGTGTGGTTCACATTTTTTCTGGGTGTGATTTGTCTTTGGGTGGCCCTCTAGCTTGTGCTTTTCGTTGTTGGTACAGTACTCTTATGTCTTTGGTTCTTGGTGAATCCTGTTTTTTCAAGTGCATCTCTTCGCTCAGGTGTTATAGAATTGCTTTCATGAAACAGCTTCGTGACTGTAATGGTGATGTTTTCAGTTGGGGGACCTTTAAGCGTTGAAAAAAGCTGGACCCTTGTGGCCCAGTCTCTTTCTGGTTTAAACTTTCCGTTCGCTTTCTTGGTAGCATTGTGCTTCTCTCCTCAAGTTCTTCTTTGGTGGATGGTCATGCTGTGTCTGATGTTCATCTTTCTCATGATTTTGGTGTGATTTGTAACACTTTGCTGACTGTTGATGCTGTCCGCCTTTCTGTGTATACGAATGGATCTCTTTCTGGTCTGGGCACTGTTGACATGAGAGCAGGTGCTGCCGTTTTTTTTGAGGACATTAACTTGGGTTTGGGTGTTGGGGTGTTTGGTTTGGTTTCTTCTACTCTGACAGAACTGCAAGCCATAGCTTTGGCCCTTGAGTGTGTTCCTTTTTCTCGTTTGATTGACTTGTTCTCAGATAGCCAGACTGCTTTGGATGCATGTAGGTCGGAGTTTTCGCTGGTTCGTCCAGATTTCAGGAACTGCTGTTGAATCGAGCGTCGTCACATTGCCACCGTCATTCATCAAAAGAATTTGGATGTGAACTGGGTTAAGGTAAAAGGTCATTCAGGTGTCTCAGGTAATGAGCATGCTAATGCGCTTGCCAAAGGTGCTGCTCTCTCTGCTTGGCGCCTACCTCATTTAGTCAGTGAATGTTTTCTATGTGCTGGTGGTATGGCAGTTTCTGGTAATTCTAGACACTTTGTTCGTGATGTTTTCCAGTCAGTTCATCGAGCTCGTTGGGAGATTGGTGTGAGTTTTCGTGTTGTGGATAATAGTTTGTGTGCTGATATCAATTGGTCTAAGTCTTCTATGGTGTGGCACCCTAATTCTCACTTGGCATCCAGTTTTACCAGCATGCGCACGGCAGGCTATCATACTTACTTTATGAAGGCTCTCCATCATCGGCTTTCTGTTGCTGTGCGCAAGCATTTATATGATAGGAGATACTCCAGTGTGGTCTGTCTGTTTTGTGGTAACGTTGAGACCTCGGATCATGTCTTTTCGTGTCCTTAGGATGCCATTGGCTGTGCTCATTTGTTAGACACACATGCTTCAGCTTGGGAGGCTCTTTCTGGTCTTTCTTGCTCTTCTTCATGTGTCTTACAGGCCTTGGCTTCTTGTGTTTCTGAGGTTGAAGTTGGTGTTGCTCTGTGTAAGGGCTTTGTTTTCAATAAATGGTTTCGTGAGTTTGTCTCAGTCTTCAAATATTCTAAGGAGGGTACTAAGAGGATTGTGAGCTTTGTGCGTGAGTTTTGTTTAGCATTTCGGGATGATGTTTGGTTGGTCCGGGCCAGACACCGAGCATTTATGGAAAAGCACAGTTTGATTCCACATGATGGCTCCGCTTTTGCTTCAGTTTCTGGTTTGCCTATGGTGTTTTCGGCTGGTGTGGTCAGATTGCTGGAGGTGGCTGAGGCTTTTGGAGTTGGTTTCAGGCTTTGTAAGTTTTGTCCATTTTTTTCAGGTATTAGAGATCCAGTTTCTGTGCATATAGGTGTATAGTGTAGTCCTGACTGGCCCGAGTGGCTGGTCACGTGTAGAAAGCACATGATTCGCACCTAGTTTAGATCATTTGTATGATGTATAGCACTAGGTCGCATTTGGACTTCACTCATTAAAAATAAAAAAATAAAAAATAAAAAAATTATTATGTACTTATTATTAAAAAAATTATTTTAAATTAAAATTGTTTATATTATTAATTGTTTTATTTAAAAAAAATATTGATATTTTGTGTTTTTAAATAAAAAAATACTTTAAACAACAACAAATAAAATTCAGAATTAATTTTTTAAAAAAAAATATTATATATAATACAATAAAAATTAAAAAAAAAACTTATATAATAATTTTAATAAAAAAATTTTATTATAATATTAACAATATTATATAATCAGAAATAAAAAACTTATAAAAAATTAATTATAGTTTAAACTATTAGTATTAAATATATTAAAAAAATAGTTTTATAACAATAATTTAAATTAAAAATGTTTTTTTTTGCTGTTTTAAAAAAATTTTTATAATTATTTTTTGTATATAAGAAAAAACATAAAAGTTTGTATAAATAAAGAATTAATATTAAGTTTGTTATTAAAATTGATAAAATTAAGATTTAAACTGATTTAATTTTTTATTTAATAACTAGTGTATTTATTAATAACATAATTTTAATTAAAAATAAATAGACTATTATTTAATATATTTTAAATATTATTAATAATTTTTTTAAAATTAAAAATATATTGATTAATAATAGTAAAACAGTAATTATTTTTTATTAATAAACAAATTAAAAAAATTTTAAATATAAATAATTTTTTAATTTTAATTATTAAAAAAAAGAAAATACAAAAGTATTTTTTATTATAAAAAAATAGTTTTTTTATTTAATCTTATTTATTTTGTAGTTTATTATTAATTATAAAATTTGGTTTAATTTTGTATTAAAACATGTTTATAAAAAATGTATTTATTTGATTAAATTAAAATATAAAGCCAATTTGTTTAAAATTTTTTAAAAATTTTTTTTTATTTAATGTTATTTATAAAATAAAAAAATAATAATTAATAATTAAATATAGTATTAATTTAATTATATATTAAAAATTATTAAATAATATAATATTAAAAATTCCAAAAATACCAAAAAAAATTCTAAAAATTTTAATAATAATTCAAAAAAAATAAAAATTATTAAAATTTCAAAAATCTAATATATATGTAATAATAATATTAAAAACAAAAAAATAACAATATATTTTATCTAATTTTTACAAAATAACTTTAATAAATAAAAATTTAATATTTAAAATCAATTTTTTTTAATAAAATTATAAACAAAATATTTATTATTTAAATATATAAATTATTATTTATTTTGTTTAAATTATTTACTTTAATACTTAAATTATTATTTATTATAAATACTAATAACATTTATTCAATATTAAAATAATAATTTTTATTTATAGTTATTAATAAAATATTAATTTTTAAATTTATTGTTTTTTTTGTTTTGTTATTTATACTAATTAATTAAAAAAAACACTAAGATTATAATATTAAAAATTATTTAATAAAAAATACAAAAATAAATATAAAATTAATTTAGTAATATTTGAATCACTTATTAAAAAAATAAAATAAATTAATTATTATGCCAAAAAAGTAAGATATTAAATATTATTAGCTATTATAATTTGAATTTTTGTTTATTATACAAAAAACTTTATTATTAAAATTTTCAAATATATAGAAATTTTCAGATTATATTATTAAAAACAGTATTAATTTACAAATTATTTAATTATATAATTATCTATAATAATAGTTTAAAAGCTTTTTAAAAAAATTTAAATTAAGAATAATGTTTTTAAAATTGGTTTTTTTGAATACTATAAGTATTTTAAAACAATTATTTAAATAGATTTGTAAATTTTAAGTTAAATATTTTAAATTTGTTATAGTTTATTATAAAATTAAGAATTTATTAATTTAATAATTTTTTGGTGAATATAATAAGAGTTTTTTTAAATTATAAGTTATTTTTAATTAATAATGTTTTTTATTTTTGTAATACTATTTTAATGTTAAATATTTTAGAATTGTATAATTTTTAAAAAAATTTGAAGTTGTTTTTTGTTAATTAATTATTAAACAATTTTGGTGTTTTATTTAAAAAAAATTTTAAGATTAAAAATATTTAAATTTTAAAAAACAATTTTTAATTGGTTTATATATATATATTTTTATTTTAATAAATAATTTTATTAATAAATTGTTATCAATATTTAATATTAATAGTTTTAAAATTATTTAATTTAAATTAAAAAAAGTTTATTTGGATAAAATTTTTGTTTTTATTAATAGTTTAATTAAAAATATTAGTTTTTTAAAAATAGTAAACAGTATTACAATTTATTTTTTTAACTTAAAATTAAAATTAAAAATAAAAATAAAAGTTTATGATTTATTATTATTTATATTTATTAAATTACAAAGTTTTAAATATAGATTAATTTTAAGTAAAGTTATTATTTATACAAATAACTAATTATTAATAAAACTAAATTATATTTAATAGTATTTAATTTTTTTTTTATTGCAATTAACAAGTGAAGTCCAACTGCTATCTAGCACATAGAGCCAAACTAAAAGGCTCAAACTAAATGCAGCTCACACACTTTCTACATGTGGCTAGCCACTCGGGCCAGACAAGACAACATTACACACCTAAAACAACATACAGACTACCATCTAAATCAGAGAAAAAAAGGCAAGACCTACGATGGCCAAAATTAACAGCAAAAAAGCCAATAATACCAAGCATTCTTACCACTTTGCTGGATAACAAAGAGCTTGTGCAATGAAACAAACCAGAAACCAATGTGTTATCACCAACCAAACCTGCCACTTCCATTTTCATCCTGTATACAGATCTCACCAATTAGGCTTTAGAGTAATGCAACTCAACAAAACGCCCAACAAAACCAATAATAGTGCTAATGGCCTCCTTTTTACTATAAAAAATCTCCATAGCCTCTGTACACCAATCTCTTAGCACAAACTCCTTACATAGGACAGAATACAAGCCAACGTCTAAAAAACACCAATCAAGAGATCACAAAACAGTAGAAGACGACGAGCTACAAGATCCAGCTAAAGACATTCAGTTAGCAGAAGCCGCAGCCAAAATCTCCTCCTGAATCTCTACATCATGGAAACATGTGAAAACATGATCCGACAACTCCACTTTACAACACAGCAAACACAGCACATCAGGATAACATTTATTATATAGCTATTTTTTTACTGCCACAGGAAGCTAATGGTGCACAGCTTTTATCAAATAGGTGTGAAAACAAAAAAACCTCTGACTAATAAAACCAGCAAGCATATATGAATCAGAATGCTACACCCTAACAGTAGCATCCCAATCAATAATCTCAACCAACCAGACAAGAATCATGTCTCAACTAGGGCCTGCCTCCCATCGAGCATGATGTTATCAGACAAAATTAGAGATATTATTTAGCATGAAATTATCGTTATAATTCTCATCATTAATTAACATATATTATCATTTCAAATTATCACTTATTATATTAACAAAATGTCCAAAATTATTATTTAATTAATAACCCAATTTGTATATGACACAAATGTAACCTAATTGCAATGATTAATTATGCAATATTCTGAACTATGTAACATTCAAAAAGTTCGCCAAAATTTGTAGAAATTTGCCAAAATAATTGATAGTTCACTGAAATATCTAATAGTTCACAGAAATAACTTGTAGTTCACTGAAATGTATCTTTAGTTTAGCGAAATTGTAGAAAATAGCAAAGTTTGAGTTTATAGAATAGTGTTACAACAAGTTGTATAAAAGAAGAGTGTCTCTCTTCGAGAAAATATATCTTACTTTAAATTTAACAATTAGAATCATTTTTTACACATAAAAGACAAAATAAATATCAAATAATTCGAAAAACCAAATCCTTAAATTATTTCTCTTAAAATTAACCAATTCCTACTAACAGTTTGAAATTGACTAATTACCAATTTCAGTAGACTGTTAAAAGCACTTCCAGGCCTGAATCTGAAATGACTTCCATAAATCATCAGTTTTACTTTTTCTTTTACATTTCTTTTATTCTCTTTCTTTTCTTATTATAAATCATTTGGGTAGTCTACAGACGAGAATTCCTGTAGAAGAGTTGACTTTCACAGCAAAGTAACTATACATTTTTAGTGAGCTTCCAGACAAGCAATTTCTGGGAAAGAGTTGACATTTACTATAACGTAACTATACAAAGTAACTGGCACGGAATTGGCCATTCCACTTATAAGCCCAGCAGTTCAAATTATAGGAGATAATTTGAAGATAAATTCAGTTATTAGAGATTCAACCACATCCAGAAAACAGGAATCTACAGCAAACAGACATCAACAACATTTAAAAAAAGAGACCAAAAACCTCCAGTAACATTTGGTGCTCTCCCATGGAAACAACACAGCAAAAACAAATTCAAAGTGGCAACCACACCAGACACAACAACTCTAGAGTATTACCAGTCAATTTACACCCACTGCAAGCAAAGATTTAACATTCCAGACGGAATTGAAGTTGTCAAGAAATCAGTATACCAATACATTGAAAACCGCATCAACAATTATCTTTTTGGAAATTACAATATCTCAGAAGTTAGAAGCAACCTTTATAACAATTTAGCACACTATTCACAGTTGGGAACTGAAGACCTTAACAGCGAAACACTTGCTACTTACTTTTAAGAACTTAATTTTAACATTATCAAGTACTGTGAAGAAACATATCCAGTGCAGTCTCAATACTCTATTGATTTTGAATCAGAGACAGAAACAAGCAACAAAGACAAACACAAACTGAAACAATACTCAAAAACCACCCCAAATACTCCAATACTACCAAAGACAACTGCCAAACACTTACAAACACCTAAACAAGAAACCAGTTCAAAACTTCTGCTCACCATCACACCTTTTCCAGCTTTATTTGCACAAGCACAAACACCTAATTTACCCTTAAATCAATTTACAAGACCAAAAGATTTTACATCACTCAGAAGTTCCACCAGATAGTAAGAACCCCTTCAAACTAGTTCCAATTTTCTTGATTTTTTAGCTGAAAATCAAAGTGAACACTCTGAGACAGCAGCAAATAAAGAAAATAACTCTGAAATAACTGAAGAAGAATCAATAGACAGTGAAAACAAAGAAAATGAAATGACAGCATACATTGCAAAAATCCCTGAATTTAATGGAGAAGATATTGAGACCAGTCCCCAAGAATGGCTCAACCAAGTTACTAAAGCTGGAAATGCAAATGGATGAAATGCTGCCAGAATGTTAAGAACAATTCCCTACTTTCTCAAAGAAATAGCAAGAGAATGGTTTGAAAACTTGGCCACTCCATTCAACAATTGGGATGCTTTCAAAGCAGTCTTCCTTGAACAGTTCACTAACAATAATACTTCTATCACCCTTCGAAATCAGTTTCACAATATCAAACAAGAATCCTCCAAATCTGTTATAACTTATATTGAGAAATTCAACAAACTTCTCAGACAAATTCACCAACTTGAAACAAATGATTATTATTCTGATGCTCAAATCTTGGATCAATTCATCACTAGTCTAAAAGATAAACTAATTAAAAAGATTTGCCCATATGCCTCAAAAGATTTAAACTCTGCCATACAGCATGTGAAAAGATACAAAATGGCCATAGAAGAGGCCAATTGCACAAAACTTGTAAATTTGACAATTGGAGAAACCAGCTCAGCAGCTGAGGAAAAAATTGACCAACTCACAAAGAAGATTGAAAACTATTTCACCAATCAACAACAACAGCAACCCCAAAGATATCAACCACCCCAAAGACGAAATCAAAATAACTTTGCACCACTTTTTAATAACCAGCCTCAGAATTGCCATTACTGGAATCTCTGGCCACTGGAAAAGAAATTGCAGAAAGCTACAGCAAGACCAACAAAATAAGAGTAATCAATGTTACCCTCCACCACAGCAATTTTATTATCAACCACTACCAGCTTACTATCCACCAAGACCCCAATACCAAAGTAACTATTATCAGCCCGCCCCACAGCCAATCCAACAGCAATACCAACAACCACCCACACAACATTATCAAGTACCTGCTTGAAGACTGATTACACAAAATCAATTCACACCACAAAACCGATATTAAGTAAACAACAATAGAATCAGTTCAAACAACTAATTGGTTCTCCGAAATTCTGCTCAACTAAGACCCAACCACTATCACACTCAACCCAGTTATTTAACAATATCTGAAGAACAGAATTTTCATCATACTGCACTCTCGGAAGGTAGAGCTGCAGCACAACAACAAAACTCTTCTTATACTTCTACCACAATCCCACCAGCCAGAATTGCTGAAAATGCCAACCTTTCAGATATATTTCCTTTCGAATTTGAAGCAAATGAATTACCATTCTTGCTTAGCAATGCAGCGGCTAATGAGCAAAAAGCCATCACTGCAATGTACACTGAAACAAAAGTCGAAGGAAAGGCAATTCATTTGATTTTAGACAGTAGATCCGCCGGAAGCATCATCACCTACCAGTTAATGCAACAGTTAAAGAGAAATGTCAACCGACCAGCTCAAACAGTAATTGTTACTGCCGATGGCATAAAAAAGACTCCAGTAAAAAATTGACAATTTTCTGTTCACTCTTGATGGAATTATCATTCCAGTCAAAGTTTTTGTAATAGATGTGTCCCAGTATCAAGCTCTCATCGGAAATGATTGGCTTCAAAAAGCCAATGCTAATCTGAATTGAGAGACACAAGAGTTAACAATCTCTTACTAAAGACAACATGCCCAGGTACCTGTCACTTGTGGTACATTCAACAAACGCTCCGAAAAAGCCCCAGCTTTTAAATTCGAACCAGAAGAAGAAAAGCCCATCATCGAAACATTTATGGCACTTGAATCAACCTCCAATTGGGCCGATGAAACTGAACAACAGTACTTTTCAACAAATGATTCTTTTGAAACAAAAGAACCAGTGACAACCAGATGGAATGTCCCCTATTCAAAACCAGAACCCCGAAAACAATGCCCCTATATTCCACTCAAATGCAAGGACTGCCACAAAAAACTCTCCTCAATGAGAGCCTGCATTTCACCTGAAGAAGAATATGAAAATCATACTTGTTATTACTGCAAGGCTTGCCACAGAGAATGATGGGGCCATCTAATAAAAAGAAACAGAAAATAGAATAACACCCCTTGTTTGACTTGTAGAAATATGCTACCAGAAGAATGCAATTGGATTGATGTAGCAATGAGAGGAGAAGTCTGCGATCAGACCTGCCAATATGCTTTATCAATTTCAGAAAAAATAAAAAGAGGAACACCCTTCAATGCAGCATATAACAGTGTTCTCAACAAACTGTACCATTACCCTCATGATGCTAAAATGATTTTCGACCTAGCAATGACTTTAATCAATGGAGCCACTCAAGAAAATGTTTGTCAAATGAAAGAATCAAAATATATTGCATACACTTTTAAAATCGCTGGATACAACTACAAAGATGAAGTAGAAGTATATCACCAAATTGCCAGTCACACTTACCCGACCAAAGAAGCTCAAGCTCAACGGCTAGAGCAAATGAACGTTAAATTGTGTGAAGAATGCATAATACCCTGCAATGAGCAATGGTGTCCTAAATGCTATGCTCTTAGCATTCCCTTGCCCAATAAAAACGATGAAAACGAAATTGAATTTGGAGAATCTGAAGCAACAGAAGAAATTGAAACAACACCCATCTATCTTATCGAAAGTCAGTCTGCCTTATAACTCAAATACTTTAACAACAATGGACAAGGAATAAAACCCGAAAAAACACATAAAATTGATGCTAGATATGACCTAAAATATCCAGACAAGAATACTCTTGTTTTCAAACCCAAATCTCTCACAAAAATCAATCTCAAAATTGCACTTGAAATCCTGCCAGGAGCAATGGTTCAAATCGCCTTCCAGTTTTCTCTGACAAGCAAAAGAATTAATGTCAGAGGAGGAATAATTGATGCTAGATATACTGGAAACATTACAGTAATACTTCAAAATGAAACTGACAAACCATTTAAGATCGACCATGCTGAAAAAATTGCCCAAGCTATTTACCTACCTTTAATCAACATTTCAGGTTTGCAACTAGTCAATCAAAGAGAACAATTAGGAAAAAGTGATAGAGGAACCCAAGGTTTTGGTTCAACTGGACGATTCACAGTTCCAGTTAATATAGCTTTTAACACACAAAACAAATCCCACCAGATTCTCAGACTTCCACAACCAATTATCATCTCACTTTTTTGAGAACATCCAGAAATCTACATCTGCCCAAAGCCAACAACCACACAACAAATTTTTGAGTCCAATAAACAAGTCTGCTTGGAACATAATATTTCAATCCCAAACATTTATATTCCAGAAGGAACAAAGAAAGTCTGAGTTACTTTTTACAATTCCAACAATTACCCCATAGTTCTATTAAATAATTTAAAAATTGGAGTCATTCACAGTAACATCTTTCAACAAGAACTACTCCAGACAGTTCCCAATTTTTCAGAAATTATTAGACATTTACTACCAAAAATCAACCCAAACCCTAGCTTTAAAAACTACCATGTTGTTATAGAAAAACTATCTCGAATCAACATGAGACAACTTGAACCACAACAACAAAACCAGCTCAAAGAGCTAATTGCAGAATTTGCTGATATCTTTGCTGAAAACAACAATAACTTAGAAAAAACCAATTTGGTCCAACACCAAATTTATACAAGAGATGCCAAACCAAGAAGACAACAAGCATATCGAGTTGCTCCAAAAAGCCACCAATTTATCCGAGAAGAAGTACAACAAATGCTTAACAATGGGTTCATCCAACTCTCCATAAGTCCTTGGGCTTCATCTGTAGTGCTAGTTAATAAGAAAAATGGAAAGATACAATTTTGTGTTGACTATCAACAACTTAATAATGTTACAATTGGAGATGCCTACCTCCTTCCCCGAATTAATGACATGTTAGATGCTCTTGGAAAATCCAAATACTTTTCAACACTAGATTTAGAAAGCGGTTACTGGCAAGTTGCTATGGATCTCAAAGATTGCCTCAAAACAGCATTCACCACTCAAAGTGGAAATTACGAGTTCAATGTAATGCTCTTCGGATTATGTAATG
This sequence comes from Geosiphon pyriformis, assembly GCA_016748015.1. Lineage (NCBI taxonomy): Eukaryota > Fungi > Glomeromycota > Glomeromycetes > Archaeosporales > Geosiphonaceae > Geosiphon > Geosiphon pyriformis. The sequence goes on along the minus strand of JAAOMT010000483.1, from coordinate 124,436 downwards.
CATCAACAATGTTTTAGAAATTAATGGATGTTGTGTACCAAGGGCTCCTTTGGAAGTCAATAGTCATTTATCTTGACAATACTGATGTTTATTCTCTATTGTTCGAATTATACTTAAAACATCTGTGAAAAGTTTTTCAATGATTACAAAAAGCAGGACTAAAACTTAACATTGAAAAATGCTACTTTGGAAAAACAAGCTTGGCCTTCCTTGGTCATATTATTAATAAAGATAGAATCAAACCAGACTCTGGAAAAATCAGCACTGTTAAAAACTTCAAAACTCCTCAAAACACTACAGAACTAAGAGAATTCGTAGGGTTAGCCTCCTACTATCGGAAGTTTATTAAAGGATTCTCAGAAATCACAAAACTTCTTAACCAGCTTACCACCAAAAATGTCAAATACAAATGGACTGCTGAATGCCAAAATGCATTTGAAATCCTCAAAGAAAAACCAACGACAGCTCCAATTCTCACCTACCCAGATTTTAGCAACCAATTCCGATTAGCAACAGATGCCTCTTATACTGCCTTTGGTGCCATCTTATCACAATTAGATGACAATGGAAATGAGCAAATAATCACTTATGCTAGCAGAACATTAAAACCAGCCGAGAAAAACTATCTTGTTACAGAACTAGAAACAGCAGCCATAATTTGGGCCCTACACTACTTCAACCTTTATCTCAGGCCTAAAGAATTCGATATTATCACTGATAATATTGGACTTAAATGGCTTCAGAACAAAAATACTCAGCTGAATGCAAAACAAATCCAATGGATAAGATTTCTAGTAAACTATCAATACATAGTACATCACAAACCAGGAAAACTCCACACCAATGTTGACTGTCTCTCCAGAATGAGACAAAATTAGAAAACACAAAAACCAACACTCAACTTAACCAACCAAAACAGCCAACAAACAATGAATTCGGAAAACTACAACAATCTTAAACAATATTTAGAAACATTAACAATCCCAACAGATTGGTCTCCAGATGAAAAACATCAACTACAACAACAAGCCAAACAATATTTTCTACACAACAACATTATTTATCATCAAAATTTCAAAAACCCAGACAAACCACTTAGATTAATACAAGAACAGAAAAAAATGACTATATTATACAACATGCATTCAGATCCTTCATTAACACACTTTGGAAAAGACAGCACCACTTAAAGAACACTAGAATACTACTTTTGGCCTCGAATAAAAAAAAACATTCACGAATATGTCAAATCTTGTGATAGTTGTCAAAGAAGAGGAGGAACATGCCCTACTGAACTATTAAATCTAATCAAAGTGGAACAACCTTTCGACTGAGTTGGTATCAATTTAGTCGGACCACTATCTATTACCACTCAAGGAAACCATTATATTGCAGTAGCTGTAGACTATCTTACTAAATGGCCTGAAGCCAGAGCCATTCAATGAGCAGATGCGAAATCAGTAGCAAATTTCATCTATGAAGACATCATTTGTAGACACAGATGTCCAATTAAACTTTTATCTGATCAGAGAACACACTTTGTGAACAACCTAATACAAGAAATTTGCGAATGATTCAATATCAAAAGACCTCTGTCTTCGCCCTACCATCCATAAACAAATAGACTTGTGGAATGTTTTAACAAAACATTGTGTGAGTCATTAGCCAAAGTCTCAACCAATTTTGAGCAAGAGTGGGATATCTTTATTCTATCAGTGTTACTAGTATATAAAACACTAAAACAAGATACCACAAAACACATACTATTTGATTTAACTTATGAAAGAACAGCAACATTACCAATTAGTTTCACAGTGGAAACATACCCAGCACAACCAATCAATAAAAACAATTTTCAGAAAACACTACAATGAAGAGCCTATACTCTGCTTAGCACATTGGAAGGAAAACGACAAATAACAGCAACTCATATTGAACATTTTTAAGCTCAACAAAAAGAAAGACATGACAACAAATTACTATCTATTACCAACAAATTTAAAGTTGGAAATAAAGTTCTCTTACACAAAACTAAAGCTGAAAAACAATGGAGTGAAAAATTTGAAAATAAATGGGATGGACCATTCTTAATCCATAAAATTCTAGGCAACGGATTATACAAGCTAAGACTTGATAACAAAATCCTAGTAAAAGCTGCACATGGAGATCGTTTGAAACACTATAATTCCAGAAACAATCCTGAACCATTAATTCCACAAATTGGCACACATTTCCCTTTAATTAATCCCGAAGATATTCCCCGGAATTTAGAACCAATAGTTGACATTAAACAACCTCCCAACTTGAACACTTAATTTAAATTTATTATTATAGTTATTTTCTTATAATTTAGAAACAATCTCACAAAAACAAAACAAAAATAACATAAAAACCCATACACCAAAAATAATTTTCTTTTATTTTCAAATCTCTTATAATGACTATTTCTCAAAACATTCAACAATTATCCCAAAAACTAATGTTAGCTTTAAAAACAATACTCAAATTATCTATTACTGTTACTGGAAACCACATTAATTATACCCAAACAGAAGTAGTCACAAATTTAGCCCTAAATTCATGAAAATATTACTCATATAAGAAAAACACAAGAAGTTATTCTGGAATTCACCTGCCAGAACTTTTAAAGCTTGCTTTAAGAAAAAACTTAATGCTTATTCCTATTAGTATTCTACCGAATGCTACTATTCAACAAAAACTTCAACTGTGTCTTAATGAAGAAAACTATGACTATACTCCAATATATAGATATTTCTACATTGGAAAAACACTTTATGAATGAAAATAGAAGCTTACAGCAGCAAACCTCACAAAAGAAGCTATTTGAAAACAACTCCACAATAAATTCAAGACAACAGCTGGACCTACAAACAGTTATTATAAACTAAGAGTGGCTCTTAGACTTTATGACCTATTCTATGTCTGTAAAAACGTCTTACAAAACCCAATTTTACAACTTTTAAAGATTCAATACATTGGAAAGCTTACAGAACTGAAATTTCAACAATTTTCAGACCAAATTTCTTCAATAATTTTGGATTATTATCTGGAAATTACAGACAGTACTTGGACTTTGATGGAGCTCAGTCTTGAGGAGGAGGTTATGTTACCAGACAAAATTAGAGATATTATTTAGCATGAAATTATTGTTATAATTCTCATCATTAATTAACATATATTATCATTTCAAATTATTACTTATTACATTAGCAAAATGTCCAAAATTATCATTTAATTAATAACTCAATTTGTATATGACACAAATGTAACCTAATTGCAATGATCAATTATGCAATACCCCGAACTATGTAACATTCAAAAAGTTTGCCGAAATTTGTAGAAATTCATCAAAATAATTGATAGTTTACTGAAATATCTAATAGTTTGCAGAAATAACTTGTAATTCGCTGAAATGTATTTTTAGTTCAGCAAAATTGTAGAAAATAGCAAAGTTTGAGTTCATAAAATAGTGTTATGACAAGTTGTATAAAAAAAGAGTGTCTCTCTTTCAGAAAATGTATCTTACTTCAGATTTAACAATTAGAATCATTCTTTACACACAAAAGACAAAATAAATATCAAATAATTTGAAAAACCAAATCCTTAAATTATTTCTCTTGAAATTAACCAATTCCTACTAACAGTTTGAAATTGACTAGCTACTAATTTCAGTAGACTGTTAAAAGCACTTCCAGATCTGGATCCGAAATGACTTTCATAAATCATCAGTTTTACTTTTTCTTTTACATTTTTTTTATTCTCTTTCTTTTCTTATTATAAATTATTTGGGTAGTCTACAGACAAGAATTCCTGTAGAAGAGTTGACTTTCACAGCAAAGTAACTATACATTTTTAGTGAGCTTCCAGATGAGCAATTTCTGGAAAAGAGTTGACATTTACTACAACATAACTATACAAAGTAACTGGCATAGAATTGGCCATTCCACTTATAAGCCCAGCAGTTCAAATTATAGAAAATAATTTGAAGATAAATTCAGTTACTGGAGGTTCAATCACATCCAGAAAACAGGAATTCACAGCAAACAGACATCAACAACATTTAAGAAAAGAGACTAAAAACCTTTGGTAACAATGACAAATGGATTTATACAAATCCCAAACAAAATAATGAGCATTGCTAAACACAGGTGTGTTCTCAGCAACCAGAAAATGCTTATGGACACCAATAGACAAAAAAAACTGGGAGAAAGCAGCATCTCTAGCAGCTGCATCTATTCTAACATTGCCATGAACTCCAGAATGTCCCTTAACCTTGACCCATCACACAGAAAAGTCCTAAATTAAAAATCCGGTGCCTCTCCAACCAACATGAAGAGTGGAAATCAGGCACAGATAATGACATCTCAGAAATGCATGCATCAATGGCCGTTTGATTATCAGAATGCAATACTACAGTACAAGAAGAAGGAACACATTCTAATGCCAAAGCAATGGCCTGCAGTTCTGCCATAGTAAAAGACAACAGCCTAAGAACTCTAATGCCAATACTTAAATCAAGAGCAGGAAAATAAGCAGCTGCCCTACTGGCAACATCAGCATGACCATAATTCCTAACAGAATCATCCATAAAAGCTTCAAAAAAACCAGACCAAATTCTATGCAACCCATCTTGAACAACAGAAAACTTCTTGGTATCTAAGACGCTTAAACCAGAAAAACAAGTAAACCCCACAGAGGCAGCCAAGAAAGTGCCCCTACCACAAAGAAACTCAAACACCACCCTAAACCAGTGAGAAGCAGAACCCTTTGGATCCAGTCTTTTTCAATGCCTAAAAGTCTTCCAACTCATAACACACCCTTTTTTGTCAAACAGTTTATTACCAAAAGCCACACCAAACCACTTCAATGAATAAACAGAATTGAAGAATAGAGAACTCCCCAGAATAGAAGACACAGGAAAATAACCAGAACTATAGAATGCATTGGGCAAATTATTGACCAGAGACAGCTCATTACACAGAAAAATTCTAACCACACCAGCCAGAAAATTGTTCACAGAACTAACACACAACCTAACAGAAAACTGTAAAGGGTTCAGAAGAGACCACTCCAGAACCTGCAAATCAAGAAACCTATGCTCAAACAAACATCCAAGAATACCAAAAAAATTGGAAAATGAGATCAAGGCAGCCAACTTTCCTTCAGACTGCACCTGCTCAAAAGATTTTAGGCCATACAAAAAAGAATGACACAAAGCCTCAGTGGGGAAATCATGAGCCAAACCAGCTTTGGACTTAAAACTTTTCCTCAACATCACATCCTATTTGCAATATATAGACAATGAAACAAAGCTAAATTGAGTGTGATAGCTGACAATAGGCTGTAAGATGGCTGACACCAAATACAAGAACTGTTTATCAGTAATAGCCTTTCTAAGAACCACATTAGAAAAAAAACATATATCAGAATGTGCCTTGGCCAGACTTGGCTTTGAAAGCTCATTAGTAGACAAAAAGATTTCCAGATAATGATGAGCCTTACCTTTCTTAGCGATTGAGATGGGAAGACCACTAATACATAAAAACACAACCTTAACACCCTGGTTGATTGGAATGACCACAGTCTTTTCATTGTTGATAGAGATGTCATTAAGAGCAAAAAACCCACTTGCAATGTCCAAAATATTCTGAGTAACAGTTCAACAATTCCCAACTCAGATTGTATTATCAACAAAAGCACTAGCTGCAAAATAAGAAGAGAATTCACGACTGCCCCCAATATGGCCAGATTTTGAAATAAACTTGGAATCCAACTGGTATCCAAAAAATTGTTCATGCCTTTTAACCTCATACAGAAGTGGATCGTAAAAAATCCTCCACAAAAGAGGTGAGAAAACCTTACTCTGATCCAGCCCATCACACACTACATAACTATTTGAAAGCCCAAAGTCTGTTAACTCTATTCTTATGGATGTTACCAAAAAATGACACAAATTTCTTACACATCTTGATATGCTGCAGGCTCACCCTCAAGTTGTGCCATCCAACTGAGTCATATGCTTTGCACATATCCTGCAAGACTAACCAAACCTCCCTGTTCTTCTCAAGAGCATCTTCGACCACAGATCCAATTGCAAACACCAAAGATTGCATAGAAGTATCCTTTAGTACCAAAAAATTATCACCTTGAAGAACACCAAACTTCCTACATGCCAAAAAAATACAATCTAACAAAATCTTAGAAAAAATCTTCTTAGCTGTCTTGATCAAAGCAATAGGTCAGATGTTCATAAGAATCTCATCCCAGTCATAAGGTTTAGGGATCATAGAAATCCAAGCTCTTTTCCACAAAACAGGCACATCCTCTACAGTCAAACACGAATTCAGCAAACCCAAAAGACACTTTAACACTATGTCATTACAGTGCTTCCACAACTCATTAGGAATATCAGACAGACCAGTAGCCTTGTCATCAGGTAAATTGTTAACCACCAAAAGCAACTTGCTCATATCAATCAAGTGCATCACATCAGCAAAAGTATCATCTTTTACATAATCCAACAAAGCATACTAATGAGCCCAGACATCAGGCACAACTGAAGGCACAGTCTTTTTCTTAGTTCAGCCTTCCATGATCTCATTAACACCAAGTTTCACCATGTCTGGCTCCAGCACCAAATCATCACCAACAACCAAATGATTGAGAACCATCTTGTGAAAAGACCAATCCAACACACTTCTAATCATTACACCCTTATCAGAACAAAATTTTTCCATGCAGTACTCAATGGCCTTCCAAACAGAAGCTTCCTCAGCCAACTTTGACTCATACATCTTGGATTTCCTGTACTTCTTCCAAAATAATGACAATTGCCTTAAGACATCTGAAGACCTGCCACCAATCTGGATCATATTGGCAATCATAGCAGCCTTACCACTATTCAGTTTGGCCCAAACATTGATAAGCTGATTGACTCTTTGCAAATCGCCCAATTCCAGTCCTTTAACAACTTTAACAACTAACAGTTCTAACCTAAAAAACCTAGAAGAAAGCTTGTTCCTGAAGCACTGAAACTCACTGAACCAATGCCTCGAAAATATCCTATCTGCTGAGTCTACCAACACCTTTTCCAAAAAGACCCACATGCCATCCATATCAGCATGAGCCAGAGCATCTGAAAACTCACCAAACACAGCCAGAAGCTTGGCAGAAGAGCAGTCCCTAAACCGAGATCATTTGGTCCCATCAGCAGTCTTAATAAGAAACTTCCAGCAATCTTTATTAGCCTGCTTGTGCAAGCTATTCAAATGGCCGTCTAAAAAGCCACCCAAACCAATAGAGACAGAAACTGCATGGTGATCAGTGTCAAAAAAGTCAGAAATAGAACTGACTTTATAACCAGCGACAGCAGATGCCAAACTTTTACTAACAAAAATGAAATCAATAGTCTTTTTAACCCTTCTAGAATTGCTTTATGTAGAATCACTGACCAAAGGATGGCCAGCAAACAAGTTGACCAAACCCAACCCAGACAAAATTTGAAACTCACACTTTTTCCAGATCTATTTTTATTGAAATTCTTACCCAGAACAACAAAACAGCTGGAGTTAATAGCTTTAGCAATGACAGAGTTTACTTCAGAAGCCTGACCAAAATGAGTTCCAGAAGATACATCTGCATACAAACCAATAACAAACACCAAAAGCTTATCCTTAAATAAGAGATATACCATTATGACTCAACTAAGAACTTCCTTAATCTTAGTGACATGATAGGCCAAAGAGTCGGCCATAATAATAACCACTCCAGCACCATAAAAACCCTTATTCAAACCCAAAGAGAATATCCGCACACCGTCAAATTTATTTGCAATCTATAGTCTAGTTGAAGACTTTAACTTTGTTTCCATAATGATAGAAATCAAATTTCCAGAATCAAAATGTCAATGCACAACATCCTCTTGTTTAGCAGGAATGTTAATGCCACGAACATTACATGTAGCCATCTTTCAGACCAAGTCACTCATTGGGGTAAAGAGATCAAAGACAAACCCGAACCAGAACACAGAAGATCTAACCTCACCAGGATTGAACTGAACGAAGCCTCTAGAGCAGACATCTTAGATTCCAAAACACCCATCTTGGAGGTAAAGATCTTTGAACCACTTGAACTGAGAACAGCAGCAGACTCACCACCACCAAAAAAGAGAGGATCAACCGAAGCCAACACATTGTCCAAAGCCATATCTGAATCCACAACTGAAGCCAAAGGCACAAAAACAGCCAAAAGAGAAGCACAAGAAGGAGATGCCAATAGTACCAGTTCAACAAAACTCAATTTTTTAAGAATAACAGAAACTTGATTCAAAAGAATCTCTAAAGAGCACTCTAACACTGCCAAACAATCATTTAGACCAACAACTTAAGGACTAGAGGGGCCCAAAAAGAGAGGCATGTCATCAGAGAGAAAACCAGAACTGAAAGGAAAGCCACCAGAATATGAGGCATTAGACACCACCTGGGCCCAAGATTTGCTGCCAAAGGCAACAGGGTGAGAGATAGGAACATTTTTCTTGGCATACAATCTTGCCAGCTAAAGACAATCCATACCAAGAAAAGGTTTCTTTAACAACTTGGAAGATATAGGAGGTGAAACAACAGAGACATCACACTCAAGGGCCGAATAACCAAAACGGCCACATTTCCCACACCAAACCAAATCTAACCTAGCCCAAGAAAGACAAACACCACTAAAAATAGGCTCAGTGAGAAAAGCAGATTCCAACTCCTCAACAAATCCAAAGCCAACTACAGCACAATGAAATCTATTGCCAGTTTTCAATAAACAGTTGATGATGCAAGTTTTCCCTTCAGCTCCATTCAAGAGTATACCAAGATTATGTGTAGTAGTGCCCACAGACAAAGTAAACAACAATGTTTTAAACTGATCCCTAAAAGCCCATGTATCACAATCTTTTACAGCTATAGCCACACAAATGGAATCTTTCCCAATCAGGAACAACCATCTTGAAGCCAATTACACAGCCTGGTCTGAATTGGCGAATTCCACCACAGTCTTCTACCATATTCCAACCAACTGGATTTTGATCGACTTAATTATCTCAAACTCAGAGACTGTGGTGATGATCATGTCTTTAGGCGTATTCATGGGAATTTTTTTGATCACCACAGCCCAATCTGAATAAAGCCCTTGTTTCCTTACATTGTTGTTTACAATGATCTCTTTTTTTTCAGCCAATGACACAGCTTTCCTCATGCTCTCCTTAGAAATAAACGTTGATCAGATGATCTCTTCAAATTTTGAGGGGGTAGTGGCCCTCCCAAAATCATTGATCTTTGAAAAAATTTTCCTGATTAATTGAGTTTTTGCCATCATTAATTTGTCTTCAATAGCTGAAAGATTGATATTCAAGGCAAAAAATTTTTTGACAGACACTTCCACTTGAGTTTTGATGATAATAGGATCAACCCATTTGCTATCAGAAAAGGCTTTCTTTATTGGAAGTGGAAGAAATTTTATCTCTTCATCCATGGCGAAGTTGGAGAAACTGAGGGGGGAGCCAAAATCTATGTCAGTACTTAATTTATTTGCCCTTAGAGTATTAACAGCTGAACCCAAAAGAGAACTATTATCACCATCAGACATATCAACATTATTTTCATCACCAGATAAGCTTTTCACATCAGAAAAAGCACTATTACCAAAACCAGACTTTAGAGAGATGTCCCATTCATTGCCAGAATATTTGACATTCTCAAGAATAACTTTCTTCTTTTGAGTAAAAAAACCACCAGCAGGACCATGAAAAACACCTTTAGGTGTCTTTTTCTTTGATATACTGCCACTAGAAGCAGTCTCTAAATCCATGACAAAAGAATTATTAGTTAAAAAAATGTTGATATAATACTAACAAGAAAAAAACAAAAACTTCTTTTTCAGAAAATAACTCATTGGGGTTTTTGGAAGTAAGAGAGAAAGAAGTTTTTTGTTATATAGTATTTAACTTTTATAATAACTATTAAATAGATAAATATTATATAAACAATATTATTTTTACTAAAAAAATTTTTTTAAAATAGTTTAAAATTAAGAAATATTTTAATCTATTTAATAAAATAATTAATAAATTGGTTAATAAGATTATATTTTTGAAAATTTTGTTTTTAATATAGTTAAAAAAATTTTTAAAAAACTAAATTTAAGATTAAAGTTATTATTTTTTTTAATTTGTAATATTAATTAATATTATGTTATTTTAATTTAATATTCTAATTTTTTTATGTTTTTTATATTTATATAATAAAAACATTATATAAAACATTGTTAATAATAGTTTATAAATAGTTTTATAATAGAAGTTATTTTAATGTTTTGTGTATTTAATATAAAAAAATAAAGTTTTTAAATTATAGTTTATATTATTAAATAAATATTTTTTGCTTTAATAATTTTTAATTAGTATAAATTTTTTTGTTTGTTTTTTTTGATTTAAATAATAATGTTTTAGTTAAAATAATTATATAATGTGGCTTAAATAGTTAATTATATGTAAAAAAAAAAAGGTATATTTAATTTAAAATATTTTATTATTATATTGTATTAAATAATATTAAACTGTATTTGTTAAATAAATAATAAAAAAATATTTGTTATTAATAAAAACATGTTTTAAATACAATATATTAAACATATTTAAATTTAAATAATTTATAAACAAACTATACTTATTTTAAATTTTTATTTAAAACAATAATTAATATATTTAATTTTTTTTAATATAATATACCAAATAATTATTTTAGCATAATAACCAAAATTAAAAAACAATTAAATAAATAACATAAAATTTAAGTAATTGTGTTATTAACAGTATTTGTAAAAATATATTATAATTTATGTTAACCAAGTATTAATTTTAGTTTTGGTAAAAAAAATTTATTATTTATTAATAATATAAAATTTTTTTGCTAACTTTATAATTTAAGTTTATCATAACAAAAACACATTTAAATATAATACATTTGGCATACTCACAAGCAAAATATGCAAAGCTATTTATTTTGATTTGGATGTTTTTAATATATATATATATATATATATATATAAATTATTGTATAATAATAGATTTTTTCACAACTTTATTATTATTAAATCAAATTGCAGAAATTTTTTATTTTAAAAAAAATATTATATTTATAGCAATAAATCACATGTATTTTTTTCTTTACTTGAAAGCAAAGATAGAATTTTATAAAGTATGCACAAACATTAATCGGAATGTGGTAACTTTAAAAAAGAAACAGAAATATGGACCAATTTTCATTTTCATTATCATGTAAATCTACCTGTACATTTAATAATAAAAAGTATTATTGCAGGGCATTCCTATTTCTTTAGAAAAATTATATAATAGTCATTTATTACAATGCGTAATTTGTTAAATACATTAAAGGCGCAACTTTGCATTGTATATTTTAGATTAAATCACGGGGAAAAAACATAGAATTTAAATTGATAACTGTCAAATCGTCTTAGCGCCAAAGCTTTTGAACTCGATTCGGCTTTCAAGTTCAGGAACTTGGTTTTTTTCATAGTGACGAAAAAGCTTTCTTAATATCAAGGAAGAAGGCTGCTCAGGTTTATAGTTTTGCAATGTCTACAACTCCTCTTCTCCAATTTGCTTCATTTTCTTCAGCGGTTGAGGCTCCTTTCTGGCAAAATTTTTCAACGAGAAAAATAGACTTATATAAGTTAGATGATGCCCCTTTAAGCATAATAGGTTATTACTCCACGGGTCACTCCATTAGTTCCAATGACCCCACAGAAGCAAACATTGTAATGCCAACTAGGTTATGTTTGGGACCAGGAGCTTTTGAAACTGAATCTACTTTACGTTTGCCATCCTTCTCTTTTCCTTCAATTGGAATTTTAAAAAATACAAATACTATTGAAGAATTTAAAAGTCTAGATAAAACAATATTATTTAAAGAAACAGCTGAAAAAATATGGCTTGACATAATATCTGGAAAGGCAATAGAAAACCCTTGGCTTCTTAATCGTTTTCTTCTTGTCACTTTTGCTGATTTGAAAAAGTATAAGTATCATTACTGGTTTGCTTTCCCTGCTTTGATGTCTGATCCACCATGGTTAATCGCTGATCAAGGAGCTGGTAGAATTATTACAGAAGTATGGAATAATGACCAAAGGGAGTCATTGTTCGAAAACTATAATAAATTTCGACAAAAGAATCAAAGTTTCAATTCTGGATTTTTTTTGATTCGAGAAAAAAAATCGGAGAATGAAAGACAAGAAATAATTATCGGGAGTTTGGGGGAATGGGAAGCATTTTTCTCGGGATTAGATGATGAAGAGAGGATTGTAGGTTTTGCTGATCCTTCTAGTTTACCCACGAATCCAGGATGGCCACTGCGTAACCTGTTGCTCCTGATTCAACATAAATGGCATGTACGTAAAATAAAAGTCTTGTGCTATAGAGAGATTCCAGGAAAAAGAGATATTTCAGAAAGTCGATTTCTAATAATCGAGTTACCCAGTGAGGCGAAAATAACCGACGAAATTCCAAAAGCTGTCGGTTGGGAGAAAAACTCCCAGGGGAAACTTGGGCCTCGAATTGCAGATCTGGCACCACTTATGAATCCTGAAATATTGGCCGACACATCTATTGATCTCAATCTTAAGTTGATGCGCTGGCGAATAGTTCCTTCTCTTAATCTTGAGAAGATCAAAGAAACAAAATGTTTACTTTTAGGAGCAGGAACTTTGGGCTGCTACGTGGGAAGGATATTATTGGGATGGGGGGTACGCCATATCACCTTTGTTGATAACTCGCGTATATCTTTTTCTAATCCCGTAAGACAACCACTTTTCTTTTTTGAAGATTGTCTGGATGGCGGGAAACCAAAAGCAGAAACAGCAGCGATAAATCTTAAAAAAATTTATCCGGGCGTTACCACGCAAGGTCATGATCTTACTATCCCGATGCCCGGCCACCCTATTTTCTCAGTGGAACAAGTAGAGAATGAAGTGTATAAACTTCAATCACTAATTCAGTCACATGATGTTATATTTTTATTGACAGACAGCAGAGAGAGTCGATGGTTACCTACCTTAATCTCAGCTAGCCTTGATAAACTAGTAATTAATGCGGCTTTAGGTTTTGATAGCTTCGTAGTTATGAGGCATGGCATACGAGGGGATAACAACACCGATCTTCAATCAAAGGATAAAGAAGAAACACTATTTACTAGGCTCGGTTGTTATTTCTGCAATGACATTATTGGACCTGGAGATACTTTAAAGGATCGTACATTAGATCAACAATGTACCGTATCAAGGCCGGGATTAGCATCGATTACCGCAGCTTTAGCAGTTGAATTAATGGTATCAGTATTGACAAAAGGCGATGGTGTCGATAGTGCTTCTGATGAAAAACCGTCCGAAAACGATTCGCCGTTAGGTGTTATTCCTCATCAAATCCGTGGCTTTCTCTCTGATTTCAAAATTTTAACGTTGACTGGAAACCATTACACGGGATGTACTGCTTGCAGTGATACAATATTAACTCAATACCAGCAACATGGCTGGGAATTTCTACTCCGAGCCCTTCAATCCCCGAAGTGGATAGAAGAATTGACCGGCCTGACAAAACTTCACAACGAGACTGAAAAATTGGAAGATTTCGCGACGGAATGGGATGAAGATTAGGTAACACAAATCCTTGAAGTGATCATTCCAATAATTACAAAATTTTTATGTGATTAAGTGGGATCTGTTGACTTTGGCAACAAAATCTGGAGGAACTTGGTTTTGAAATCAAAATTATTGAAAATCTGATAAACGGGAAATTGATTAGATAATAAATTCGCTCAATCATTGATAAATCAAATAATCCTAATACCCTAAAAAATACTGAACTCAATCTAATTTTGCTGATTATGTGATTATAAGCGACACTGGTTACCATGACTAGAGATGATATCGATGACATCAGATGTTGCAACATTTTTAGTCATAATTAGCAAATAGTTGTGTTTTGTTTTTTTACAAGTTAAAATTGGGATTATTAATTTTACTATTAAAATTGATATTTTAAACAAAAATAAAGAACCAAATTGATATTTTAAAAATAAAAACAATAAACAATAAATATTTGTATCATAAAAATGAGTTTATGATCGTGTATTAAAATATTTAATGTAGTAATTTTTCTGGATTATTTAGCGAAACAGAAAAATTAGCAAAAATTATGATTATTGTAAGTAAACCACAAACAGAAATGGTTTTTGTGTACTTTTCTTAATTGGTATTGACTAGTGATAATTAGTAGGCGCAATTTTATTGATTATCTTTATATTGCTACCCATATTGTAGTAATTGTAGTGTAAGAATAATAATGACTGATAAATGAGAGTTTGAATACAAGGTTACGTTCATGTATATTTTATATCTATGAAGGATTGATGCGAAAATAATTTATGTCCGACTCCCAAAGAGAGGAAAATATTAAGTTTATATTTACAATGAGTATAAAAATACAAAAAAGTGATACATCAAAGAAGTTGCCGGATTGGAAATATAAATTAGGGAATCATTGAGGAATAACCATGTTGCCGAGACTTGCTCTGTCACCGAAATTCCTGGATATCTCATTCAAAATAGTTCTGGTTTTTATATTTCGTGTTCGATAGAACACTAGGCATCATCATATTTCGACTTAAAAATCCAAGAATTGCCCATTGTACCCTGACCTTGTGCATGTGCCATTCTATAATATTTGGCAGCTGATTTTGTGATAATAAAATTCTTCATGAGAATAGTTCTTAATCCAATAGACAATTATTTTAATTTTAAAACCTTACCCATTTTCATATCCTTCTTTACTCCTTCGCCTTTATAATAACATAGGCCAATATCATTTTGGGCATCGGGGTCTCCCTGAAAGGTAAAAAAATAGGAAATTTGTTAATATATGGGAAATTAGATTAAATCACAAACCCGACCTTTCTTATGCTTACCAAATTTGCCGCAATTTCAAAGTAATAAGCAGCTGTAGTTTTGTTTTTCAAAACACCCCAACCATGCCTAAAAGACACTCCTAATTCATAAATGGCTAAAACCAATTCACCTGTTACAGAAGATAAGCTAACACTTTCTTTCCTTTTAGCAGGGTCGCTTACAGCAAATTCTGCAGCCTTCTGGAGATATTTAAAAGCTAAACCAGCATCTACTTTACATCCCTTTAGAAAATGGATTCGACAAAATTTAATTCAAGAAAAAATACTGAGAAATCCATTAGAAATTACAAATAATTTTTACTCACCCAGCCATGTCTCAAAGCTATACCGTATAATACCATAGCGGCAGGAGATCCCAGCTCGGCAGCGATACGAAGATAATTAGCGGACTTTTCAAGTTCGTTGTCCTCGTGATATTTAATCGCTTTGTGAACGTAGTCCTCCAGTGATAATGGTTGAGCTATGGATTCCGGATCAATATTAGAATTTTGATGTAATGACGAAGTAGAATTAGCCTTGTAAAGTGGACGTGGTTGTTGATCTGCGGCTCTTGGTGCCTGAAGGGAATATTGGGATGGGGAACGCGACGGAGGTTTTGGTTGTGGGTGTAGCTTTTGGGATAGTGGAGTTTGTCCAGGAAGTTCCATCTCAGATTTTTGTTGTTGCACCGAGTTAGAAGTATCAAGCGGAATGCTAGCTGAATTTCCTTGAGATTCAAAAAAAGGATCAATGAGAGATTCTTGGGAAACACGTTGACTTAATTTTGAAGGTTGGACAAATGTAGAATGAGGTGGTAACTGCTGTTGATTTACATTCGAAGAAGAAATTTGAAACGAATGTGAATCAGGAACAATATAAGGTGAGGGCGGAGAATTAGTTGAACGAGATATATATGATGAATTTGAAGGATTGGGTGAATGGGGTGATTGGGAATAATTTGAAACTTGTGCAGGATTTCCAGATTTTCGGGAGGCTGAAAGATAAGATGAGGAAGAATTTCTATTATTTGGATCTGATGGTGACAAATTCCGAGGCATATTTCGAGGTTGTGATGTTGGTGTTACAGGGCGCGATGAAGATTTAGGATTTGCTAGTTGAGCTGCCAGAGGTGAGAGAGTATCACGAGACATGTTATCATTAGGGCGGGGTTGTTGGAAATTGGGTGATGACACATTAAAAGTTCGGTTAGAGTAGTAATAATCCGACAAATCATAGTCGTATGAGCCAATAACTGACGTTGCTAATGACTCCCGAGAATTAATGAATAATTCGTGACCAGGGGGTGGTTCATGACCAGGCGGTAGTCCGTGACCAGGCGGTGGTCCGTGATCGGACGCGGTATCATGAGATGGTGAAGATGAAAAAAAGTCGCGTTCTCTTTGTTGCTGGTGATATTCGCGACGAACTTCTAGAGACGCGGAAGAATTATATGGACGAATATTCGAAAATTGTTCTCGTTTATTACTTAATCGTTGGTGGGTTTCTTTTCTGGCAAAAGACTCTGATGGATAATTATAACCTTCTTGAGATGCAGGTCGAGGACGACGCATAGGGTCCTCGGTGTCACGGTCAACGGTTAACCCATGTTTAAATTTGCTCATATTATCGAGAAAAAAGTTAGCAAGGGATATAAAATTTAAAAGAAAAGTGTTTCCCAACGCTGGTCGAAATTCTTGCTAGCCTGTATTCAAGGAGATATTCTTAAAAAGATATCAGATAAAAAAGAAAAAGGCAATTGGAATATTAAGTTAACTAACATCATGTAATAAAAAAGCTGAAGACGGGCATATAGAGGACTATACAGAAGTTGTTCCCAGGAGTACAAAAATGTTTTCTCGATAGTACACTTTTTTGCAATTTTTATGTTGTCGGGAATTTTACAGCTTTTTGTTTTACAGACTTGTATAGTCTATCACTAAATTTATTTATATATTAGTGTATTACGAAATGTGCATTGTACTTGAATGTGAACTGCTGTGCCATAATGAATTACTTCAAATAGGGTGGCATTTGCCTATTTTATGATGGAATATTTGAGATATGATGTCATAATTTCTTGTTTTTACCCTCATAATTTTCATAAAGTAGTAGCTTTCTGTAACTTCTGTAACAAATGGAATCTTTTCCCTTCCTAAATTTCGAAAATCCCAAAAAACGTCACTACCCTACCGAAATCGATCTAGACCAATCAGAAATCGAAAGAGCGAAGAGACGCTTGGTTTCTGAGTTTCTTTCTTCGGAATTAACAGCTCTTTCGCTTCGTGAAGATGACAACTTCTCTTATACAAATAATAGTGCTGGTATATTGGAGTTGGTTTCAACCTTTTTGATGCTCTAATATAATGGTCGAAATTTCAAGTTGAGAGGTTCTTGATTTTTGTGGCATTTGTATAACTGATCCTCACCACTTTATAGATCTATCAACCAATTCCTCCTTGACAGATGAATTAAGAGAATTGCCAAATCAAATAAAGCCTGATGGACAAATACGTTCAATTCCACGACAAAAGCATGTTTTGATGGTTAACAATCTTGATGTAGATGCATCTGATTCAGACAAAAGTGATGATGATATTAATGACTTTGATCAACCCGTTCAAATGCCTCGTGAATTAAGAAAATCATTGAAAAAAATACCAAAGGAGTTGCTAGTTACTCGGACGTGAGCAATCTCTTTGCAGACCTTTTGTGAATAATTGCAAATTTTTAATTATAAATTTCGAAACCTATTCTCAGCTATGAAAATCCAGTGCGGGATATGGTTTTATATAGAAGACCTATTTGGGTTCTCCCCGAACACATGCCGGTAGGCTATATATTTTATATTGGTGGGCAATTGACTCTAATTAATCTTGTTTGACGCTCAAAAAAGGAAGAAACACGAATAGAGAATATTGCGAGCTTAGCTAAAAATGGCAATGGGAAAGGTAGAGCACTATTAAGAAATGAAATTCAATTTCGAATTCATGAATAATCACCTAGAAATAACACGGTAGATCCGAATGAAGAATACACTAAAGAATTTGAAATGGAAGTCGATGCTGAGCCTTATTCCTATAGCAAGAAGATTTGTTATGACGGATACTTGGGCGATGAAGAGCCTGACTCTGATGACAAAAAGAAAATAACTCTTGACGGATTCGTGAGGGATGATGATAATGATGACGATAGCGTCGAGGAAATGGAATTAGACCCTATGGGATTTTAGTACCAATTCTATAAATAAATATTGTCTTCTTGGATGTTGGAGGGCTAATTTCATATTAAGCTTAATTCGAGACCCACATGCCAGTGAGGCAAAATTCAGGTAATTATGCTATGACTGATCAGAAATGTTACTAGTTAATTAGCTTGGATATCCGTTTAGCTTAAGTTCTATTTGAATTTGGTTGAAATCAAAGAGAATTAGGGTAATTCGAATAAAGAATTGTTAAATTTGATCCTAAAGATTTCTCTGTCGTTCTTTTCACCCTATTTTTATAATGTTGTTTAATAACCAGAAAAATTTGGGGATCATGCAATAACGAAAATTGAAACCAATTATTATTATTTCGATTGAGAATAGCTTTTTCGAGGAAATTCTCAGGCGCAAATGTTTTATTTTCAGGAACATTGTCTTCCTACTTTTACTAACATGTTTGATGAAAAATGGAAAAGGAGTATGAGCAAAAGATATTTTACCCAATAGCTTTAATCAAGCTTTTCGGATTACCTACGAATTAGATCCCGCATTCAGACCAGCGAAACCACACCAGGCTGGATACTTCAACTTTCAAAATCCGATCTCCGAATCAATTTCAACCTTTAAATTTGGCATTATTCTACCACTTTTTTGACGGATGGATTGTAACATATCAATAACAGACAATACTATGACTATTTTCATCTCTATCCATAACAAGCTTACAATTCCGGCAGATTCTTTGGATGTTTCCATATCAGCTACAATTTTAAAGGTATAGGCCTCGTTTTGGATGAAAACTCAGGCTCCCAATTCTTCTGCCTTGGTAATCACATGTTAAAGGAATCGATAGTGCACCCAGCATAGCATCTTTCAACCTGTTTTCGTGTGATTTTCTCTTTTTTCGATTCACCATGTCTGATACCTCATAAGGAGGAATGATAATAAAATCAAATTCGTGAGTGAAAAATGCGACAGCCTCAGCAAGCAATCCATCACAACTCTAATTGAAAGAGAATTTTGCATAGCGCAGAATGTGAAACAAAAATCTAGAAGTTCAGACCAATAAGCTTGGTTTTGAAAGAGATGCCAGATTTACAGTCGAGTCGATCGCATCGAGAATTTAACAGAAACTGAAGTGCCATTATTTGGAATAATGGAGGCGTGGTTTGCAGAAAAATCTTCAAGCTTTACGATATAAATTATTTTTATTGATAATCAAATTAATTTTTAACCAAGGTTTCGTTAACCAATCTATCTATAACGATACTACATTATACAACAGTGGAAAATAATAATATAATCGATTTGATTCGCACAATAGAAAGAAAAAGAAATTGCTGCCGAATAACTGGGATTTTTATGTGAATATTTCAGCGGGTGTAACTGCATTAGAGATCACACTACCCAATAGATTTTCATCTTTCAAAAATTCTGTCGGAAACACGACCAAGTGACCACGAACTTGATTCAATTTCTCACGAACTTCCTCAACGCTCTTTTGCGTATTTGCTACGTGTCCAGTAGGGACTTTTGTAGGATCCGGTACAAAATTTTTATAACCCACCCAATCGGTTACTTTAAAATAATATATTTTATCAAAAAAAGGTCTTCAGTAATAGAAAAAATAATAATTAATCAAGGAAATGAAAAAATTACCATTATCATCCGGAACGCAACGGAAAACATCACGGAATGCTTCCGTGTTATTTTGGGCGGTTTTTTGCCAATAATTGTAAAATTCATCAGACAATGGGTCCATCACGGCTAAATCTTCTTTTGTTGGATGCTTTGGCAAGTAGCCTGTTGATGACTCGCCAATTATATCACTAGTTGAAATACGATCCTTACCATGAGAAACATCATACAACTCCTCTGGATTTATTGGTGGGATACAACTTTTTGTTACGGTGGTATGATCCTGAGATGGAAGAAGACCCAAGTGTTCTTTGAAAAGATTACTACGTAACGTGTAGGCAAATTTGGAGGCTTCATACTATAATTCAAAATAAAAATTAATCTCTGAGTTATTGTAGCCCAGAAGAAATGAAATATAAAATCTTACACTTTGACCGTTCATACGAGTTGGGACTGTTAATTTATCTTCAATGAGAATTGCAATTTCCGAGTCTCGATTACCAAGTTGGGATCTATCGTTCAAGTTAGCTATATAAAAACAGTATACAATTAACTTTAAATCCCATATTTCCGCAATTCACCAAATTGCTCCTCTTTTACAAACCTGATCCACAAATAACATAACGATCGTCTACAATCAATACTTTACTGTGAATGTAGAGTTCTTCAGTTACATACTTGGATCGGCTATCAAGATATTGTGTACTAGAAGGGATAGGCTCAGCTCCCTCAGATTTCTGCTGTGAGCCGGTCGAAATTTGCTCATCAATGAGATTGTCTTCAGTTTGCGTGGGTTGCTGCGAATCAAGTGACTCCACACTCCTTTCCATAGCATTGGGGGCTATCGAGTCCTTAAGGTTCTGAGTTTCTAATTGCTGTAGAGTTTTATCTTCCGGTTGCACGTCTTTTTGCTCAAGAATGCTCTGGCTTTCCGATGGCAGCGAGGTTTCATCTCTATTTGCCTTGCCTTTTTGCTTTAAAGAATTGTCTTGCTGGATTGCATCATTATTTTGGCTGTCTGAATCTTCCTTGATCGGCTGTTTGATTCTATCGTAACCACGTAAAGCGAAGAAAGAGATATAATCTTTAGGGTCGATTCCAGCTGCTGCAATCTTCTCCAAAACCGATCGTCCTCCTCGGCAAATAGATACGTACTGCCAATGCATCACCATGCTTTAGGTGAATAGAAAAATTTTTTAGTAAATGAGAAAAAATGCTCACAGAAACAACAAACCTTTACCGGATTGTCCCAGCCTCCTTCGAATTCAAATCAGCTTGAAAAGCAGGTAATAATGGCATAACTACAATAACACGGAATTTCTCGTGATCATTTGCAGCTTTCTTGATGCGATCCACAATGGCCTTGAAAATATTAAAATGAAGCATAAGAATAGAGAAAAAATGGTAATTTTGAAACGTAAAACAAATTATATACTTCGCCAATGAGGTTCTTGACAGCGTAGTTAGGATCTTTTTCAGTGGCAGTAACTATTAATATGAACATACAAAATATATATAACAAATATCAATTCCTAAAGCAGCCTCATCGAGTTAGTCAATTTATCGACTTACCAAAGAATTGGTTCTCGATATAGATAAAATGTTTTGAAATGGATATTAAGTGACGATAAGCTCTGTAGATTGAATGCTATAAAATTGAGGAAAAAGTAAATCCTAACTAGCTTCAAGTTGAAAGAATACAAGAGCACTTGAAATTCATATTTACCTCCAATTTAATTCCACTGCTCCAATACGCGCTACTTCGCAACAATTGAACTTCACAAGTTCCTCTGAATCGACTTTCATCACGCGTACTGACATATTCACCCTTTGGAAGTAAATATGGAATATTTGTGCGTCCGGCTGCCTTCTCTTCTTTAATGAAATTCCATCGTTGAACAAAATGTCTTGCAACGTCACGTGCAGGAGGCCCAACCTACAATCGTAAAAGTGATAAATAAGGAGAATTGGGAATTGAAATTTGAAAGTTGAAATATCACATAATACCAAGCCAACCGAGACATCGTGCCATGGCATTCGTGGTACGAGTGTTTTATCAACCAAAGTCTCTTCATATTTAGCCACTATAAAAACCCATGGGTCAATTTTTATAACAGAAAATATCACTGTTTAACAAAGATAAGATTAAAAGTTTTACCATTGTCAAAATCTTTGACCCGCGGATTAGAATAATCTTGGCCAGGCCATATAGTATGTTCTCCATTAGGGTGAAAATCTGATAATTGATGGGTGTGAGTGTCATACCTCCCAAAACAAAGATCTAGACCCCCAATGAAAGCTATTCGGCAATCCACTACGACTATTTTCTATAGAAATCGCCCATATCATTTTATGCCCAACAAATTTAGAAAAACTGCCGAATTTATCGTTTTTGAAAGAATAAATGGAATCTTAAGTTGTGTAAATTTTTACCTCATGGTGCTAAAAGAACAGAAATAATCGTATTAGTGAATCAGCCGCTGAGTAGATGAATTTAGTAATTTCAAATTAAAAAGGATGGAAACCTACCGTCCAGAGCATGACCCCTTCAGGTCCGTGATCAGGATGTCTTTGCACTGAAATTCAAATCATAAAATTCAAAATATGTTGCAGCTTGATAAATTATACTTAAAATACAAAATTTTCGAACCTTGGATATTAGGGTGAAGACTTTTCAAATAGAATTTTGTGTGTTGCGAATCCATACTGAACGCGACTGAAACCTCTTTATAGACTACAATATAAATCATGACACCTTCTTCGGCTTTTTTTAGGAGCAAAGAGTCCAGGCGGTATTCTTTATTTAATGTTGGTGGTCGACGAAGATACTAAATCCGAGAAAAGAACATTAGTGTTGCAGGTGTAACTTAACAAGGTACACTATGAGGTAAGGACGTCCCTCACGGTTCAAATAATAGTAAATCTAACGCACCAGTTCAGGCGAAAGCCACCAATCTTCAATATAAATTTCCGTCTTTGCGGCCAAAATAGCTTCCGATACGGCATAAAAATAATCTTTACCATCGACATACCATTTTACTTTAGAATGTTCCCTGATGGGTGCATATGAATCATATCGATGCTGCCTAACCCAAGGAGAGGCAAGTTCCACCCTTTTGATGCTTTCCATGAAATCGTTCAGCTTACGCATATCAGCCTTGATTTCGATACGACGCGAATGATTCTGAACACTTATATGATCATGCAATTTGAACATACTCATTCCGCTTTCGACTTTTGTACAGGAGAATTTGTCATCTAAAAGGAAGACATCCGCAGGAGTACGGGAATCGATATCAGAACAAAAAGCGATATAACTAATAGAATTAAATAAATCGATTTTTCTTTCGTTATGGACTACATTCATTGTTGCATTTCTCAAGAGAAGACTGCCGTAAGAGAATCCATATCCATATATATAAAATCAATAAAGGATACGAGTCTCGAATAAGGACCCATTCCTTTTCCCAGCGTTCGCTTGAATTACTGAAAGAACAAATTGGAGTTCTCAATCTCTGGACTTTAGTAGACATGTAACCTTCCTTCCCTTTCCATCCCATATCACGTGTAATAGATATTGCACTAAGTTCGAGAAATTCATATAAATCATAGCAAACATGAAAGTTCAACACTTTTAAAAGTTTGAGTAAATATTTTTCCAGTTCTTTTCGTCGTTCTAAAGCAGCTTCCGTATGTCTTTGATGATGACTGGAATGGCCCGACCAAAATTTGCGGAACCAACGAGCAATGCCAGCAGGAAAAGATGGAAGTTCAGGCAAGTCATCTCGGGATTTTAAGCTAAAAGCGAGCTCAGCAAACTCATAGCCAGTTCTATGTATTACCCATTTAACATCTCCATATTCCAATTCAATCCGAAATATACTTTGAAAGTTATATAAAGAAGGGTCATAATGGGAATCGGTAATGGCGAGCTAAGTAAAGGTTAAAAATAATTAAATTGGTGACAAAAACTTGACGAGATTTTTTCTTATATACATGTTAATTCATCTACCTTTAATACATCTAAGAGAACCGGTGGCTATATTCGTTAAAGGAGATAGAAAAAAATGAAATAGCTGATATTGTGAGTGAATGCTAAGAGATACATTACAAGACCAGATGAAAAAATAACACACTAACCGCTCTACGACCTTTTGCGTCTTTTGATGCCCACAAATATGGTACAGCAAGTGGACTAGGAAAAGCAGGCATTAACACTGAATAGGTATTAATATCTTTTAAATGCTTTCTACCATTAGCATTTCCCAACGCTCGATTTACTGTGTTTAAAGCAATTGCTTTTTTAAATTTGTCACGTAAATGGTGCTTAGGAGTTGAGCCATGGGGTTGCTCCTCCACAGCATCTTTACCATCAACTCCATTTAGAGGAGTTTCAGAGCTATTGATATCGTCATTTATCCATGGACGGTTTATATATTCTGGTTTTTCTGGTTTTTTCTCTTCAACATATGGGGCAGATAATTGTTCTTCTGTCAACGGCTCAGATATTGGAGTCCCCCCTTTTGTTCGGCGTCTATTAAGCTTTGCTCTAGTATCTGCCTTGTGTATTCCACGACTGCCATCTTTCTCATTCGAATTTTCTCCCAGTGTTTTTAAAAGGGAGTTAAGTATGTCCCAGGAGCGCTCTTCCACATTACTTGAGGTTTCTTCGTCTTCTGATGATTCTCTAGGACTGTTATGTCCTGATTTGGGAACGTCCAATAAGGCCTGTGTACCAGGGGAAAGGGTAACTTGATTTTTTTGCTCATTTAACAGATTATTGTCTAAAATATTCGACATTGAAGATGCTACTGCGAAAATTAAATAAGTTCAGGATTAAAAAGCTTCAAAATAAATATTGGTGGAGAAAATTTTATTATATAGAATTTCAAAACCAAGTGATTATAGAAGGGGCACAAATTGTCACTTTTTCTTTGAGTAACCATTTATGGTCTCACTACATGACATCATAAAGGTCCGTTAATGCCCATGTATCTCATGTGATGTAAAGAAGGAACAATTTCAATAAAAACGTAATAATGATGTCTTAAAAATTTGGAAAACCGAATTCTGTTTATAATGCATCATCTGAATAGATGCTCGATAATCAAGGAATTGCTTATTTTGAATAATTTTTATACATTTCACCGATAACTTTAATTTAACGATGTTCAAGCGTGGTTTCTCACCAAGATCCATTTTTGTTCTCGGGTTCCTTTCCCGGATTTCCTCATGTCGGCGTTTAATGGCTTCAGGAGCTTCCAGTACCTATTAACAAAAGTTCACATTTTTTATACTTACTACTATATTAAACGAGTTGGTTTTTTTTACAAAAGTTAAATACAATTGGGAAGATCCTTTACTACTAGAATCCCAGCTAACTGAAGAAGAAAGGGCGATTCGGTGAGTTTTCTTTTAGGTGAGCGAGCGAAACTGAAATTGAGAAGAGGTTCCCATTTTAATCAATAAACTTCCAAATTTTAATTTCTAATCAACAGTGATACCACCCGAGAGTATTGTCAAGAGAAGCTTTTCCCCCGGATCCTTAAGGCTTATCGTAATGAAGGTACGTGACGAAGTCCTCTTCATGGGATGCAGTGTGAAGTGCTCTTTCTACTTTTAATTGCAACCACATTTTTCATTTTTTTTATAGATTTTGATCGTGAAATACTCAAAGAAATGGGCAATATTGGCTTATTAGGAGCAAATATCAAAGGCTATGGATGTGCGGGTATTTCATCTGTCGCCTATGGTCTCATTGCACGTGAAATAGAAAGGTCGGGGTCTAGTGTTAATTTTTGTAAATGATTTTGTTTTTAATCCAATCTCCTTAATTCGAAAGATAATAATCCTATTTTTTTCAGAGTAGATAGTGGCTACCGATCTGCCATGAGCGTTCAATCTTCTCTTGTCATGCATCCAATCAATGTCTATGGTACAGAAGCACAAAAAGAAAAGTATTTGCCAAAGTTGGGTAAATATTTTCTTTTCAATACAAACTATTTTTCGAAGATTTTTACTAATCACATTATAAAATAGCCAAAGGTGAGCTTGTTGGTTGTTTTGGGTTAACTGAACCGAATCATGGATCGGACCCTTCAGGAATGACAACAACTGCACATAGAGAAAAAGGAGTTTTTATTCTTAATGGAGCAAAAACTTGGATTACCAATTCTCCTATTGCTGATGTTTTTATTGTCTGGGCTAAGACAAAAGAGGACGGTAAAATTCGTGGATATATACTAGAAAAGGTATAATCTCCAAGTTCTATCTTAATCTCTTAGAATTTTCGATTATAATATTAAATATGTTAATTGCCTTTATAGGGAATGAAAGGGCTTTGGGCACCTCTTATCAAGGGTAAGTTATCACTTCGTGCTTCGATTACCGGTATGATCATGCTTGATAATGTGGAAGTTCCGGAGGAAAACCTAATTCCTGGTGTTCAAGGCCTCAAGGTAAATTTCTTCCAATTAATCATACTCCTAATTCTAAAAAATTGATTCTATGTACCCATCAATAGGGCCCATTTGGCTGTTTGAATAGTGCTCGTTTTGGTATCTCGTGGGGTGTTCTTGGAGCTGCGGAATTTTGTTTGACACAAGCACGTTTATACGCACTTAATCGGGAACAATTTGGGGTTCCACTAGCTCGATTTCAGTTAATTCAAAAGAAATTTGCCGATGCTAATTCAGAGGTTAGGGAACACTTTCTTCATTTTCTCCTTTGATGTTGCTAGGTTCTTAAGTTTGTTTGACAACTTGAATAAATAGATTGCTATTGGTCTTCAAGCCTGCCTTCAGGTAGGTCGATTAAAAGATCAGGGAAAAGTAGCCCCCGAAATGATCTCTTTAGTCAAACGTAACTCATGTGCAAAAGCATTGGAAATTGCACGGTCAATGAGAGACGTTCTTGGTGGCAATGGGATTAGCGATGAGTATCACATAATCAGGCACGAACAGAACCTCTGCACAACAAATACTTATGAAGGTGTGACATCATGCTTGCGAAGCTAAATGCATGCGACCCAGCTTTCTTACCTATTTTTTTTTCAGGAACCCATGATATTCACAGTCTTATCTTGGGCCGGGCCATCACTGGAATTTCAGCCTTCAATGCCTCTTGAGTCTTTGTTCTTATTTGATTAAAAACCAAATAATAAATTATGAAAAAGATTGTACAATACATTTTTACTGTACTATTTTATTAAATTAGATTTTCGATAATTCTATAGGGTAAATTTTTTTTATTGATGTAGTTTAATCTCCTACAATAACTGTAAACTCTTGAAACATTAGTGCTTTATAAAATGTTGATCAATTTTTGAGCAAAATTTCCTATTACCGATACAATCCTTTGTTTATCTGTAAACGTTTCTCCAAATCGTAATTAGATGCGGTTCATTGATAATGTAAACATTAATTATACAAAGATAAAACGAGTTAAAATGGCAAAGGTTTTTCACTTAAATCTATAATTTGAAAAAGAACTTACTCTTTCACAATCGGGGTATAAGAAATATTGGGCCGAAAACTCATATAACTCTAATTATAGCTAGATGGATCCGATAAGCATCAGAACACAACAATCGTCAATGTTGAATATCATCCCAAACCCTGCCGCGAACTTGTGTTAATTCTTCTTTAGTAGGAATCTTTCCGGTACTGAAATAGCCGTCAGCAATTTTTGCATCAATCTCCACTCGTGAGTCAGGAGGGATCAATTCATCCGGGATAGGCACTCGTTCCAAGATAGGGATCCCAGAGTTAACTATCGCGTCATATTTCATGTTGGACATCGACATCATTCGATCAATCTTTGTGATCCCGAGCCAATGTAAAACGTCAGGCATCAGTGCTTGGAATCGCATATCCTTAACACCGGCAACGTTCTCTGCAAAAAGAAAGATTTTAAATTCATAATAAAGGGAAATTTTTCTATTGATGCTAAAACGTAAAAGTAAACGCGCCCAATCAATTTTATTTTGTTCCTCAAACTTAAAAAGACACCTAATACATACCAGTACGCAGAAAATAATTATCTGCCGTATCACCTCCAACAGAACGTTTCCGAGCGTTATAAACAAGATATTTTGTTACCTCTCCCAACGCGCGACCTTCTTTTCGAACTAATTACCATAGATTCATTCTTACCCAATAAATATGATTTATGTAAAACCAAGAAATTTTGACTATATATTAGCTTACAATAGACAATGATCCCAGCCCCCCCATTCTGAGCCTCCTTGACGCATTCCTCCATGCCAAATATTAAATAAGGTCGACATGTACAAATATCTGAGCCGAAAACATCGGAACCATTACACTCATCATGAACGCGTACAGTGAGCCTTTTATTTGGATCAGATACATAATCGGGGTTTCCAAAAATATACACAGTCAATCCACCAATTGGGGGCAAGAAGATTTTAAGATCGGGCCGAGTAATCAATTCAGGATACATGCCACCCGTGTCCTCAAACAATGCACGACGAAGTAAGCCTTCGTTAATTCCAAATCGTGCAGCTACGCCAGGTAAATACCAAACAGGCTCTACAGCTGCTTTTACAACACTCAATTCACCAGTTTTATTTAAAACAATCGTTCCATCCACTGTTAAACGCCCTTGCTCAACAGATTTTTCAATTTCTGCCAGTTGCATATGGGCCTTAGTAATAGCAATGGTCGGACGAATATCTAACCCTTCCTCAAGATATTTGTGAAATACAGATGTAGTTATATGGCCAAAAGGATCAAATGATACAATTTTTGGGCTTCCCCATTGCGGATGAGGTCCAATTGTTACAGTTGGCTCGGTATTTTTAAAATCAGGTCTATGATTAGGATCAAGAGCACCCATTGCCACAGCCAGAGCACGATAGACACAGTATGATCCTCCATAAGCTCCAATGGCATTTCTGTGTATTGAAATATTGAATTTAGGATCATTTTAATTTAAATGAATCTTTGTAACTTACCGAACTTTGATACTTGTTGGGTGCCTTGAGGCAAGTATAGGTCCACGGATATTTGGATTGAATTCACCCCACCTCAAAAGAACGGGCTTTATTCCAAACTGCCCAGGGTAAGCTAAGTTCGATATAAATTTTATTAACAGTACCCAAATATCTAATTTCAGACATTTTTCTCACTTACTAGTTAAGATGACGCGATCATTGTATAATAGTGATGATTTTTTAATTTCGGTTGAAGAAGTAGCCATCTTTTTTGATGGCGAGGATTCTGCCTCAGCAGTAAAAGTAGTGCTGACTTTACCTAATCAATAAAGTGAATCAGTTTCGATAAGAAATAGTAATAAGCTTTACTCAAGATGAAATACCCTCATTGATGTTACTATTATCAAGAACCGTGGTAATGGTTGCTACGCTGGTAGTTGGGATCAGGCGATCTTGCAATTTTTTTAATTCTTTGATATTTTCCATTTGAAATTTATCGAGCTAACAGAGAAAAAAAAAGGAAAATTGACCGTTGGATGAACTTTTAAAATAAACTCAAGCTGCCAATTGCTCAAAGATAATTTTACCGTTTTCGCTTGAGCAAGCAAAAATTCAGAATAAAAAACCTTATTCATGAAAATGCAAAGTTTACCCTGGTGGCTAATAAATTTTGATCTTCTTTTAAGGTTTCTATCGAGTCAAGAATTTTCTTGAGCAAAGCCGTTGTTTCGAGTGATTCAGCCATTTTACAAGTTGTGGAGAAAAAGGATAATTTCGTGGACGACTTCCTTGCAAGTCCAAATTTAAGGGAACGCTAAAATCAATCCGGTTAATTTTATGAGTATCCAGATTACAATTAGATGAAAATGATTGGACCACACTCGCACAAGCAAAAAATAAAATAAACCATTATTGTTAAAAAAAACTTGAAAATAAAATAATTATTGTAATAAAAGCTAAACATGTGCAAATTAATAAAATTTAAATCTATCTATCAAATTAGCACAAATCATTACGAATAAATTTTAAAATTAAACACATAAATGAATTACACATTAAAGCAACGTTAAAAATATTGACTGGCTGAAAATTAAAACAATAAATTTTTTTTAATCCATCCGTCCTAATTTTCAAGAAGTTGTAATAGAAAAATTCACAAACCCGAAATTTTTGTGATCTTTAAACACTCCTGTTCTCAAATTTAAATGTTATCAAATTTTCAGCTCTAGTATATTTTCTTTTTATCAAGATCACTTAAGAACTTTAATTCCTTTAATGACTTTTATAATCTATTGCTTTCAGCATCAGATATAGATTGCAAGCCAGATTCTGAATCAGTTCCCGATTCATAAACTGTATGTTTACCGTGTATACCCTTGGAATTACGACGGTGTATCAATTTCTGAAAAAGGGGATTTTGCAATTTTAATTTAGTTGTATTCGTGATATTTATTGAACATCTAAATTGAGCTTACATAGCCCGGAAAATCGTATTCAATGCCAAAATCTTGTAATCTCTTTCTCCTTTTCGCATCTTTTCCAATCAGTCGCTTATTTTGTTGGATCCTCTCCTCGGGTGTCCTCTTTCTATTATATTTTTCCGCCTCTTTTTTTATATAATTTGTGGGTACGAATTTTTTGTTGGCGCCAATCCATAGATTCTCATGAATCCTATCCTGGGGTACAAGTTTGCCTGGAATGAATTGAAAATAAAATAAAAGAATAATAAACTTTTGTGCAAGACGAATCCCTCGACCAATTGACCTTACATTGAAGCAAGCTTTCATATAAAAGATAATTGTCCATTGTCTCAGCGACAATTTGAGCCACTTCTTCAGAAGCAAATTCAATAAAAGCGTAATGCTTTGACTTGCCAGTCTTTGATAGGTTGAAATATACATATAGGATTGGAAAATTGTAAATAATAATCAAGTCATGTGAAAAAAGGTGAATGAGTTTTCGAAAGCTCATAAATACCTTTTTATTACGAGACAATCTTAAATGCGTAATTTTTCCAAATTGCTTAAAGTAGGCTCGCATCTCTTCTTCATAAAAGCCATGTGGGATTCTGCCGAGGTACACCACACCTCGTTTGGATTCCGTTTGCTTAAGATAAATTGATGAGGGTAAAATCAAATTAGAATGTGGATTGTGTGCAGGTGTAAATTCAAAAACGTGAAAAAATGTTATTATACCTTTGTTTTGAGAGATTCTAAACGTTTAAAATTTTTATCCTTGGGATCTAAGGGAATCACTGGATGGTTTCCAGCAAAAGGATCCTCTGGATTACTATCATGTTCGTCTGAGCTATCCTCTCCTTCACTACTACTTTCAGCTCCACTTCGAAAAATTTTGACACGAGAGCCTCCCGCCAGTCCCTGGGTTTCTGTATCTTCATTAAGGTTTTCGTCTTTTTGATTAGTGGATAATGACATTGAATCGAGGTTTTTTTCTTGATAAATCGAGCTATAGATTTTGCACGATTAAAATTCCCAATGACTGATTATAAATTAACCAATCAAATGTTTAACTTCACGTGCCATGACTGAATTGATCCTCCTTTTTCGGAAACGTGCTCTAGAATGATCTGTGGGCTAATTTTTTTATTAATATTACCGTAATACATGCGTGATGGCACGTGAGAGGGAATACTTGCATTAGGAATTTTAATCATATCCAATGGTACAAACGAAAAACGGTTAACAGTTGATATGAATGAAGATCCACCAGATTATCTCCTCCCACCGAACAGCGTTCTTCCAGCCATGTCTTTTATACCAGTAGAAGACGATAGCCAATACAAATCGTAACGTAACCATTCACGGTCTCAAGTTTTTGTTTGACTTAGAAATTGCCAAGTGGAAAGGAATCAATTTTTAACCTTGGATATGACAACGTAGTTGGGTATGTTTATATCCGGCATATTTTGATTCAACGAAAACTGTCCAACAAGGACGTAGAGTTATTCGTGAGCAAGCCGTTCCAAATCCCCTTGCAAAGGACCTCGCAGAAGCGGTGAAAGAGTTAGGTCTATCATTATTGTATGAGGTAAATTATTGTCCGTTTTTGCTATCTTGCCGCAATCTGAATACTGACACACTATTTACAAAGCCTCAAAAGACTTATCCTCGTGATTGGCAGAATCCCGGACGAGTACGTGTTGGTTTAAAAATTAGGGAAGTACTCGCTGATCAATTGATTCCGACACGTGAGTTTGTATTTGTATGTTTTTTTTTTGAATCCTAAATTATAAAAGTCATACGGTTTAATTGGGTATTATAGGGAAAGAACTCATAAAAAGAGTAAATGCTTTGATGCCAGCTATTCAAGCAAAGAATAAGCAAGAGTTTCCACCGAAAAATTCACCCGCTGTTTTTTCGGGGGCCCTAAAGGATGGTGGTGGAGGAAGCGGAGGGGGCCCCGTCACCACTGCAGCTTCATCGGCCTCAAGTACCGCAGCTGTTAGTAATACTTCAAGTTCTTCAGCTTCCGTCACAAAAAAGAAAGGGAGGAAAGGAAGGAAATGAATATATTTAGAAATATTCAATTTTTATAAACTAATTCCTGGTTTTTCAAATGAAATTAGTCAAAAGAAATTAATATGGAGAGAATGATTTTTTCCAGGGTGAATAATGTGAAAGTTTCCACGAGTCTTACTTATCCGAGATTTTCAAGTTTTGTAACTGACCCGATTTTCATTATAATTAAATTATATAACTAAATTACATTATTTTAATTGGCATTTGGAAAATCAACCTAATAATATTTAACACATCTAACCCTCATATCTAAATGAAATTTTACCGACTTGAAAAGAAAACTAGTAATATCGTTAATCCTGCAAAGTGTCATATAATCTATCACCCGCGTCCCCTGAAATTTCAAAAAATTTTAAGCTTCAACCTAGCAAATAAGAAGTTTTACAAGCATTTGGTGACAAACCTAGCCCGGGAACAATATAGCCGTGTTCATTCAACCCACCATCAACAACACCAACAAATACCTCGACATCTGGATGGATCGCTAGAAGTTTCTCAAGACCCTGGTATAAAAAATTTTATTGACTTAAAACCTAACTGAATCACTATTTTCATCTTAATTTTGGCATTACAAAATGTATTTTGAGTTACCTGGCGCGAAGCGCACACCGTGATAAACTTGATTTTGCTTTTTATCCCCCAGTCTTTAAGAATAGCTACAGCAGCTACGGCTGTACCTCCCGTAGCAATCATTGGTTCAAGAACAATTACTTGATCTACATTGGGGACAGCGGGAAGCTTGTTGTAATATTCTACGGGTTGTAGGGATACCTTTTCTCTAAATATTCCCAGATGTAATATTCGTGCCGAGGGAATGAGGCTTTCTAAGGCTATTTCAACGTCATTAGAAATAACAGAAAAAAATGGAAGAACAGAGTCATTTATGATTAGGGAGAAACCAACCATTGACGAAACTAAGACCCGACCTGAGTATAGGAATGAGACCTATTTTCCCATCTAATTCAGTAGCTATATATGAATTTAGCGGACTCTCTTGCTGTAAATTTTTGGATAAAAGTAGAAAAAAGTTTTATTAAAAAGCTTTAATATACACACATAAGGTGCTCAAAGTGACTCTATAAACCTACAGTGACCGTTTGTTTGGTCGGCAAATCAGCAGTTGCTTCATAGGCCAGCAGCTGCCCGATTTCGTGCAATAAATCCCTCACTTGCTTAGGCTTGGTATTCCTGTTACGAAGAATAGAAATCTTATGAGCAATAAGAGGGTGACGGGATTCGTGAATGTTAGCCGCCATTGAATAAGTTTGTGGTGTTGCAGAAACTGACGAGCAATAAATTGGGGGTGCAGGAACCCCATAATGAAGAAAAATTGGATTTTTGATAAACCTGTAAAATCAATTGATCGCTAAACATGCATCAAACGTTGTTTTAATTTGCCAAAAACGGGATTGACAAAATAATCTGTAACACAAAATTTAATAATAATAATAATAATAATAATAATAATAGTGTAAAATCATATAATAACGATTTAAAATTAAAATATATATTTCAAAATAGAAAATCTAGCTTTAAATTTAAACTATTAATCAATAACTTAAATAACCAATATTGAATTGGATTAAATAATAATTTATAATTTTTGTTGACATAATAATAAAGAGAATAGTCATTTTTATAAAAAATTCTTTAAGTTTCAGAATTGATTAAAATTTAATAAGTTTGATAATTAAACTTATTAAATAATAAAGTAAAATTAAAATAACAAATAAAAATTTTGAATAAAAGCTTTGATTTAAATATAATTTTGTATAAAACAATATTTAAGATTAATAAATATATTTAACTTTTTATAAAATTATTTGAGTTCATTAATAATAAAATAGTAAAAGTAAAAATCAAAAAATTATTTTTGAAATGGTTTTAATTTAATTAATTTTTAATATTGACAATTATAATTAAAATTACATAATATATTAATAATAAATTATTATAAGGTGGCTGGTTATGTGTTGAAATCGCATGATTTACGTATATAGTTGCCTTTGTTATATCTAAAATAGATAGTAGAAGAACCTTACTTTGTTATAACAATTTATTATTATTATTATTATTAAAGTACTTGTATTTTGTTAACAGAAAAGATGACAATTTTTTTGTTTTTTACTAATTATTAGTTAAATAAACACGAATCCACATAAATAAGGAAAAATGTGTTTCAAATCTGCTGAAATGCATGAAATCAAGAAAACACAACTTAATTATCAAAATTTAAAATAACATGCTAATAAAAATTATGAGATATTTTAATTTTTATGTTTATTTTAATGATTGATCATGTTTCCCAAACTTTTCCGGCCGACTATTAGTTTTCTTGTCGCCTTCAATAATCATCGTAGGTGGAAATGATAAAATAATTAAAACTTAGTATGAAAAATATACAGCATCAATCCTATAATCAAATGAACAGCGATATATTATCAACTTTTTATCCTATAAAAAAAAATTTAAAGGACCCATTAGTTTCCAAACCACTGCTGGTAATGAGTTGCGAAAATCAGCCAGGTAATTGATGATTGGGACTTGAAAAACTATTCTGGGATTCTTAGATTACGATAAAATCTGACCGTTTAAACCTAATCACCACATTCAAAAAGCCTCATCGTCTTGGCCCCCATTAGGACTAACTCCAAAGATGCTTTAATTTCACATAAAGTCAAAGTGAAGAATGGGT
Organism: Geosiphon pyriformis; assembly: GCA_016748015.1. Lineage (NCBI taxonomy): Eukaryota > Fungi > Glomeromycota > Glomeromycetes > Archaeosporales > Geosiphonaceae > Geosiphon > Geosiphon pyriformis. Next base: position 89,389 of record JAAOMT010000483.1, on the reverse strand, counting down.
TCGATTATAAAATCTTGATGCTAAAAAGGTTGATTCAATAACTGTTCTTTGATAATCTCAAGATCGAGTATTAGGTTAGATTAGACTCATGTTCTCAGCTTGAAAGATTTTAAGAAAAATTTTATGATATTTTTTTAATATCCAAAAAGAAATGGAACAGGATCCTTCTTTGATGCCCATGTCTTTCCAGGTAAGAAAATTCAAAAATGAGGGATTTATTCTTTTGTACTTCCAACATCTTATTCCATCTGGATCTCAGGCGGTTATCTTGATCCAAGCGATACTTCAGTGAAATGGGAAATGATTTATGGGTTACAGGACAAGTGAGAAATCTCTGATAATCTTATTGAGCTTGTTTCTCGAAACAATTTATTTCCCGAGAATAATAACATCGTGTTAATTGTGGTTGGCTTGAAAAAGCAGGAATCAAGAATCAAATTCACTCGAGGGACAAAAGCTACATTCACTGGCACATAAGATTTGTGCTATTCGTGAAACTTTTGAAGAGAGCGGCCTATTAATTTCGAAACCAATTCCAACCTGGAGTGAGGAAGAATCCAAATTTTGGCGAGAAAAGGTATGGTTACTTTGAAGTTTTCCCAATGCTTCATGGTATTACTTAGTAAAAAAATTCTTTAAACTAGATTCATTCCAATGTTCAGAATTTTTTTTTGATGTGCAAAAATTATGACACGAATCCAGCTGTCCATGATCTTTATTTCTTTTCCAATTGGGTAACTCCAGTTACGGAAAAAAAACGTTATGATACAATTTTTTACCTTACCGCTCTCCCTGATGTAATTCATGAAACTAAAAATGATGAAAGTGCTCTTGAAAGGATTGTTCATAACCATATAGGGGTAGACACCAAGGAAACAATCCAGCTGGATTGGTTTACGCCTGGTGAAGCTATAGAAGCTTATCAGAAGGACCAAATTCATCTTTTTCCTCCACAGTGGTACATTCTGAATGAGCTTACCTCTTATAAGAAATTACAGGATCTACTATTGAGTACTTGCACCAATTCAAGAAAAGTGATTCCTATGATTCCAGAATTTGTGCGAGATAAAGAGACAAACAAATTATTTGGCGCTTTGCCTGGTGACATGGAACATTCGACTACTACTTCGGAAGATAAAGCAACAAAACCCAATCTTCGACACCGTTTTTATTTTGAGCTCGAAAAGAAGAAAATAAAAAATATTTCTTTGGAAAAAAAGTTATAATTCAAGAAAAATTCAAATCAAAATGAGAGTTATATCTCAAATTAATTCAAATGATGTGTTTACTTTTAATGAATTAAAAAAATCCCAGCATAAAATTTATGCTATTTCTGAGCTTAAGTTATTGACTTCAAGTATTCGATACGATAAATATTATCATCAGCAGGACCTAATCATAAAAACACTTAATAGTTGTTGGAAATTAGAAAAAAAAACATTCAAGAAATATCTTACGATTTATGGGTGTCCATTTAGGATCATCTTTGAACAAACCTAAAAACCACCCAAGAACATCAATGAGTTTTCTTGTAATAAAAAAAATTTCAAGTGAAACTTACGCATCGCTTTTATGTAATTGTTATTGTCTAAGGTAAATCGATGATAAATCCCAGCAGGCTGTATCAAAAAATAACAGCAATTTTAATATGAAAGTGAATAATAAATTTTTACAAATAAAAATAATTCCTAAATAGTACCAATAGAATTAAATCTCCAGGTTCCAAAGCAATGCGAATCCAAAGATCCTGGTGGTCTTATAATTTACAAAGTTAAGCTCTGCTTCAGTTGAAATTAGAATCATGCTATTAAACCATACCACGAATATCAAAGTAACCACTGCCCTCAAGAATGTAACGTATTTCTTCGTCTTCGTGAAGATGCCTTTGAAATGTGAATAACAACGCAATTTAGGAAAATTTTTTATAAAAGGTTTTTAGAAAAAAATACTTTTTGAATGGAATTATTAAATACTCTTCAAAAAAGGTTTTTAGCTTGCTCTCGTATAATTCGCCGAGGCCCTCTTTTGAAACAGTGATCTATGTCAGTTGAAAAAGAGTGAATTTAAACCCGATTTTTAGATCAACCGACTTTAGCCTACAATATCACGATTCTTGTATTTTCGCTCAGAAGAAACCCTATCAATTTCTTTTTGGTAATTTTCATTGACTTCTATGTGCTGATATAATACTCCGAGCTGTGAGAGCTCTTGGAGGGTGAGCAGTGTGCAAGGGGTATACTCATGAGGCTCTCGTGGGTCATGTTGATCGTCGTTAAAAAAATAGGCTCGCATAATTTTTTTCACAAGTCTAATCTCGATTACAACAATGTGATCAAAAGTAATGCAGGTTCTCGGAGTGTCGTAATCATTTTCATCTTAAATGACAAACGATAAAATCTTTTCTTCATATCCGGTCGTTTTTTTCCCTACAACCTTTAGATTCTTATATTAATGCTGTCCCGATGGAAGGCGAATTAGAAAATTTCTTAAAGATCTTGTCCGCTGATTTACCAGAAAAAACTAAAAAAACAGTCCTATCACAAATGATGTCTCAATCTAAAGAATGGAACTTGAACGAAAACGAACGCAAAAGGTGGTGCGAGTGTGGTTACAAATTTCTTTATGAGGTATTTCGACGATGAAAACTAGTATAAAAAAGCCATAAAACGAAAATAATCTTATATTATGAACATAGGAAAATCCTTCGATTAATGCTTATGCCGGCGAGTTAATCCTTGAAAAGATTTCCCGGGCTTACAAGCGAGACTATTTCGATTATTTCAATTCAAAAGTCATTAAAGATTGGTTGCTCACGGATATTGTAAGCTAATAGCTAGATATAGTAATTTCAATTTCAAAACCACTAATCCCTGAAACGCGTCTTCACAGAAGAGTTCTTTATACAGACATTTGAAAGCAATAATTATAGTGGTTAAATACAAGAAAGAAGGTATTAGAAAAATCTTTTTCTTAGTTATATTTTAATTCAATTTATGCAGAATTGTGGAATATTTTTAATCATGAAATTCAAGGAATTGGGCAGATGCCGGATTATGTCACGAGTGTTGAAGAGGACTATCAACAATTACAGTCGATTGTAAATCAAAATCTCCCAATTACAAAGACGAGGATTGATTGGCAAAATTTATTTATAAGCATGTTTAACGCTTTACCTACAACGATTCCCAAAGACTCCACAATCGTATTAGAGGTATACATTTTATGAAAAACTTGATCATTTCTATTCTCCGAGCTTCAATATATTAAGTATGAGTTTGCAATATTAGGCACTTGTGACTGGATTATCTATTCGACCAGAAAATCAATTAGGAAATTCTGAATCAAACTATGCCGAAGATTCCGTTAAAATAATAGAAAAGTATTGGCAAGAAAGGTAGGTATTTTGAATTCCTTAAATTCAAGAATTTATCTTATTATTTCTTACATTAGTTTTTCTATTTCAGCCCTGATAATATCCGATTCACGCTTATGCAAGTATTCCTGAAGCTTTCGTCAACCGGTACCAAATGCTCCTCTTGCTTAGCATTGGTAATCAGCCGAATGCCTACACAGTACACAGCAGGTATGTGCATGACCTTAATTGTTTTTGATGAATGATTTATTAACAACCGCAAAGCTATTTTGCCCTTTGTGCAGGGTAGCACTCGGGAACAAGAGTTACACTTTGATCAAGCTATACAACGAATGATTGATATGCTTCATATGCCTCACGCTAAAAATATTGGCCTTTGGATAGTTGGTCTGATGAATGCTATGGTCCAAATACAAAATTTTGATTTAGTATTGGATATAACGAAGCGGAACCTTCCAAGTAGTACGTATCTTCACAGAATTTATCTTTACAGATGCTATATGTCAGATTTCTTACTTATAGTAACTTTTTCTCAGTCTTTGAGATTCTTAAAAGGAAGGACATGCGGGTCGATATAATGATAGTTGTTAAGCATATGCTTTTTGGATATCAGCATTCTGATGATTTATTTCTTTCAATCATTGAAAAAATCCCAAATGTTTTTGATGCGATCGCTCAAGAGGTATTTTAAAAAAAAACTCAAGAATCTTAACACTTTTAATTCAAAGTTTTTATTTTGTCACTCTTTTGTCTTGGCAGTCTGATCAAAAAGAAACTTTAATGGAGCTTTCAGCACTAATCCAATGTCTCCTGTATAAATTTCCTGGAAACTCGAACTTACATAATAATGTCAGAGAAAAGTTGCAAGAATTTAATACGGTATCACATGTTTATATCATAATATTCTTTGCAATTCAATATGTTTTTAAAAGTGACAAATTATTTTCGTACAGACAGCGCTCACAACTAACGAAATTACCAATCTGTTGGAAGAAAACCAATGGGCTAAAGCTCTCAATATTCCAAGTGCGACGCTTTGATATATATTTTTTATTATACCGCTTCATAAGATTATTAAAATTAAGGAACCTATCTGTCTTCTAGGACCTGAATCACTACCTTTAGTTAAATCTCCAATAAAAAGAAGTTTCCCACTGCAACGAAAGACTGGTTTGAAGAACCTCGGGAACACTTGCTTCATGAATAGCGTACTCCAGGTAAACCAGGTATCTTTTTTTTGACTGATGATTTGATACTAAAACATTTCACTCTTATATAGGCACTTTTTAATTCACTTGAATTTCGTAAACGCATTTTAGAAATTACAAGGTAGGCTACAAGCCCTCAATAACAAGATAATAATATTTGAATAAATGAGTTATTTGAATTTTATTTCCAGTGTCACACGAAACTCGACAACCTTCGCTCTTCAACAATGTTTCAAAGCTCTGGAGGAAGCAACAAAGCCTTTTTATTCTCCATTGACATTGTTGCAGGTTATTTTCTTCCCTTACCAATCATAATTATGCTTTAGATGGGGATAACTATAAGCTCATGGCCTATTTTTATATTCACGCGTAGACTCTTCCTAGTTGGTTGAATGATGGGCGACAACAGGATTCTCATGAATTCCTCAAGTAAAAATTATTTGCAAAAATTCCGACATCTTTAATTGGTTGAAACTTAACTAAAACGCATAATCTTGAAGAATATTGTTTAGCCAAGTGGAAGATGATGTGACTAAATCTCTTCCTAGTAAAAAAAGGCGTCTTGATTCAGATGAACTCGAAATTGACTCCCCACCAACGACACCAGAAAAACCTACCGAGTTCGATATTCCCCTTGTACCTTTCCGTGGAAAGTTGCAAAATATAATTCAATGTCTATCATGTGGCAGCATCTCAAAGACTCTTGTACGAGCTAAAATTTCTTTCATATACTAAAAACATTTTTGCTAAGCTATTCTTACTTATTTTCTTTCTATATTTTAAGGAAGAATTTCATGAGTTGACCTTGTCCCTTCAAACAGAGAACAGGGAAAGTAAGTAAATTTTCAATTAAATTATCTTGGAATTTGTATTATAGCGCTAAAGTGAATATATGTTTGTGTCGCAGATAGCTCTAATCTTCTAATTCCGGACATGCTCAAAGAACTTCTTTCGCCAGAAAAATTAAACGGGGAAAATCAATATTCATGTGATACATGTCGAGGCCATCGTGATGCGATAAAGGTTTTTAATTTAATATTCTATTTTGACATCAACATAGAAGTTTCACTCACTGATGATTCATCTATCTGATGGCAGACAACTAGAATTACAGAGCTTCCAACATATTTGATATTATCTTTAAATCGATTTGAGTATGACCGAGACATACATCGTAGAATAAAAATAAGGACACCGGTACTTTTTGGTCAAACACTCCATTAAACTTTGTTGTTTACTAATCAACTGAGTGGTTGATCTTTAAATCAGATTGTTATTCAAGAAAGCTTGGAGCTAACATATAACCCAGTAATTCAAGAAAATGGAGTTAATTCCCCCAACCATCTCAGTGTAAGTTATTTGCTTAGTAAATTCATATTTTCCATATAATTTCATCAATTCTGTATATATTTAATAAACAGGATGCGAGTCAAGATACTCCCGAGTCAATTGAGGAGCAAGATATCTATGAGGAGCAAGATATCTATGAAGAGCAACATATCTATGAAGAGCAGGATAACAATGAAACAATTAACCAAAATGTATATTATTATCAAATTAACAGCTTCTTTGCTTATTTTATTCCTTAATCGTAATAATATTTGAAATTTATAGGTTTTAAGTCAAGAATTAGGGGATTCTGAGATTGATGAGTATGAACATCTGGAGAATAAACTGGATGATACGATTGAAAAGATGGATGATAAAACTGAGGATTATGTCAAAGTTCCAAGCCAGGATGGTGACGAGGAAGACCACGGGGACTGTTTGATGGATGGGTATGTGTCTCTTGGTAAAATTGAAGAAACCCATCATGAAAATTTGAATCCTGCTGATGATGATAAAAAAATCGAAGCCGAGCTTGATGCCCTTATCCAAGAGTCACCAGCCGCCCAATATTCTTTGAGAGCTATTGTTGTCCACTCCGGATACTCGGCAGAATATGGGCATTACTACACATATGCGAAAGATGAAGGTATACTCTTTTTTTAATATCAGATAGCTAAATATCGAGTTCTTGAATTACTCAAGTACTGTTTTTCAAAGTATCTCATATTACCTTTCCAAAACACCAACAAGATGATGGTCAATGGTATTGTCTAAATGATAGTTCTGTTAGCTCATCAAATATAAAACAGATTATTGCAAACGGCGACCAATACAAATCGGACACTCCATACCTTTTATTCTACAAATGCCATAACCATGACCAACAGGAAACATGTAAATAAAAGTCTTCTCGGCTATATTAGCCCTTACTAGTTGATTTCCCTAACATTGACTATTTAACAACTCATCCCGCAGAGTTTGCGTCTGACATAGCAGCAAAGGAGAATCACGGCTTTGAGAATTGAGATGAAACTCGGGATATTTATGATAATTGATCATTCAATTATAGATTGTATACTAGATTTGACGTAAACCCAACATAGTATTTAATAGCTGGATCACCATTAAGAAATTCCGGTTGAAAGGTCAGTTAATTGTTAGAAGCAAGAAGATCCCGTTTATTTGACCTTGATAGATTCTCGCTTAAGAACGTAAGTTAATTTCAGGTATCTACCAGATGATTAAGTTCACTCATCAAGACAACACCGGCCATTCCAGCATTCAATTTAACATTATTAATAGTTGGTATAGCGACGCGGAGCGTATTTTCTGGGATTGAATAAAGGGTACCGTTGACGCAAGTCCCAATCATAAGGGCTATGCCAGATAAAGGAGGTGTCTTCTTTAACACACCATTTATTTCATGCCAAAAATGTATACTTGATATTTTCTTGTTACCCATATCACTTAAAGTTGATGTCTGCTCCATTGAAGGAGGTATAGGTTCAGCAGCCATTAAAGTCAAATCATGTTGTTTTATAAGTGATTTCAATCCACCCACATCCGTAAATGAATGAGGAAAAAAAATTGATCTGTAACGTGATTGACGCATTACGCGATCATCATATACATCTACCGCACTTGGGAACAGGAAAACACCATCCCATCCAAGGCTCTTAGCTGCTCTAATCAATTGACCAACATAATAAGGGTCTACAATTCGTTCAAGCACCAATAATTTTTTTATTGTTTGGGGGTACTGGATAGGTGGAAATGGCACTTCAGCCCAAACTTCCCAGTTGCCTAAAAGTGCCCATTGGCCAAGAACCTTTCGCGTCATCTGTTGATCAGTGATGTAATATTTCTCGGCGGGAAATTGATCAAGATTTTCGAGAAGGTATTGAGTGGCACCAGTTATTTCTGAAGGTTTAGGAAAGGGTGGTTGAGTGGGTGCTGTGGCTACAATTGAGCGTATTTGATGGCCTTTATCAATTAATTCACGAATATTTTTGATCCCTTGAATAATCACTGCGCGCCGTTGCCACCGATCCAATCTGTTGCGCCGCAATTCTTCAAAATATTTTATCGAGGGATGCTTTTCCCCAAAGATTACTTTGAATTGCGGGGGGTAATTGTGTACCGAATTTTCTTGTGTGATCTTTGATCTTAGATTATTCCTTCCAAAGGATTTCGTTTTCTGAAATGGTATTTCGGGCTCATAAAACTCGACCATTTTTTCGTCTTCTTCTATATCTATTGACTCCACTGTGTTTTTGGTTTTTTTAAAAGCCAGCTCAGCCATGACACTTTTTCTCTGTATATTATTAACGACTTTTTTTGCTATTTTAATTTCCATGGAAGTAGCAGATATGTTAAGCGATTTCCTGGTTAAGAATGTATTAGGACCGTAATTCCTCATGCATGAAGTCTCATAAAATAAAATTTGACTTCTAAAAATTTTAGAAATTTGCAACATCGGCTTGAAGTCAAACAAGAATGAACTTTATAAAAGGTTTGGCCAATGATAAGCACTATAAATCAAAAATCTTTTTTTTTATTGCTGAAATGTTTTTTAATAAGTATAAATAAGTATTTTGAAAATTTTCACATGCATTTTTTAACCACATATTTTAATATTTTATTATATAAATTAGTGATTTAGCACATTGTATTCTAAAGTACAATTATTTTAAAGAATGTATTTAAATATTTTTTATTTTAAAATTTTGTTAAAATTTTGTTAAAATTTATTGTTATATAAAATCAAAAACGAAAATTTTTTATATTTACAATTCAACAACTTTTAATTGTTTTAAATCTATTTTTATTATTAAAAAAACTTATTTAATATTGTTTTTATTATTACAAAATACTTTTAATATTAATATAAACCAACAATTAAAACTTTTTTTTACCAAAAAAATTTATTAATAACAAAGAAATGCCCAAAGTTTTATTTTTATTAATAATACCAATACTAAATGGCTATTTTTTCTTTTTTGTTATATAAATAGCCAAAAAAATCAAAAAAATTTTTTTTTGTTAAAATTAATTTAAATTTTTGAATATTGAAAAATAATATTCTTTTTAATGTTTTTTAAAATACTTTTTTGTTTTTTTTTTGGTTTTTTTTTTTAAAAAACAAAATATTGGTTTTTTTAATGTTTTTACCAATTTTATATTATTAAATTTAATTATAATGTTTAATTTTATTTTGGTTGCAAATAATTTTTTATTTTAAATAATAATAATAATAATATGTATTTATTTATTAAATTTGTTTTGAATTAGTATTTAATTATATTGTTAATATAAATAATTTTAATTAATAATTACTGGTTTTAAAAATAAAAACTAAAACTGTATTTTATTTATTGTAAATTTTATTATTAAATATTTTTGTATAAATTTTGTATTTTAAATATTACTATTAAAATTATTTTGACTAATTTTTTATTTTATTTTTTTTAAATTGTTTTATTTATTATTGTTTTATTTATTATTATTATTATTATTATTATTATTATTATTATTATTATTATTATTATTATTATTATTATTATTATTATTATTATTATTATTATTATATTATTATTATTATTATTATTATTATTATTATTATTATTATTATTATTATTATTATTATTATTATAGAAGATATATATTTCTTTTTTTTTTATTTTTATAATCATAATTAAAACAAAAAGTAAAAAAGTTTCAAATATTATTTTTTCTATAGTAATTAATAAAATTTCAACAAAAAAAAGTTTTATTATTGTTAAAGCAGTTAAACAAAATATTTTGGCAATATTTTTTTTAAATATTAGTAGTAAAAAACTGTTTTTAATAGTTTTTGAAGCATTTTTTTTATTTTTAATTAATAATTCTTTCTTAATTAAAGTTTTTTCTAAGAAACACATTTAAGTTAGTTTTAGTATTGTTTCTATTTGTTTTAAAAGCTCTAAAGTATTTAACAACAGACCAATTAACAAACTGGTTATTATTATTATTATTATTATTATTATTATTATTATTTTATAAATAGCCAAAAAGACCAAAAATTTAAAAAAACAGTAGCAGTTACTTATATCTACTATTATTACATTAAATTTTTTTATAATTTCAGATAAAATTTTCTTAGCAACAACTAGCTTTTTTTCTAATATAGATAATAATAATAATAATATATTTTTTATAATAAGTCAAAATTAACTACTGACTGTATTATCAAATATAATGTTTTTTGGCAGATTATTGTAATTTTAAAGGCAAAATAATTTATTAAATTACCTAATCTTAAAAATTAAACTAATTAAATAAAAACTAAATTAATTTCTGCTTTTTTGTTTTTTGATGCTGTCTTTGATAATATCTGAAAAACAATTTTTAGTTGTCAAAAATTTTTTAAATAAGTGGCCTCTATTTTGGTATTTAGTACTTTTAAATTCAAATTGGCCTTGATTAATTTTTTGTTTTATTTGTTGTCTGGTTTTATTAGACTTAAATTAATTTTTAAAGTTAATATTAAGTTGTTTTGTATAAACTTTGCTTTTAAGAGTTTTTTGGTTGTTATTATTAAAGTTTTTATTAATAGTTTTCTCTTTTTGACCACATTTAAGATTACAAAATCTTCTATAATAACTTTTGGTCATTTTTTTTCACTTTTATTGTACTTTATAATGTTTTTTTTGGTATATTTTCTGATAACATAAAAAATATTTTTGGTATTTTTGGTATTATTATCTCTGTTAAGTTAAAATCTACTAGTTTATAGAAATAAATTATTGTCAATTTTAAGAACTTTTTTTTGTTACTGTTGCTTTTAATAACTGATTTGTATTGGTTAAAAAAAATAGTATTCAAATTCTCTTTTTTTTTAATTAAAAAAAAATTATTATCTTAAGAAATTTTTTTAAAGCCAAATTAGTTGATTTTTTTTTGGCTATATTGTTTTTAAAATCAGTAATATGATTTTTCAGATTGGTAATCATACTTGTTTTATTTTTTATTTTTTAAATTTTTATTATTATTAATGCTTTGTTATTGTTATTTTTAAGTTTAAAAAAAGTTTGAAGTTTACTATAGCAAAAACTGGTATTTTGTACAGATGTTATATCTAATAAAAAACTTTTGGTTGTTATTACTACTACAGATATTAAAGTTTAAACCACTTATTTATTAATTATAAAATGCTTTTTTTCTTTTAAGTTGTTTTTTAAGTTAATTATTGACTTTTGGTCTTTTATATTATTATTAATAAAATTTTAATCAGAAATTAACATAAAATTACTCTTATAATTTCTATTTTTAATTAGCATATATTATTATCATTTTTAATTATTACTATTATTTAATCAAATTATTGAATATTACAATCTAATTAATAGCCTAATTTGTACAATATACAAATACAATAATCAGATTATACAATATTTTGAACTCTATAACATTCAAAAATTTGCTGAAATTTGTAAAAATTTTCCAAAATAATAAATAATTTACCAAAATACTAAATAGTTTATAAAAATAACTTGTAGTTTGCCAAAAATGTATTTTTAATTTAGCAACATAGTAACAAAGAAAAAAGTACAAATTTATAAACTAGTATTACAATAAATTGTATAAAAAAAAAGCTTTTCTCTTTAAGAAAATATATTTTAGCTAAAATTATTTTTAGTAAAAATATTTTTTTTTAATATCTATTCAAATTACTTTAATAAAAATTATATTAAAAAATAACAAAAATTATAATTATTTTACTTGAAATTCTCCAAATTTCAACTAATATTTTGAAATTAATTAGCTATCAATTTTAATAATTCATTAGTAACTTTAGATTTGAACAGAAAACAATTTTTTTAACAAAATTTTTTTTATATTTTTTATATTTTTTATTATTATACATACTAAAATAACTTACAAATAAGATTTCTGTAAAAAAATTGACTTTTATAACAAAGTAATTGCATATTTTTAATAAATTTTCAGATAAATATTTCTTAAAAAAAAGTTAGTTTTTACTGCAAAGTAATTATACAAAATAATTAACACAAAATTGGTTATTTTACTTATAAGTTTAACATTTCAAATTATAAGAGATAATTTAAAGATAAATTTAGTTATTAAAAATTTACACTTATTGTAAACAATAATTTAAAATCCAAAACAGAATTACAGCTTTTAAGAAAACAATTTTTTAATATATTAAAAACTAAATTAACAATTATCTCTTTAGAAACTACAATATCACAGAAATCAAGTAAAATTTTCTTGAAAATCTCATTTATTACTTAAATAAAGACTCAAAAAATATTAGTGCTAATAATTATACTATTTTTTTTTTTCTATTTAATGAGTAAAATCCAAACACAACCTAGTAAAATATATCAACAAATGATCTAAACTAAGTGTGAATCATGCACTTTCTACATATAACCAGCCACTTAGATCAATCAAAACAACACTAAGCACCTAAATAAACAACTACCATGTTCTTCAAATCTGAAAAAAAACTAAAAAGTTTATGTAATCTAAAACCAACATCTAAAGCATCAGCAATACTCATCAAATTGACCACACTAGCAGAAAGTGTCGAAAAAAGTCCAGTGATCAAAGCTGAAATAGACCCATCTAAAGAAATCAGACCATTTTTCTCCATAAATGTCTGGTGCCTGACACACACCAACCAAATCTTATCCCAGAAAACAAGACAAAAACCATGCAAAAAATCCACAATTGTTTAGGTCACAATTTTAGAATCCTTGAAAACTAACAGAAACTCCTGAAACCAAATATTAAAGACAAAATTTTTGCACAAAGCCATACATACATTTATGTTAGATATACATAACAACAGCAGCTGCGACACACAAGAAAACAAAAATAGAAGACCAGAAAGCTTCATCCAATCAGCTGTAAAAGTATCCAGCAATTGCACACAAGCAGCAAAATCAAACAAACAACAAAAAACATGATTAGAAACCTCAACATTACTGCAGAATAAATACACTATTCCAGGATAATGCCTACTATACAAGCACTTGTGAACAGCAACAAGAAGATGATAATATAACACTTTCATAAAATACGTACAGGCACCAGCAGTAGATTTACTAGTGAAACCAGTTACCAAATAGGAGTCAGGATGTCACACAAAAGATGATTGAAACCAATCAATATTATTTTGCAAATTAGATGCCACTGCTCTTGAACCAAAGCCCACTTCCTAGTGCATACAGTGGACTAAACAAAAAATATCACAAATAAAGTGTCTAATATTCACCAAGATAGCACTACCATCAGCCTTAACATAATACTCTTTTACCTGATAGGGGAGATGTCAAACTGAGGAAGAAGCAGTCTTAGCGAAAACATCAACATGCTTATTGCCTGAAACACCAAAATGACTTTTCATCTTGTGCCAACTGACATTCAGATTTTTCTCACAAATGAAATCCACAATATGGTGCTGTTTAATTCAACAATGATTTCGGAAATCAGGATACAATAAATCCAATTCCAACTTACAAGCATTGAGAGCCGACTAACTGTCCATAAAAATGTTAACCAAACTAGAAGAAAAAACACACTCAAGAGCCAGCACAACAGTCTGTAGCTCAGTCATAATAGAAGACACCAAACTAGAAACCTCAACACCCAAACTCAAACCAATGTCTTCAAGAAAAACTGCTGTACCAGTCTTCATGTTAAAAGTCCCTAGATTGCAAAAAGAGCCATCTGTGTATACAGCAAACTGGTCGACATCAACACCCAATAAACGGTTATGAATGACACCAAACTCTTGAGACTTGAGTATGTCCAAAGAACTAATACCCAAGGGAGGAGAAAAACAAACAGAAGCAGAAGAGACACCATTAAGAAAATCAACCGAACACTTAAACCAAGAAGGAATCAGGCCCTGTGGGTCCAGTTTCTTCCACTATTTGAAAGTTTTCCAATTGAAAACAGCTCCAGCTCGATTGCAAAGCTGTTCAACAAAAGCAATTCCATACTGCCAAAGTGAGGAAACACACCTGAAATAAATAGGACCACCAAAAACAAGAGACAGGAGGGTACCACCCCAAAAGTGAAAAGCATTGGTCGAAAGATCTTCCAAAGACAAATCATATTCCAAAAAAATACAGATTACACCAGCCAGGAAGTTATTTGAAGGATTAACATTAATACAAAAAGGAAAAACCAAAAGATGGTGAGGACTCCAACTATAAATCTGTAGGTCATGTGACCAATGCATGAAGAGACAACCCAAAATACCAACAGCATTTAAGAAGCAAACAACAAAAGCTGACTTGCTCTCAGCCTGAACCTGTTCAAAAGTTTTCAAGCTATACAATGAGAGATGATGAATTGCATTGTTGGAAAAATCTCGTGGTAGACCAGATTTGGACTTCAACCCTCTGTGTAACAACATGTTTTACTTATTACATATACTGACAGGAACAAAACTAAATTAAGTTCTGTAGCTGATAATTGGGAAAAGAACTGCTGACACCAAATAAAAAAAACTGTTTATCAGAAATAGCCTTTCTTAAAACAAGATTGGCAAAAAGCCAAATATCCACATAAGCTTTAGCCAAGCTAGGTTTTGATAAGCTTTCAGTGGATAGGAAAATGCCCAGATAATGATAAGACTCCTCTTTTTTAGCAATTAAAATAGGCCAACCACTGATCAGCAAAAAAGAATGCTCAACTCTACAATTTACAGAAATAGCCATAGTCTTGTCATTGTTGATTGCAATGTTATTGAGCTGAAAAAACTCACTGACAATGTCAAGAATATACTGAGTAGCAGCTTGGCTGCTACCAACCCAAATCATATTATCTACAAATGCCCCAGCAGCAAAAAATAACATCAAACCAGCTTGAGATTCCAAGCAACCAGTCCTGACAACAAAATGCAAATTCAACTGATACCCACACACACTCTCCTGTCTCTTGACCTCACACAATAAAGGATCATAAAATATATGCCAAAGAAGAGGTAAAAAAACCTCCCCTTGGTTCAAACTATCATGCACCTGGTATCCAGCAGTCAACCCAAAATCAGTCATGACTCTGTTGACACAATTATTGTAAATGCCATCAAAAAACTGAATAAATTTGTCACACATTTTAATTCTGACCAAACATTTTCTGAGATGCTTCCAGCCAACTGAATCATACACCTTCTGCATGTCTTGTAGAACAAACCAGAGTTCCCAGTCTTCTTTAGAGCATCTTCGACCACTGATTCAACTGCAAAAATGGGGAATTGAATTGTCATATCTTTCAAAACTGAGAAATTGTCTTCACATAGAACATTATAAGAGCTACAAGCCAGTGAAATCCTATCCAAGAGAATCTTGGAAAGAATTTTACAAGCTGTTTCAATCAAAGCAATTGGATGGGTATTCATAAAAACTCCCTTCCATTCATAAGGTTTGGGGATCATAGAAACCCAAGCTTCTTTTCACAGACTAGGCACTAATTCACAAGATAAACAAAGATTTAAAAGAACCAAGAGCATATCCAAAACTAATCTGTCACAATGTCTCCATAGCTTATTGGAGATACTCGAGAGACTAGCAGCTTTGTTATCAGGCAAATTTGAGACCACACGCAATAACTCTTTAAACTTAATTGGATGCATCATACCAGAAAAGGCCTCATTAAAAACATATTCCAAGAGTAGGTATTGACAAGACCAATCACTAGAGATGTCATCAACCACTATACACTTTCTAGTCCAATCTTCCATAATCATGTCTATCTTGAACTTGACCAAATCAGGCTCAAGAACTAGCTCATTATTAACAACCAAATGATCCAAAACCACCTTGCGAAAAGAACGCTCCAGCACACTCTTGATAGTATGACCCTTATCAAATTCAAAACTTTTTATTCTCTTATCAATTGCTGATCTGATTTGAGATTCCAAAGCATAACCAGATTTCACCAGTTTAAAGGCTCTGTAAGTCTTTCTAATTTTAGCCAATACTGATTGAATTCCATTAAAATGGAAACCCAAAACAAAGAGTGAATTCACCAAAGATACATTGACAGTATCAAGACCACTCCATTTGTTGAGGAGAAAAGTGAACTCATCATGCAAAGATAGCCAAGAAGCCTTCACAATCTTAGACACCAAAAGTTCAAGCTTGTGAAATCTAGAAGACTCCTTAGTAAAAATCTCATCATAACCCTTGAACCACTTTTTCTTGAAAGTTTCTTCAGCTGAAAGAGTCATTACTCTGCGAATAACATCCCACAGTGCATCCAGATCTGAAGCCTTCATAGAAGAGACAAAATTATTTGAGAACAATATTGTATTGGCTAATGATGTGTCTTTAAAATCATTTCATTTATCAGCATCCATACTCTTGAAATTGAACTTCCACCAATTTTTGTTTGCTTGTTTGCAAAGAAAAGTTAGTTATGTATTCAAAAGTCCACCCAAACTCATCGACACAAAAACAGCTTGGTGATCCATGTCAAAATGCTTACCAGCATCTAAAACATTGTGATGCACTATTGCGTTAACTAAATTTGGAGAAACAAACACATAATCAATTGTTCTCATAACACCTCTAGAATTGGACCAAGTGGGTAATCTCGCAGCCAGGCTCCCAACTAGAGAGTTAACCAGACCAAGATCAAAGCATTTCTTAAAACTTGCACACTTGTGAGAACCGTCTTTATTAAAGTCACCACTGAGAATGACAAAAGAAGATTCATTAACCACTCTTGCAATTAGGAAGTTGATGGCATCAGCTTGAGAAAACTGGGCAGCTGATGAGACACCAGCATAAAGCCCCAAAATCGAAACTGAAAGTTTGTTTTTGAAAAGCAACTTGATAGAGATAAGCCAACCAGGAACTTCCAAAACCTTATACACATGCTTAGCTAGAGAATTGTTCATGACTACTACAACACCCGAACTTAGGTAACCTAAATCCAAACCAGAAGTAAACACACAGACACCACCAAATTTATTGGCAATCCACAGTTGGACCTTCTTTTTTAACTTTGTTTCCGTAAAAATTGAGACCAAATTGTTTATGTCTATATGCTAACATATAATGTCTTCTTGCTTTGCTTGATTGTTCATGCCTCAAACATTACACATAACCAATTTCCAAACCAGGTCTGTCATTGAGAAGTACAAATAACAGGCACCTGACCAGTATTGTCCATTTTAGCCAAAAGGTTCATAACTGTAACTAAAAAATTCTTCAACATTTCTTCCATCTTCAAAACAACTGAGGGATTAAAAACCACTGCTCCTACTACAGTCTTATCACTAGTGACCACACCCAAACTCTTACTCATCACTATATTTACTCCTTGATTCTGTAATAAAGGGGTCACCAATGGCTGACGTCCAGGGCTAAGCTGGAAAACCATTGGTCTAGACATGTCCAACCTCTTAGCCAGCTTATCAACACACTTTGTGAGGCTGGCAAGACTGCGCTCAAGAGTGGCAAACCTATTATTCATTTCCAAAAACAACAGTGGGGTAGGCTTTATTTCTGAGAAGCCATTTTTTGAAGAAATACTCTGACCAGAGAGAGAAGGGAAAGAAGACCCACTGACAACACTAGCCCACAAAGTACCACCAAAAGCAACTGGTCGAGTGACTGGAGCTGAACATTTGGCATAGATGGCAGCCAGTCTGTTTTTATCTACATCTGAAAGCATTCTGCAAGATAATCTACTAGAGGAGAAATTTCCACTCACAGAGCAGTCCAATGATGTGTGACCCAAATTCCCACACTTAGCACATTTAGAGAGACTCAGACAAAACCAATACAGGTTCATGCTTTTTAACACTAGAGTAGTGTCTATAACAGCATCCAAGGAATCAGCTGAATCAAAGCAAACAACAGCACATCTGGCCTGAACATATGTAACAGAATGACAATTGATCATACAGGTTTTCTCACCCACAGAGTCAACAAAATTCCAGATGTTATAAGCAGTTGTTTTTATTAACAGAGTGTAAAGCAGAGCCCTGTGATAATCCCTAGCATTCCATAATTCTTTGTCATTATTAGTTTTGGCCACACGAATAGCATCTTTTTCAATCAGAATAGACCAGCAAACTGCAGCCAAATCAGCCTGGTCAATCTCACCAAATTCAACTATTGCTTTTTGCCACAGCCCTACCAATTGCATCTTAATCAACTTAATTATGCCAAACACAGACAGCACAGTGTGCACAGTCTCAGCTGATGTTTCAACTAGAATTTCTTTAACCACCACAGCCTAATCTGAATGACCAGTTAATTTTTTGAGATCGGTGTTTACCAAAATATTCACCACTTTTGCCTTTTCTGTGGCCTGTGCCAAACTAGATTCAGAAGTAAAAAAAGTGCGGATGATCCCAGAGAATTTTGAGGGGGTAGAAACCCCCCCAAAACCATTGACTCTTGAAAACAATTTCCTAACCACCATCAGCTTTTCTTAAGATAACTTTTCAACCACTTTATCCAAGCCTATATTCAAAGTGAAAGATTTTTTAACAGAAACAAGAACTAAATTCTTCAAGAGTAGGGGAAGTTCTAAGAGAATATCAGAAAGAGCATCACCATTATTACCACAACCCAAAAAATCTATTTTCCCCAATGGTTTACCTAATGCTTTCTTAGTTATCATACTTGGCCCCTTAGGCATCTCATTATGATCCATATCAGTCATAGTCCCATCTTTACCAAAGTCAAAGCTAGTTTCCTCTACAAGACATTTTTTCTCCATATCAATGCTTTCAAACTTAGTGGTGTCACCAGTCTTAAAACTCTATGAACAACCACTTGGCACTTCAGTTGGCATTCTTCTTCCACTAATACCCTTCTCCAAAGCAACACTTTTCCTTTTCTTCCTTGGCAAAACAGGCTTAAAACCCCCACCAGCACCAGATTTTTCAGCAGCCTTCTTTATGACAACAATACTAGGGCCAACAGTGGCCTCAAAATCAAAAAACGGTTTGGTTTTATCATACTGAATATTAAAAAACTTCTTTTAAAAAAACTTTTTGACTCTTTTTGGGAATTTGGGATGAATAAGAGAAAGAAGTATACTATTTACTTTAAAAAAAAACTATAAATTTAATATAATGTTTTTTGGATTTTGTAATACATTAGCAATATTTTAATGACTTATAAATATTGTTTATAAAAAATTTTTATGACAATCAATAATTATTTATCTTAATAATACTAATATTTACTTCTTGACTTTTAAAGCTTATTTAATTTACTTGTAAAAAATTTTTTAACAATAATTAAAAGCAGGATTAAAAATAAATATTAAGAAATATTATTTTAGAAAAACAAACTTAATTTTTTTTAAATATATTGTTAACAAAAATAGAGTCTTATTCAATCCAAAAACAATTAGTGCTGTAAAAAATTTCAAAGTTTCTTAAAATATTACTGAATTAAAAAGATTTACTAAATTAGTCTTTTATTATTAGAAATTTATTAAAAAAAATTTTGAAATTGTCAAATCTTTTAATTATTTAATCAACAAAAATATAAAATATTAATAGATTTTAGCACAACAAAAAGTCTTCAATACTTTTTAAAAAAAGTTAACAACAATTCTAATTCTTGTTTATTTAAATTTTAACAAATAGTTTTAATTAACCATTAATGCTTTTTATATAGCATTTAGTGCCATTCTATTACAATTGAATAACAATAACAATGAACAAATAATTATTTATACCAGCAAAATCTTTAAATTAGCAAAACTTAAATATAGTTTCATCAAATTAAAAACAACAGTTATTATTTAGACTTTTAAATACTTTTAACAGTATTTCCAATATAGAAAAAAATTTAATATTATTATTAATAACATTAATTTCAAATGGCTCAATAAAAAAAATTTGAATTAAGTACAAAACAAACATAATGAACTGATTTTCTTGCCAATTACAAATACATTGTTTATTATAAATTAGAAAAATTACATATTAATATTGGTAGTCTTTCAAGAATAAGACAAGATTAGAATTAACAACTTACTAATTTAACAATAACAATTAACAAATAATAAATTCTGAAAACTACAACAATATTAAAAACTATTTAAAAACTCTTACTATATTAGAAAATTGGTTTTCAGCTAAAAAACACTAAACAAAACAAGATTTTTTATATTATAACAAAATTTACTATTGAAATTGCCAAAATTTAAACAACTTATTTAGATTAATAAAACAAATAAAAAAAACCAATTTTATACAAAATACATACAAATTTCTTATCAGTATATTTAAGAAAAAATAATATAATTCAAAAAATACTTGAATATTATTTTTGATCTTACATATAAAAAAACATTTAACAATATGTAAAATTTTATAATAATTATTAAAAAAAAAAAACTTATTCTATTAAATTTTTAAATTCAATTAAATTTAAACAACTATTTAACAAAGTTAGTATTAATTTAGTATTTTTAATTAACATAAACAATTATTTTTTGGATTAAAACATTTAAAACACTTTCAATACTCTTTATAAGTATTGTTATAGTTGAAACTCATATATTTTATTAATTATTACATGTGTTAATCATTAATGTTATATAATTACTCACCTTATTTTTAGATAATGATTATTAATTTGATTAATAACCTGACTATTGACTTAATTATTAACCTAATTATTGATCTGATCATTAATCTAATTATTAATCTAGTTATTAACCTGATTATTGACCACTTTTAATAGTTATATAAATAATAAATTTCTTAACTATAGAAAAATATATACAAATTAATGAAAGCAAAAAAATAAAATAATAACTTTATCTCAATCCTTCTCTTTTCACTAATTTTCCTTTTTTTTCTTTCAAGTATCTAAATATCTTAGAATAAAAATTACTTGTTGGCATTTATCTACCTTTTTTCTGACTTGTATAATTGTAGCAATTAAAAATTATTAAATAAAACATAACTGAAAAGTATATCTAATACCTAATATTAAATTCTAAAAGTGTTAACATAAAGCATAGAATTATACTAGTGTTATTATTTGTTAACAATATAAACTATTTCTTTATCTTTAAATTCTTTAATTATCTTTTAAAAAGAATAATAATATTTTATAAAACTGATTTTATATATTAAATTTATACTTATTTAATTTGCTCCTCAAAATTAAATTCTCTTTGATTAATTTCATTACTCTATAATTCTGTTTTTTTTTGCTATCTATTAGCTTATTACTTTAATCCATAA
Organism: Geosiphon pyriformis; assembly: GCA_016748015.1. Lineage (NCBI taxonomy): Eukaryota > Fungi > Glomeromycota > Glomeromycetes > Archaeosporales > Geosiphonaceae > Geosiphon > Geosiphon pyriformis. The sequence goes on along the minus strand of JAAOMT010000483.1, from coordinate 68,232 downwards.
CAATATTAAACCAAAAATTATTCAAACACTACTTTAATTATTGAAAAACAAATTATTACAACTAATAATAATAATACATATATTGTTATTAAACCAAAAAAAACCACTATCAAAAGAGAAAAAATTAGTAATAAAATGAATAATTATATGCTTAAAAACATTATAACAACTATATTATCGCTTTTTAATATACTTAGAAAAACAATTAAAAAAATTTTGCTTATAAACAAAAACTTGTTATATAAAAAACAACTAAAATTTTATGGTCATTTTAATAAAATTATAGAAAACATAAAGTTTATAAAGAAAACAACTTCTAAAATACAGATAAAAATTTTAAATATTATATAATTAGATGTTTTAAGAGTATTAATTATTACTAAAAAAACCAAAACTCTTATATAAAAACTTGATTTTTTGAACACAAAACTTATTTTACTTTAAGTATTATATATTTTATTTATAAAAAATTTTATTAAATTAGTTAGTTTTAAGTTAAATAAAACTTTTTAAATAGATTATTTCATAAATAGTTTAATTTTATAAGAGCTCAATTTTTTTGAAAAAGATAATATTATAGTTGAAACTTATAGTTTTTTTAGTTATTACATATATTAGTCATTAATATTATATAATTAGCACTTTATTTTTAGATAGTAATTGTTGATTTAACTATTAATCTAATTATTGATTTGACTTTTAATCTGATTATTGACTTAATTATTAATCTAATTATTAATCTAATTATTAATTTGATTGTTAATCTAGTTATTAACTTGATTATTAACTATTTTCAATAATTATATAAGCAATAAATTCTTTAGCTATAAAAAAATATAATCAAAGTAATAAAATAAAACTTACTATTAATTACTTTTTCTTATATTGTTTTTTTTTTATTATATTTTAATGAGCAAAATCCAAATACTACCTAAACTATGATACCACAAAAGGGATTACATTATAGGTGTAAATCATGCATTTTCTACATGTGATCAGACACTCAGTCCAATCAAAAACTTACTATGCTGAATTAAAAGTAGGTGAGAATAACCCCAATCCACGAATTCTCTTAATGATACCATTCAGATTCCTAGAATCAAAAATAAACTCACTAAAAAACAATCTAGTAGACTCAATATTGCCCCTGGTTTCAGCACCAGACATTCGCCACAAAGCAATGACACGCTCAATAGTGTCCTCACTCAAAAAAAAAGGCTTAGCAGCCAAAACACCATTATAATCCATATTACCAAAGTTAATCTCAGATCTAAGACAAGCAATGTCCTTGGAAACTCCAACCATGAGGTTAGAAAAATTGTTAGTAGCACTTTTCATGGAAACAATATCTTTTTCGATCTGAACAGCCTTAATGGCATTATCATCAAGAAAATGAGACACCAAAACAATCAAAGAACCAACAGACTCAACAATAGACTTAACCAGAGCAGCCAAATCCGAAATCTGCTTTTCCAAAGAATCCAAACTGGAACTAACAGCAGGATCAGCAACAGAAGCAGCTAAAGAAGCCACTAAAGGAGGAAACTCAAAAAGACCAGAAAAAGCAGCAGTCTTGGCATATGAAGCAGAACCCACAAAACGAGACTTGAAAATCTTGGGAACCTTGAGAATGGAAGATGGGGAAATCTTGCAATCCGCAGCCAGATGGCCCATTTTTTGACACCTAAAGCAGCGCTGGCAGCCAGGAGTTTTCCACCAGATACGGCATTTACTTAGAGTACCAGTCTTGACTACAGCAGAATCCAAATCACCTTGAGAGTCAAATGTAACTAAAGCAAACTGGGAACGACAACCAGAATCAGGAGAACAAAAGATGAAACATGTTTGACCACCAATCTGAGAAATCATATTACTGATTTTAAAAACAGTACAACCAGGGGGAAGGTTGACCAATTTGGCCTTAAACTTATCACGAGACAAAATAGTCTCATTTTGATTTACCAGAGGGAGGATTCTAACACTATCCTTGCCCACCAAGACTGACCAATGCTTCAAGGCAGACACAACAGAGTCCAACTTTTCAAAATAAACCACCACATACTGCCAAATGCCAGCAGGCTTTAGCACAACATAAATGACACTACCAAACACACTGAAAGCCAACTTAATGTCAGCAGTTGACACACCCAAAGGTACATCACACAGTGCAACAGCAGCAGAAGAGGAACCAAATTCAGAAACTACCAAAGACTTGGCAATTTTAAGAGTGGCCAAATGAACAGAGCTTGTAAGCTCAACCAGAAATGCAGCATCCAAAGACTATTGAGAAGCAAACTCCATACAGAAAAGCTTCACATTGTCTTTTAAAACAGATTTAGCACCCAAGAAACCATGCACAGACTGAAAAACAGTCTTAACATGAGCCAATTTGATCTTAAAAGTAGCACCAGGCACCAGAGTGGAGGCCACCTATCCAGCAAACCTTTGATAACTAGTAATAGTTTTCCAAGCATTACCAGAAGTAGCACCAGAAACTAGAGGAGGAGATAAATCAGTTTTCATTTGATCAGCCCAGTTCCCAAGAACAGATAACCCAACAGGAGGAGATTGTTTTGCTTCTAAAACCGGCAATGATCTGCCGAAAAACACCACATTTGGCAACACAACCAGTGGTTAATCTTGGCCCATCTTGGATGACGTGCCAGATAATGCTACTGAGATCTCATCTAAGATCTCATTGGGAACCACAAAGGAGTTCAGTGTAACAATAGCAGAGACAAGTGACTGCCTCCACTTTTCTGAACTTTTGGTCTTTTTGACCATTTTTTTTGAAGAGGTGGTATCAGAAGCACCAGGTGTTGAGTCTATAGAGGGAAAGACCAGCTTATTTACTGGTCTATTATTAAAAACTTTTGGGCTCTTAGTCAGGGTAGAGGCAACATTGGGACTAACCCAAGTGTGTCTCTTTGAAGGAACTTTGACTGGTGAAAAACCAGCCAAAGATAAGGAAGTTGATTCAGTGGCTACCAAAAGCAGCTTTTTACGATTACTGGGTAAGAGGAAGGCTTCTAAAACGTTTTGCCTAGTTGCTTCTACAACAAAAAGAGCTCCTCTGATTGAAATTTTATTAGATATCTTAGGACAGATATTAGGTACAGCCTTTTTACTCTTTGCTCTGGTCATGGTCATAAAATTAAAGAGACAAAGAGTTTTTTGCAAATATTTCCTTATATTGTTTATTCTTTTTTTTCTATTTTTAAGTATCTAAATATTTTGAAATAAAAAATTATTTGTTGGCATTTACATATTTTATCTTTTTTTTTTCTTAATTTTTATTGTTAAAATTAATCTAAAAAATAATTGCTTGCTTTTGTAATTTATTAAATAAAAAAATAATTGAAAAACACAATAATACTTGTTATTAATTTTAAAAATTGCTAATATAAAACATAAAATAATGACAGCAGTATTATTTTGTTAATAATTACAAACTATTTTTCTATCTTCAGATTTTTAGAAAAGATTAGCAATTATGATTTCTATGAAACTAATCATGTATATTAAATTTATACATATTCAATTCACTTTTTTATTATAATTTTTCTTTGATTATTTTTATTATACTATAATTTTGTTTTTTTTTGCTATTTATTAGTTTGTTATTCTAATTCATAATAGTAGATTTTAAACAGATGTAAATTTTATAATATTTTCCAAATAGTTGGATAATAATTGGTTAAAAAAGTTAAAAATTTTGGTAAAATTTATTTTATTAAAAGCTATATTTATTAAAACTATAAATTGTTTAATTAAACCAAAATCTTAAATTTTTTTGTCACTTTTGCTTAATTGTTTTTTTTGATTAGCTGATTAAAAATTTAAAATGTTAATTAAAAATAAGTAAATAGCTTGAACAATCTTTTAGTATGTTTAATTTTAAATGATTTATTAATCTTAATTTTTAACATAATTATAATGTCTTTAGTGTATTCTGTGTTAATAATTTTTTCTTTAATGTTGATTTTTTTTCTTACTAATAATAATTGAGAAGCAATTTATATTATTGCTTTTAGTAAAATTTCAAAAGCAATTTTTATATTGATTTTTATAAGTAATTTTGGTTAAAGAACCAAAATATTACCAGAATATTGTAAATTATATTCTGTATTAATTTTATAGATTTTTTTTGGTTTGATTTTTAACTATTGTTATTGAAATATTTTAATTACAATATTGGTTGATTTTTGAGTAAATAAATTAGTGTTATAAACAATTTTTTTTCTAATTTAAATTCTCTAAATTTGATTTAATATTTATTATTCTTTGTAAATAATAATATGTTAAAAGCATAACATTCTGGATATTATTGGTTGTCATAAAACATGATGTATTCTTTATATAATTAAATATTTATTTGTTCTAACTACTAAATTTGAGTTCTTTAGAAAAGTAAATATAATTGACAATTTAGTAATATACTTTTATTTTATTTTTATAATTGTATTTAGCAATTTTAAAAGTATATTTAATATATTCAGCTTTTTTTATTTGGCAAACATCTTTTTGGGTTTTTTTATTAATTAAAATTATGATTAGATTATAAATTATTTTAGTATTATAAAAATAATAATCTAGTTTATTAAGAACATTATTATATACTATATTGAATAATATTTTTTTCTTAATTTTTTTAACAATTAATAAAACATATTAACAGATCTAATTATATACTTTTTTTTATTACAACATTAATTCAGTTGTATTTTTTTGGCAGTAATTCTCCACATGTAAAACAAAGTGTGTTGTCTTATTTTTTATTTTGTTTTGGACTGTCAAATTATTTTTGGTAACAGACTTTGCAATAATAGTAAATATAAGTTTCATATTTTTCTTTTAGAAATATGCAAGCTTTTAAAAATAAAAGTTTTTTGTTGTAATCTTTATATTTAAATAGAATATAAAATAGTTGTTTTTTAAATTTTGGTTTTAAATATAAAACATATCAATTATTAATTAATTAGTTGTAAAAATAAATTATTTGTTAATTTTTTTAAATCATAATAATATTAGTTGTGATGCAAATATTTCAAATAATTGTTTAGTTTTTTCAGCTTAATTAAATGTTAATTTAAAAACTATGTAAGTTTTAGTAGGTGGTTTTTTTTTCTTCAAATTCGAACACAGAGACTTTTTTTAATTATTTGTTAAATATATTATAAGTAATAAGTAATTTAGTATTTTGTTTTTGGTATAAAATTTTTAATTTCTGGATTTTTCAATCTAAGTTTGCATTGGTTTTAAGAAGTCAATCATTTTTAACCAAGACTTAATATTAAGATATATCTATAACTAATACTTTAACTGGAATAATAATTTTGTCAATTGTGAATAAAAATTGTTAAATTTTTGCATTGATGTTTTTTTTCATGTTATTGGCTATAACAATAACTAGCTAGTTTGTCAATATTTCATTAAAGTTGTTATATTAACTGATAAATAATAATGCTTTTTACTAATTTATTATCTAAAATTAAATAAATTTGTTTTTTTTATCTTAGTTTTTGTATACATGGCTGTAATTGCTTTTTATTCTGTGACTACTGTATTGCTAAACAAGAATAGTGATTTATTTGTTTCAAATTTAATAGAAAAAATATTAAAAAAATTGGTATTTTTGATAATCTTTGGTAGTAAAATTGTATTGCTAAAAGAGTTTTGTCTTAATGTTATAATTTTATCTTCAAAAAGTGCAGATTATTAAAAATCTGATTTTTCTAATATTTTTAGGTAACTAAATTAAATATGGTAATATGTAAGTTTTTATTGTGAATTGTTTTGGAGAATTAATTAGTTGTTAGTATTAATTTTATTGTTATTAGTTGCAAATACTTGATATTGTTGAATGATTAATAGTTGTTAAAACTGTTATTAAATTGGCTGTAGAGCAAATTAATAATAATTGTTTTAATATTAGAGTCTTGAAAAATAATAAGCTGGTGTTATTCATAAAAATTAGGAGTATTATAGTGTTATGATTGAAACTTATACTTCTTATTAATTATTACATGTATTAGCCACTGATGTCACATAAATTAGCCACTCTATTTTTAGTAAGTGATTATTGACCTGATCAATGACCTGACCATTGACTTGATCATTGACCACTTTTGACAGCTATATAAGTGATGAATCTTTTAGCTGTAGAAAAGCATGTTCCAAATAATCAAGAATAAATAAAATAACAACTTTCATCTCAATCATTTTCTTATTGCTAATTTCCTTTTTCCTACTTTCAAGTATCTAAATATCTTAAAGATAAAAAATTACTTGTTGGTTAATTTTTACCCTTTTTTTGAAATGTGTAATTGCAACATTTGGAGATTATTGAATAAAATATGACTAAAGAGCACATCTGATACTTGATATTGAATTCTAAGAGTGTTAATGTGAAGCATAGAATTGTACCAAGTGTGATTATTTGTTGACAGTACAGACTATTTCTCTACTTTTAGATTCTTCCAGTTATCTTTGAAAAGTATAGCAACTGAGATATTTTATGAGACTGATCTCGCACATTGAATCCATACTTATTCAATTCGCTATTACTTATAGAATATAGGAAATATAGTATTATTATTATTAGTCAGTAGATATTAGCTAATGGGATATAGACATAGTAAATGTGGAATTCCAAGATTTCTTTCAGAGGAATTGCAGGATTCCAGGAATTTCAGAATTCTCTAACAAGGAATTGCAGGATTCCAGGAATTCTAAGATTTCTGTTGCAAGGAAGTGTTAAAAGCAGAAAAAACAGGATAGACACCAATAATTTTTAGCTTAGTTATTACAATCCTCAAATAAAATAATTATTCACTATATTAAATTCCTTTTTCACTATCAACACTTTATGTTGATAGTAACTGATACTTAACCATACTGAAACAATAGTTTTTGATTATGGCTATTGATGGGATATGAATCAGAATCGCTTTGGCTTATTTGCTTTATTTCATATTATTTGCTTTCTTTCTTTTCTTTTCTTTTCTGTCTTTGCTTTGTTGTTTTATACTAATTGATTAAGGATTAAAAGTGCTGAGTTATTGACATCACAGATAGTCTGGTAAAAGACCCAGAAATAAGGGTAGAATTTTATATATTATTGGATAGCTTACCAGAAGGACACGACTGCCAGAATAAATCCAGCCTCCACACTGAGAAAAAAATTGGATAGAATTGCAATTCCAAAGACTATTACAATTACAATTGAATCTCTGTCCATTATATAAAGAACTCAACTCAAAACTTTCAGATATCAAAACCTTCAGATATCCAAACTTTCAGATTACTAATACCAACCTCAATAAAAATTAAGATAGCTTTTGAGCACCAAGTTACGAGTTTGTTATTTAATTCCACAGCAAAAATAATCATCTGTAACATTTGGTGCTCTCTGTGAGGTTTAATCCTACAGAAAACCTGCACCAACAAACACCATCCAAAAGTGGCAGAATCAGAAAATATAGGAGCAAACCATTTAGGATTTGCAAAGTTCTTATTTCAATACTATTGTCAATACTTGGGATTAAACCACAATCATATATCCACTGAATCAGCCTTCAATTTCTACATTAACAAAAAAATTTTTTTTTTGTTAGGAACACCAGTAAATACTGAATCAGCAAGGGAAACTTTCTATAGGGAATTAATTCAAAACACCAACCTACCAACAAATCATAATTTCGCATCTATCATCACTGAGATCAACAAAGAAATTGAACATCACACCCAACAAAGATATCCAATTACATATGCTAGTAAAGACAAAGGAAAACTACAAATACCAGCAGTAACACCCAGAAAAATACAACCACCTACTTAGAAAAAAAACAGAATTGAATCCCCAAGCAACCCATCCTACCACTATACACCCAGAAGCACCATCAATATATTATCAATAGACGCATTCCCATCAACTACGACATCAGCATTTGGACGATTCCTATTTCAAAGTAGATAAAAAAAAACAGAATTATTAGAACCATATGGCAAATACTTTGAGGGATTTAATTCATGATCATCAACTCTATTAGGACTTTGATCACCACTGCCTCCACCAGATTTCGGAATTTCTGATCCATGGGAAGTAATGAAATCAGAAAGAGAGGAAAAAGAATCAGAGGATCAAGAATTCACTTACCAGCATCCAATTACTGAAAACCCGGAAGTTGAAACTCCGAATCTTCAAACTCAGCAAAATCTAAATCTAGAAAATTTGGGAATCAAAACTCCGAATATTCACACCCTGCCAAATCAAAGAAATCAAAACCCTGATTTAATTTATCAGCAAAATCTACCTTCAGTTATTGTCATTGATCAACCACCAATTGAGCTGATTGGTGAGCCAATTCAACCACCTTAAGTACCATCCCAATAATCGTTATCTCTTCAACAACTTTAGCAACAGCTGCCCCCACAGTCCCAGCAACCTATAGTACTGATGACCTATGTACCAATCACCAAATTAGAAAAATTCACCAGTGAAAAGAATGATGCTCAAGCTTGGTTGAATGACGTCACCAAAGCAATCACGGCAAACAATTGGAATGATGACAAAACTCTTCAGACAATTCCATATTTCCTCCAAGATACCGTGAATTCATGATATCAAAGCTTAGCCACAAAACTTCAAACATTTGACACATTTAAGCAGAAGTTCTTAAGATACTTCAGTAATAATAACAGTATTAACCATTTGGTAAATACTTTCATTATTATTAAACAAGAGGACACTGAAGCCATTACCATGTACTTAGAACAATTCCATAGATGCCTGTGCCAGATCCAAGCTATTAATGCTGATTATTTTACAGTGGCCCAAATTTTGAATCAATTTATCAAAGGCTTACACAGTAGTATTCTCCAGTGCATATATTTACTACACCCAGCAGATTTACAAGCAGCCATCACTAATGCCAGAGATTTTAAAGCAGCTGAACTCAAAGCTAACCATGCCCAAGCCATTAATCTAGTAATGAATGGATCATTTGAATTGGATTCTAAATTGAAACAATTCAGTAATTCCATCAATCAAAAATTAGAGGGGTACTTAGCTGACAACCAAGCAATCTATCAACTGCCACAATAATGCAACAATCAGGGAAACTCCAATCATGTTCAAAATCAGCCACGTCCATCATTTCCAGTCAATCAACAGTGGCAACAAGAAACATGTGTTTGCCACTATTGTGATAAACAAAGACACATACAAATTAATTGCCACCAACATTTAAATAACCAACAATCGGAAAATCAATATCAAAACCCTAATCACTGGTTCCCAGTTCTGAGTTCCCAGCAAAATCAAGAACAATACCAACACTTATCTTATTATGCACCAATAATGCAGCAATCAATGTATCAACCACCAGTATATCAAGCTCCAATTTATTAACCACAGCCACAAGTAATTTATCAACAACCGCAGCCACAAATAATATATCAACCCCAACAAATTCAAACACTGTCCCAAAACTTACCACCCAACAGAACACAAAGACCAAGAATGACTCAACAGAGCTCGAGATCAGCAATAGTGGTCCATCAATTGATCCTCAGTTCTTCACAGCAACCATCTGAATTATGTCAGCAGAATTCAAGTACCAGTCAACTCCAGAACCTGAATTTCCAGAACTATTTAAGTTTTCTGGTTATCCCAGAAGACGCCTCAGCTAATAACCTGGCATTCGCCCAAAAACAACCACTCATCAGTAATATCCCATCTGCTACCATCACTGAAAACGAGTTTTTGGCTGCTATCTTCCCATTTGAATTCAAGGAAACAACTGCAATGCTGTTATTTAGTGGAGCCACTCTTAAAGCCAAACTGATCATTGCGATGTACACTGATGCCAAAGTTGAGGGACAATTCATCAAATTGATTCTTGACAGCAGTTTAGCAGGCAGCATCATTACATGACAATTCATAAATCAATTAGGTTGCTGAGTTGACTGAGCTGCTAGTGCTAGAATTATCACTGCTGATGGAGCAACCAAAACTCCAATCAGCAAAATCGATGACTTTTCTTTCGAAATTAATGGCATTGTGACTTCCATTAAAGTTTTAGTGATGGAAACCACCCAATACCAAGCTCTTATTGGTAATAACTGGCTATTTCAAGTCAATGCGATGTTAGACTGAAACACTCAGGAACTCCAGCTAACATATTAGGGCCAACACATACATATACTGGCTATGTGTGGCCACTTCAAGACTCCTCCAAGAGAGAAACTATTGATTGAACTGGAAGAGAAAAAAAAGAAACCTATCTGGGAAGCTTACCAAGTCTCCTGGGCTGACATCAACCACAATGAACTACCACCCATACTCTCATAAGATGACAAGGAAAAGAAGAAGAAAGAAAAAAAACTTGCCTAGGAACCAAACCTAGAAGCATGGAGTGACAACAGCCAGAGCAAACCAACCACTAAATGAAGTAGGGAAGAAAAAAGAAAAGAGAAGGAACAAGAAGAAGAGCCGACACTAGCCAACAAATCAACTTATGTCCCATACGCCTACCAACCACCAGCTCAATACCATCGACTCAAGCTAGTGTGTATTAATTGCAGCAAAAAATTGTCATCAATGGGCACATGTTACAACAAAGATGAAGAATAGTCCACAGTGACCAAATATTATTGTCGCCCATGTGTTATCAAATGTGATGGATGACCAAAACAAAAAAAAAAGTGGGATGGCGAATGTTGCCTGGTGTGTGGAGACACTCTTCTTGATGAAGGAATGTGGAATGACATTCCTAGGAAAGGAGGAACGTGTGACAAGTCATGCTGATACACGATTCTTATTACAAAAAAGAATGCCCATCGAAGCCATCTGGAGAAGAGCTGTTCAGCACCTGGATGGTTATCCACATGATGATGACAAAATTTGGCAAATGGCACTTGCCAAAATCAAAGAAGTGTCACCTGAGGAAATAAAAACAATCAAAAACAACCCTCCAAAACCTCTAGAGCTTAACTAAGATGCAGAACCTATTATAAATCTCCTAAATCCAGAACAATTCCACAAACACTACTAAGAATTAGCACTCACAAGGAAAGAACAAAAACAATGGTTAGAGCAATTGAATACTCGACTATGTCAACACTGCCTAATTCCCTGTAACTTCCAGTATTGTGATATGATCTACATAATCCCAGAGGAAGAAGAACCAATTAGCAGCTGTGCATCAGAATCAGAATTGCCAATCAATTGTGCTTCAAACTCTGATGATGATGACGATAACAATGGTTCAAGCTCTGGTCAAGATGGCAATGACAACAACAACAGTATAAACTCAGATTCAAACTCCGATTCAGACCCTGAACAATATATTACACTCTCTGACCTCACCAAAGACCAAAAACTTAAATGGTTTAGTGATAATGACAAAAGTATCATGCCAGAACAAGTGCATGATACTAATGCAGAGTTTGATTTGAGGTATCTAGAAAAAGATGCCATCAAATTAAAACCACATTTACACATCTGGCTTGATTTGAAAATAGCACTGGAAATTCTGACAACAACAATGGTTTAATTAGCATTTAGGAGTAGTTTAGCAAAAAGAGGGATTAATATAAGAGGAGGAATAATTGATGCGGGATATGTAAGAAATATTATCACTATGCTACAAAATGACTCAGAAAAGGCCTATATAATAGAGCCCAATGAAAAGATAGCACAGGCAATATTCCTGCCTCTGGTTAGAGTAGCTCAGTTAGTATCAGTGAGAAAGAGAGAGGAATTAGGAATAACAGTAAGAGGAATACAGGGATTTGGATCAACAAGTAGAATAGATGTGCCAGTCAATATAGCAAAAGAAGAAATTGTTGGCCAAGGAGAAATTATCTCAACTGGTCAAGCAATTTCTATTCCACCATATGACCAGTACATGATAACAATAGAGAGGAAAGTAAAAGACCAAGCACAAATTTTTGAAGCAGAAGCAAGTCATTGTGAATCAAGAGAAGTTGGACTTATCAATCTCCACATACTAGCCAAGAACTATAACCACATCAAAATTCCCATCTACAACAATACTGAAAATGTTGTCAATATACCAGAAGGAACTATCATCAGATATTTGACCACAGAAATAAAAGATCAACCACTAAGCATCATTTCAGACTTTTCACAGCTTTGTGAATATGTCGATATTACATCACAAACAATATATGGATAAAGCAAATGTTATTTGCTCCAACCAGAACAGTTGGAACAAATGAACATGGGAAACTTAGATCCACTCCAATATATGCAACTTAAGATGTTGCTCAATAATTTCAATGACATCTTTGCCAGCAAAAACAAGTTTGGCTGAACTGATATCATCTAGCATCAGATCAAAACTGGAGATGCAATGCCAATTAAACAAAGAGCATACAGAGTACCACCAGCTAGCCACAAGATTATCTGTCAAGAGATAAACCAAATGCTTGACAACAGGCTAATTCAGCTATCAATGAGCCCATGGTTATCACCAGTGGTACTTGTTTGGAAAAAGAATAGGAAAATTTGCTTTTGTATAGATTATAGAAAACTTAATGGAATAACTCATGAAGATAGCTACTCCACTCCACGGATCCAAGAATTATTCAACACTTTCGGTGGAAACAAATGGTTTTCAACATTAGACCTGGACAGTGGTTACTAATAAGTAGCCATGGATCCAGCCGACAAAGAGAAAACAGCATTCACCACAAGGGAAGGGAATTTCGAATTTGAAGTAATGTTATTTGGCTTAACCAATGCTCCAGCAACTTTCCAACAGCTAATGGAAATTGTTTATACTGGCTTATTGTGGAAATCAGTAGTTGTATACTTGAACAACACCAATGTATTCTCAAAAACATTTGATGATTATTTTCATTATCTTCAATAAGTGTTCGAAAGACTAAGAAGAATAGGACTAAAGTTAAATGCAACAAAGTGTTTTTTCGGCAAGACAGAACTAAAATTCTTGGAACACATAGTCAGCAAAAATGGCATTAAAACAGATCCAGAGAAAATAGAGATAGTAAAGAACTCTCCAGTACTGGCCAATATGACAGAACTGAAATTATTCTTGGGATTCGCCAGCTACTATCGGTGTTTTATCAAGAACTTTTCCAAGATAGTGCAGCCACTCAACCAACTGCAAACCAAGAATACAAAATATGAATGGACAGAAAATCAACAAGAAGCTTTTGATATTCTGAAAAGAAAGCTCATTTAAGCTCCAGTACTGATCTATCCAGATCACAGCAAACTATTCATCATCACTATTGATGTATCTGGCCAAGCATTGAGAGCAGTATTATTTCAGAAAGAACCAGATGGCAGGAAACATCCAGTAGCATATGCCAGCAGAGGTTTAACACCAGCTGAAAAGAACTATGGAACACCAAAATAAGAACACTTAGCAATATACTGGGCAGTCATAAAATGGAAAGAATACTTGAGCCAGAAGTTTGAAGTATACACAGATCACAAAGGACTAACATTACTTCAAAAACAAGAATTTGGAGATAGAAGACAGTCAAGATGGAAAATAGCACTCACACCATATAATTATATTATACATTATAAAAAAGGAAAAAACAATGAAAATGCTGATGGTTTGTCGTGAATGAGACAAATCTAAAAACATTTTAACCCAAAAATATAACAAAACCAGAACAATACCAACAAAAATATAACAAAAGATGAATATACAAAAATATCAACAACTTCAACATTATATAAACACTCAACAGTTCAAGGAGAATTTATCTCAAACAGAATGAAAGAGTATCAAACAACAATCAAAATATTTTATTACTCACAAAAATATACTGTATCAGAAAAATAGAAAAAATTTAGAGCAACCAACCAAAGTAATTACAGAGCCAAAAAAAGAGACAACATTATTCAACATACACTCAAATCCAACAGCAGGACACTTTCACAAAGAAGCAACCATGGAAAGAACCAGAAAAAAATACTATTGGCCATCAATATATCCAGACATCATTCAATATGTTCAAAATTGTGATGCTTATCAGTGAAGAGGAGGTATGAAACCCAGTGAACCATTAAGACCAATTAAAGTAGAACAACCATTCGACTGTATTGGAATTGATTTAGTCAGACTATTAACAATCACCAGTAGAGAAAACAGATACATAGCAGTAGCCATGAACTATCTCACTAAATGGCCAGAGGCGAAAGCAATTCAAAAAACGGATGTAGAATCCATTGCCGAATTTGTTCATTAAGAGTTAATTTGTTGACATGGATGTCCAAAGGAATTATTATCAGACCAAGAAACTCATTTTGTAAACAGAACATTAACAGAATTGAGCCAAAAATTCGGAATTAAGAAACCACTATCATCACCATACCATCCACAAACCAACAGATTAGTCGAAAGATTCAATAGAACATTGTGTGAAGCAATAGCTAAACTCAGCCAAAAAAACCAAAATGATTGGGATTTGTTGATACTATCAGTACTATTTGCTTATCAGACAATGAAGCAAGATATTACACAAGCAATACTATTTGAATTAGTATATGGTAGAACAGCAACACTACCAGTGGAAATAGAAGTCAACACATACCCAACTGAACCAATAACAGAAGAAAATTTCAAAAACACATTGTTGAGAAAAACATGTGATTTAATGGAAACATTAGAAAACAAATAACAAAAAGCAGCTGATAACATACAAAAGTCACAAAAGAAACAAAAAAAAAGACATGATAACCAACTACCAGATAAACCAGTTGAATTCAGGATTAGAGACAAAATACTACTACATTGTACCAAAGCGGAAAAACAATGGAGTGGAAAATTTGACCCCAAATGAGACAGATCATTTCACATAGAAAAAATTCTAGGAAATGGAGCTTACAAATTAAGATTGAATAACAAAATCTTGACCAAAGCAGCACATGGAGATCAACTGAAACCATACCACCATACAGCATCATCATCTACCAGTAATATTCCACAATTAGGAGTACAGGAAATACTAGTTCAATCAGATGAGATTCCACAAGATCTGGAATCAATTATTATCATTGACAACAACACATCCAATTAATTAACAAAAGAATATATAAGAACATGATTAACGCAACAGAAGAAATCAGAAAAATGGAAATTACAGACAATATCTATTTACTAGCCCAACAAAATTTTCAATTAATCCAATACCAGGAGATGGAAATTACAATCAATCAACAAATCATTCATTACAAAAATATGGCAAAGATACCACAAAACAAAGCACAGAAAAAACTTGAAAATGTTGTTAACAAGATCATAACCAAGATAAAATTGGCCATAAAAGAATAACAAATAGTCAAATTACACCAAGAACTTACCAGAGAAACTTGGACTTAGTGGACACAACAATTTCCAAAAAATTATTGTTATTTTTACTTGGGACAACACGTGAATATTCAGAACTTATATACAGATAAAACAAAGTGGTTATTTGACACAACAATACTACAACAACTAGAACATTTTGTGGGGAAAAACAACTTATCCACACAAGCTTAAGCTATATACCAGATACACACAGCATTTCAGGATTGACCAGAAACCCTACTTAACAAAGCAATAGATACAGTTACCAGTAATCAATTGGGAAAAATCACCAATGTTCAATTTGAAGAATTACAGACTCAAATAACACAAGTAATTCTCGAAAACAAAATTCAAGAAATACTTCAAGAGGGAGAATTAAAAAAATTAGATTTCGACAGAGCTCAATATTAAAAGGAGGGAATAATGTTACTCATAGAATATAAGAAATATAGTATTATTATTATTAATCAGTATATATTAGCCAATGAGATGTAGACATAGTAAATGTGGAATTCCAAGATTCCTTTTAGAGAAATTGCAGGATTCCAAGAATTTCAGAATTCTCTGACAAGAAATTGCAGGATTCCAGAATTCCAGGATTTCTCTCATTAGGAATTGCAGAATTCTAGGAATTTTAGGATTCCTGTTGCAAGAAATTGAAGAATTGAGGAATCTCAAATATATATATATAGCAGTAGCATTAGAAGCAGAAAAAACAGGATGGACACCAATAATTCTTAGCTTAGTTACCACAATCCTTAAATAAAATAATTATTCACTATATCAAATTCTTTCTTTACTATCAACACTTCATATTGATAGTAACTGATACTTAACCATACTGGAACAATAGCTCTTGATCACAGCTATTGATAGGATATGAATTAGAATCATCTTGGCTTATTTGCTTTATTTCATATTATTTGTTTTCTTTGTTTTCTTTTCTTTTCTGTCTTTGCTTTGTTGTTTTATACTAATTGATTAAGAATTAAAAGTGCTGAGTTATTGACATCATGGATAGTCTGGTAAAAGACCCAGAAATAAGGGTAGAATTTTATATATTATTAGATAGCTTACCAGAAGGGCACAACTGCCAGAATAAATTTGGCCTCCATGCTGAGAAAGAAATTGGACGGAATTGCGATTCCGAAGACTATTACAATTACAATTGAATCTCTGTTCATTATACAAAAAACTCAACCCAAAACCTTCAAATATTAAAACCTTCAGATATCCAAACCTTCAGATTACCAATACCAACCTCAACAGAAATCAAGATAGCTTTTGAGCACCAAGTTACAGATTTGTTATTTAATTCCACAGCAGAAATAATCACCTGTAACATTGCTCTTTGAAGTTGAAAGCCCTTTGATTATTTCCATCACTTTACAATCCTGTTCTCCCTTGCTATCCATTAGCTTGTTACCTCAACCCATAACATAAAAGTGGTGCTCTCTGTAAGGTTGTCAAAATCCACTTTGTTTCCTATTATATGGGTGATTATTCATATCTGCCACAACAATCAGAAGAACACTTTGAAGCATACAACAAAAATGATCTAGACTTTATTGAACTCAATCCTTTGTCTTCCTGCTTGATTTGCTTTCCCATTGAAGAACAATTCAGTAGACAATTCCAAGACTTTTGGAACTGGTTTTTGAACAAGCATTCAGCTGAAACCTATACAGCTTATACAATCTATTACTTTGACCAAGCTTATTTTGAAGACAACTGTAAAGAAAGAAACAACAGTATTAATCAACTTTTATACTCAACAATCTTTGAACAACAGCCCCCTGATTTTGAATATCTGAATCATCAAATCCATATTTGGATTGCTGCTTATCAATCAACTGAAACTCCTTTTGAAACAAAAAAAGAAAGCTATCAAACTGCTTCCATTTTTGATCTCTTTTCAAGCAAATCAGAACACTCAACACAAACAGTTATACCTGAACCAATGGCTCAAGACCCTCTGCAACAAAACATTTTGATTGCCTTCCAAGACATACAGACTGCTTTAGGGCAAAGAAACAACACCCTATTACTATTATTTAGAGGTAATGCCCAAGATCCAATAGAATGGCTGGATGATTTTGAGAAAGCTGCCACAGCAAACCAATATGATAATGAATACAAGTTTCAAATCATTGGTGGCTACCTCCAAGGCTCTCCTGCTACTTGGTTTTCACAAGAAACCAATGCCAATGTTCAACAAAAAATCATTAGATGGTTACCAGCAAATGCTGAAGAAGACAACATCTCTTTCACTACCCAGTTTGAAATGAAATTTAGAACTCCCATCTTAATCTCAAAATGGCATATGGAATTAGAAAAAAAAACTCAAAGCCCTGGTGAGATTGTGACAGAATATGCCAAAGCAATAAAAAAACTTATTAAACAAGTAGACTCTGGAAGAAACTGGACAGAAGAGCAGAAAATACATTCTTTCACAAAAAGACTGAAAACTGATCTCTCATATGCTCTTTGGCCCCTTCTGGCCCTGAAAGATAATCCCACAATGGATATGGCCATTGAACTTGTTCAGAGAATAGAAGACAACCAAAGAATGCACCTAGGATCTACTCTTTCAGTTTTTGCTCCTGCTCCTGCCATGGCTTCAGCTCCACAAATGGCTGCTGCTTCTTTTGCCACTCACACTCAAAACCCCAATAAACAGTTAATAGATAGGCTTACAGCAAACTTTGCTCAGTTACTGGAACCTTTGGCCCAAGCAGTTAGAGAAAATCAACAACCCCAAAGACTCAAATTTGAACTCTGCTTCAATCAGTCCCAATAACCACCATATCAAAGACAACAAAATCGTGGCCCACCTGTGTGCTATTGCTGTGGACTAACTGAACACTTTTCTAAAGACTGTAACAATCCTCCTTTGCCACCTCCAGCTCCCAGAAACAATGATAATCAAAACAACAGAACTATTAACAACAATGTTCCCAATCAAAAACCTAATCATGCTAACATCAATTTCTTTGGAGAGGATCTCTTAGTTGAAGCCACTGTTTATCAGCCTTTAAACTGGTAGGCGCACTTCCAAAGAGTGAGAGTACAAGCCAACCAAAAGAAAACCTCTTTTATGCCTTTAACTTAACTAATGATGACCATGACATGGATGAACTAGCAATCAATACCTCTGACTTGACAAGAAAGCCAAGGTTGATTTCGTTATAGATCCAAAGAAAGCCTCCACATTAACTGCTGATAACAATAAGACACCAAAGGCTAAGGTTTTTAAAAATCCTCCAAAATTGGAATCACCAGAAATTGTACAAAAATCTGGACCCTATTCTGTTGTTAAAGATCTTATGAAAACCCTAGCACACATTACATTTGGTCAATTGATGACCCATTCACAGTTCAGAAAAGATTTTCACAAATCATTGATACCAAAGAAAAAAACACCAAAGACTAACAAACACCTTTGTCAAGCTGAATTTGCTAATAACAGCAATGTTATCTCTTTCATTTGTAAAGCCCAAATGGCTGGCTATTTTATTGACCTGATCCTGGACAGTGGATCATCTGTTAGTGTTATTGCCAAACACTTTTTAGAAGCAATTGGCAGAAAGATTGATGAACCATCCACAAGACCAATGACCAATGTACATGGTGACAAAAAGAAAAATCTAGGTATAGCCAAAGCTATTCCTGTCCACATTAATGGTATCAGCATTGAAACTGACATGGAAATATCTGAAGCAAAAAAGTACACCATAATTGTTGGCAATAAGTGGCTTAAGAAAGCTAAAGCACTACTCAATTATAAACTTTGTAAGCTAACCATCAGATGTGGTAAAAAGCCTATTGTGGTTAAGTGCTGTTATTGGACAATCCCTCCAGTACTCAAGCAAAACCAAGAAGAAAAACAATCAGATAAATCAAATGATAATAAGAGCAATGATGAAGATCAAGAAGAACAAGAAGAAACTACTGAACTTGCCTACACCATTTTCACCAGCAATGACAAGCCACTGGATAATATTAAAGCTGACAAAGAAGGAATTATAGTAAATGGCAAGCTAATCTGCTGGTCTTACTATGATATCCTCAGAAGAATCTTTAACAGAAAACCTGGCAAGAAAGCCAAATACAGTTATTGGTGGTATGGCCCTTGTACATAGTGCTGATGTAATAAATCTTTGTATTCACCAAGTGATGAATGCAAATTCTGCCTGATCTATTACAAAGATTGAGAACCAATTAGCTTGATACCTCGAGAAGAACTTAAAAAAGTACAAAAGTCCTTTAAGAATGAACCATTTGAAATCCAATCATTAGTTGTAAAACAAAGAGAATCTTCTCTTGAAGAAAAAAAAGTGGACATTGAAAATCTGTTGGCTAAAAATAACCCAGTTATCTTAAAAGAAGGCAATACCTCTGGACAAACCCATGTGATACAACACACCATTACCACAAAAGAAACTCACCTCATCTATTTAAAGCCTTATCAATTCAATCGACACAATGATAAGTTTATCAAGAAAGAAATAAACCAGATGAAAGATCTTGAATTCATACAAAAAACCAAGAGCAAATGGGCTTTTCCAGTTGTAGTGGTATTCAAGAAAGGTAGAACCCTATGCTTCTGTGTTGACTACTGCCAACTAAATGTCATTACTATAAGAGACATGTACCCACTCCCTAAAATTGATGCAATGCTAGATAAATTCAATAGTGCTGCTTTCTTCTCAACCATTGACTTAACTGCTGGATTCTGGCAAGTAGAGATGAATTCAAAAAGCAGAAAGAAAACTGTCTTCATCACCAAGTATGGCACCTATAAATTCACAGTTATGCCTTTTGGTCTTACCAATACTCTTCCCACCTTTCAATACTTAATAGATAAAGTGTTTGAATCAGTAAAAGAAAACTTTATTCTGGTTTACTTGGATGACATAATGGTCTACTCAAAAACCTGGAATAAACACTTTAAACATTTACAAAAGGTTTTTGACCTGCTCAGAAATGCTGGTCTTAAGATCAACCCAATTAAATCTTTCTTTGGACACTGTTACTCATAGAAATATAGAGAATATATATTAGCATAGTTATTAGCCAATCAAAAGTAGACATAGTAAAATGTGGAATTCCAGGATTATTCTCAAAAATTGCAGGATTCCAGAAATTACAGGATTGTCACAAGGAATCACAGGATTCCAAAATTCCAGAATTCCTTTCAAAAGAATTGCAGAATTCCAGGAATTCCAAGATTCCTGTTGTAAAGAATTGAGAAATTGAGAAATCTCAATTATGTATATATAGCAGTAGGATTGGAAGCTGAAAAAAGAATCATCAAGTTTAGATTTTATCTAGACAACCTTCCAAACACAATAAATAACTATTTGGTATCTCAAACCTAATTCCACTATCAACACTCTATGTTGATAGTAATTGATACTTAAACACACTGGAACAATAGCTCTTGATCACGGCTATTGATGAGATACTGACTTGCAAAATCACCTTGGCTTATTCATGATTTTCTTTTATTTTTTTTCTTTATTTTATTTTATTTTGATTTTATTGTTGTGCACTAATTGGTTAAATAAAGTGCTAAATTACTGATGTCAAAGATTGCCTGGTAAAAGACCCCTGCAAAAGGGTAGGACATGTACAGAAGATACAAAATACTTACTAGAGAATTGCTGGCTATCATGCTGAGAGAAAAATTGACAGAATTGCGATCCTGGGAAGCTATGGATAAAACAACTATTGAATTTCTGTCCATTATACAAAGAACTTAAACCAAAACCTTCAGATACAAAACCTTCAGATTAATAACATCAACACGAATAACTTTTAGCACCAAGTTACGGGTTTGTTATTTGATTCAACACTCCAAATAATTACTCATAACATTTGGTGCTCCCTGTGAGGTATAATCTTACAGAGAACCAGCACCAACAACCCCATCCAAAAGTGGCAAAATCAGAAAACATCAAAGCAAACCATTTAGAATTTGTGAAATCCTTATTTTAACATTACTGTTAACATTTGGAATTAACCCATAATCACATATTAGCAGAATTAGCTTTTAATTTCTACATCAATGAAAAGATTGCCTATCTGTTGGGAACATCTGTGAATATTGAATCAGCAAAAGAAACTTTTTACAATAAATTAATTCAAAACACCAGCCTACTCACAAATCATAATTTCACATTCATCATCACTGAAATCAACAAAGAAATTGAACACTACACACAGCAAAAATACCCAATTACTTACACAAGTAAAGACAAAGGAAAACTACAAACACCAATAGTAACATCTCAAAGGATACAACCACCCACTTGGAAGAAAACTAGAGTTGAGTTCCCAAACAACCCATCCTACCACTATACCCCTGGAAGTGCCATTAATATATTCTCAACAGATGCATTCACATTAAATGCGACATTAACATTTGGACGTTTCCTATTTCAAAGTAAACAAAGAAAAGAGGATTTACTAGGACTATATGGCAAGTATTTTGAAAGATTTAAATCTCGATTGCTAATACCATCAGAATTTCGATCACTGCCACCTCAACCAAATTTCGGAATCGTGAGTTTGTGGGAAATTACTGAATTGGAAGGAAGACAAGAAGTAGAAAAAGAAGAAGAATCTGAGGATCACAAATTTACTTACCAAAACCCAATCCTAGAAAACCCAGAAAGTGAAACTCTGAACTTTCAAACCCAGCCAAATTTAGACAATCAGAAAAACAACATTCCGAATATTCAAACACCACCAAATCAGAACAATCCAAACTCTGAAGTAATTAATCAATACTTACTTCCAGTTATTATCATTGATTAACCACTTGTTGAACCAATTGGCCAGCCCATCCAACCACAGAATCAACAACAACCACTACCAGTACTGCCTCAACAATAACAACAACTTCCACCATCACAGCAACAACAAATGGCTTATGCACCCATCATGAAACTCAACAAATTCAATGGTAAAGAAGACGATGCCCAAGTCTGATTAAATAATGTAGCCAAAGCCATTACAGCCAATAATTAAGATGATGCTAGAGCAATGTAAGTAATCTCTTACTTTCTCCAGAATACTACTAATGCATGGTATCAAAGTCTCATTGTCAAACTCCAAAATTTTAATGGATTCAAAACTGAATTCTTGCAGTACTTTAGTAACAATAATAGTATCAACAAATTAGCCAACATCTTTACAACTATCAGACAAGGAGACACTAAAGCAGTCACTATCTACTTGGGATGCTTTCATAGAAATCTACGCCAAATATAAGCCATCCAAGCTGACTATTTCACAGTGCCACAAATTTTAAATCAATTTATTAGAGGATTGCACAGTAGCATTCTACAATAAGTATGTCCAATGCACCCAGTGGACCTTCCAACTGCAGTCATCTATGCCAGAGATTTTGAAGGAGCTGAACTAGAAGCTAATTATGCTCAAGCTGTGAATCTAGCAATGAATGGATCATCTGAATTGAATTCCAAATTGAAGCAATTCAGTAATTCAATTAATCAGAAATTAGAGGGATACTTAGCTAACAATTGCACAATTTATCAACCTCCTTAATGGCCTAACAATTAGAGAAACGCGAATTGTTTCCAAAATCAGTCACGTCTATTATTGTTATCCAATCAGTTGTGGCAGCCAGAGACGTGCATCTGCCACAACTGTGGTAAACAAAGGCACATTAGAGCCAACTGCCATACTTATAACAATCCACAATTGGGAAATCAATATAGAAACCCTGATCACCAGTTTCAGACTCTAAATTATCACCCGAATCAAGACCAATACCAACCCACTTATCTGTCTATGACACACCAACCAATTTATCAACCACCAGTTTATCAACTGCCAGTTTATCAAACTCCAGTTTATCAACCACAGCCACAAGCAATTTATCAGGTGCAGCTACAAGTAATATATCAACCACAGCCACCAGCAATCTATCAAACACCTACCATTTAAACACTACCAGCAAACTCAGCTCAAATGACATCAGGGAACCCAAAATTAAGGATCACCCAAAACTAGAAATCAGCAATGGTTGTACATCAATCAATCTTCAGCTCTTCCCACCAACAATCAAGATCTTGTCAGCAGAATTTGGGTACTGATCCCACCCAAAACCTGAATTTTCAACACTATTTAAGTCTCCTGGTGACTCCAGAAAACACCACATCCAGCAATCTAGAAATCGAACAACAACAACCATCTACTAATAATATTCTACCTGCTACAATCACCGAAAATGAATCTTTGGATGCCATCTTTCCATTTGAACTCGAAGAACTGTCAAATGCGCTGTTACCAGACAAAATTAGAGATATTATTTAGCATGAAATTATCTTTATAATTCTTATCATTAATTAACATATATTATTGTTTCAAATTATCACTTAGTATATTAGCAAAATGTCTGAAATTATCATTTAATTAATAACCCAATTTATACATAACACAAATATAACCTAATTGTAATGATCAATCATGCAATACCCTGAACTATGTAACATTCAAAAAGTTCGCCAAAATTTGTAGAAATTCACTGAAATAATTGATAGTTCACTGAAATATCCAATAGTTCGCAGAAATAACCTGTAGTTTGCCGAAATGTATTTTCAGTTCAGCGAAATTGTAGAAAAGAGCAAAGTTCAAGTTCATAGAATAGTGTTACAACAAGTTGTATAAAAGAAGAGCTTCTCTCTTTGAGGAAATGTATCTTACTTTAGATTTATCACTTAGAACTATTCCTACATACACAAAAAGAAATAAATATCAAATAATTCAAAAAACCAAATTTTTTAAATTATTGCACTTGGAAAATCCTCAAAAACCCAACTAACAGTTTGAAATTGATTAGCTACCAATTTCAGTAGACTGTTAAAACACTTCCAGGCCTGGATCCAAAATGATTTTAATAAATCAATTCTTCATTTCTTTTTTTTCTTTCCTTTTCTTTTATTTTTTTTTCTTTTATTATCATAATCATTAGGGTAGCCTACAGACAAGATTCCTGTAGAAAAGTTGACTTTCACAGCAAAAGTAACTACACATAATTTAGTGAGCTTCCAGATGAGCAATTCCTGGGAAAGAGTTGACGTTTACTACAACATAACTATACAAAGTAACTGGCACGGAATTGGCCATTTCACTCATAAGCCCAGCAAGTTCAAATTATAGGAGATAATTTGAAGATAAATTCAGTTACTGGAGGTTCAACCACATCCAGAAAATGTGAATTCACAGCAAACAAGCATCGACAACATTTAAGAAAAGAGACCAAAAACCTTCGGTAACAGCGCCATTATTCAGTGGAGCTGTACTTGAAGAAAAACTGATTACTGCCATGTATACTAATGCCAAAGTCAATGGCCACTTCATCAAATTAATCCTTGACAGTAGTTCAGCAGGCAGCATCATTACATGACAACTCATGAATCAATTAGGTTACCGAATTGATCATGCTACCAGTGCCAGGATTATTACTGCAGATAGAGCCACCAAAACCCCAATTGGCAAAATCAATGACTTCTCAATTGAAGTCAATGGCATTATAGTACCCATCAAAGTTCTAGTGATGGAAGCCACCCAATATCAAGCTTTAGTTGGTAATAACTGGCTATCCAAAACCAACACCATGCTCAATTGGATGACTCAAGAACTAGTACTCAGCCAGAATAGTCAATACACACAAGTACCAGCAACATGTAGTCACTTCAAAGCTACCAACACCACAGCACTACTAATTGACCTCGAAGAAGAAAAACCAAAACCTACCTGGGAAGTGTATCAAGTCTTGTGGGCTGACAAAGAACACAATAAACTGCCACCAATACTTTTATGGGACAACAACAGCAAAGGAAAACAGAAGAGAACAGAACCTATCTGGAATGCAAACCAAGCCTAAGACACTGACCATGACTTAAAAGAACTACCAATTTGGGAATGGGATAAGAAAGAAAAAGGGAAAGAAAAAGCAAAGGAAGAAGAGCCACTACCAACTGCCAGTTACACCCCTTATACATACACACCACCATAATTATTGAGCTATCATTGACCAAAGCTGATATGTGTTGATTGCAACAAGAAATTGTCATCAATGAATGCATGCTGTGGTGACGATGAGGAATACGCAACAGCAACCCAATTCTACTGCCACGTGTGCATTATAGAACACTTTGGAAGACCAAACCAAGTGGGGAAATAGGACAATACACCATGTTTAGCTTATGGGGAGACACTCTTAGATGAAGGAATGTGGAACAACATTCCTGGTCAAGAAGGAATGTGTGACATTTCATGCCAGTACATAATCCTCATCAGCAATTGGGTTAGGAAAGAAACACCCATAGAAGCCACCTGGAGAAGAGCAGTACAACAATTGAACATTTGTCCACACAATGATGATAAAATCTGGAGAATGGCCCTTGCCAAAATTCAAGGAGCATCACCTGAAGAAATCAAAGAAGTCAAAAACAACCCGCCAGAACCCTTAAAACTCGATTGAGACAAAGAACCGGTCATAAATCTCCTAGAACCAGAAAAGTTTCATGAACATTATCAAACTTTAGCACCTATAAGAGAAGAACAAGAGCAATGTTTGGCCCAAATAAACACCAGACTATGTGACCACTGTTTGATCCCATGTGATTTCCAATATTGTAATGAGTGTGACTTCATTTACAATTCACCACCACACATAATCTACACAATTTCAGAAGAAGAAAAACCAATCAGCAGCTGTGCATTGGAATCAGAATCAATTTTCAATCCCAATTTTAACTCTGACAAAAAAGATAACAAAAACACCAGTTCCAGCTCCACACAATATGGCAACAAGAATATCAACGATTCAGACTCTGATTCGAACTCTGAAATATACATAGCACTTCCTGATCTCTCTAAAGAGCAGGAACTCAAATGGTATAATGACAATAATAAGAGTATCATGCCAGAATGCACGCATGATACTAACACAGGATTTGATCTAAGATATTCTGAAAAAAACACCATCAAATTGGAACCACATTCATGCACCTGCATTGATCTAAAAGTAGCATTAGAAGAGGAGGAATAATTGATGCGGGATATGTAGGAAATATCATTGTCATGCTACAAAATAACTCTGAAAAGGCCTATATTATAGAGCCAAACAAGAAGATAGCACAGGCAATATTCCTGCCTCTGGTTAAAATAGCTCAGTTAGTTTCAGTAAGAAATAGAAAAGAATTAGGGATAACCGCGAAAGGGATACAGAGATTCAAATCCACAGGTAAAATAGACATACCAGTCAATATGGCAAAGGAAAAAATTATTGGCCAAGGAAAAATTATTTCAATGGGTCAAGCAATTTCCATTTCACCATATGACCAGTACATGTTAGCAATAGAAAAAAAGGTGAAGAATTAGGCACAAATTTTTGAAGTGGAAACAAGTCTTTGTAAAACAAAAAAAGTTGGACTTATCAATCTACACATACCAGCCAAGAACCACAACCATATCAAAATTTCTATCTACAACAATATGAGAAATGTTGTGAAGATACCAAAAAGAACCACTTTTGGATATTTGACCACTGAAATTGAGAATCAACCACCAAGCACTATTCCAGACTTTTCACAATTGTGTGGATATGTGGATATTACATCACAAACAATCTATGGATGGAACAAATGTTATTTGTTACAACCAGAGCAGCTAGAGCAAATAAATATAAGAAATTTAGATCCACTTTAACAAATGCAACTAAAAATATTACTCAACAATTTTAATGACATCTTTGCCAGCGAAAAAAAATTTGGCAAAACTGATATCATCCAACACCAGATCAAAACTGGAGATGCAATGCCAATCAAACAAAAAGCATACAGAGTACCACCAGCAAGCCATGAGATTATCCGTCAAGAGATCAATCAAATGTTTGACAATGGGCTAATCCAGCCATCAATGAGCCCATGGTTGTCACCAGTAGTACTTGTCTGGAAGAAAAATAGAAAAATCAGATTTTGTGTAGACTACAGAAAACTCAATAGAGTCACTCATGGAGACAGTTATTCAATTCCACAGATCCAAGAGTTATTTGATGCTTTTGGAAGAAACAAATGGTTTTCAATATTGGGCTTGGATAGTGGTTACTGACAAGTAGCCATGGATCCAGCTGACAAAAAAAAACAGCATTTATCACAAGAGAAGAGAATTTCGAATTTGAAGTAATGCCATTTGGCTTAACCAATGCCCCAGCAACCTTCCAATGGCTAATGGAAATTGTGTACATTGGCTTATTGTGGAAATCAGTAGTTGTGTATTTGAACAACACCAATGTATTCTCAAGAACATTTGATGATCATCTCCATCATCTTCAACAAGTATTCAAAAGACTGTGACAAACAGAGTTAAAGCTAAATGCTACCAAGTGCTTTTTTGGCAAAACAGAACTGAAGTTTCTGGGACATATAGTCAACAAAAATGGTATCAAGACAGACCCAGACAAGATAGAAATAGTAAAGAACTTTCCAGTGCCAACCAATGTAACCAAACTAAAATCATTCTTGGGATTTGCAAACTATTATCATCACTTTATCAAAAACTTTTCTAAAATAACTCAGCCACTCAACCATCTACAAACCAAGAATGTGAAATATGAATGGATGGAAACACAACAAAAAGCTTTTGACATTTTAAGAGGAAAGCTCATTCAAGTGCTAGTATTGATCTATCCAGATTACAACAAACCATTTATCATTACTACTGATGCATCAGGTCAAGCATTGGGAGCAGTACTATCTCAGAGAGGACCGGATGGAAGAAAACATCCAGTAGCATTTGCCAGCCAAGACTTAACACCAGCTGAAAAAAACTATGGAACACCAAAACAAGAATATTTAGCAATATACTAGGCAGTTATGAAATGGAAAAAATACTTGAACCAGAAGTTTGAAGTGTACACAGATCACAAAAGATTAACATCACTTCAAAAACAAGAATTTGGAGATAGAAGACAGTCAAGATAGAAAATGGCACTCGCATCATATAATTATACTATACATTATAAAAAGAGAAAACACAACAGAAATGCTGATAATTTGTCACAAATAAGACAAATCTAAACATTCCAATTCAAAAAATATAACAAAACCAAACTACATCCAACAACAACATAACAAAAGATGAACTCACAAAAATATCAACAACTCAAGTATTATATAGATACTCAACAGTTCAAGGAGAAATTATCTCAAATAGAACAAAATAGTATTAAACAACAATCAAAATATTTTATCACTTACCAGAATATACTTTATTGGAAGAATAGAAAAAATCCAGATCAACCAATCAAAGTAATTACAGAACCAGAAAAAGAAACAATATTATTCAACATGCATTCAAATCCAACAGCAAAGCATTTTCACAAAGAAACAACCATAGAAAGAACCAGAAAAGAATACTATTGGCCATCAATATATCCAGACATTATTCAATATGTTCAAAATTGTGATGCTTGTCAAAAAAAATGAGGAACCAGACCAAGTGAACCATTAAAACCAATCAAAGTGGAACAACCATTTGATTGCATTAGAATTGACTTAGTCGGACCATTAACAATCACCAGCGGAGGAAACAGATACATTGCAGTAGCCATAGACTATCTCACTAAATGGCCAGAAGCAAAAGCAATTCAAAGAGCGGATGCAGAATCTGTTGCCAAATTTGTTCATCAAGATTTAATTTGTCAACATGGGTGTCTAAGAGAACTATTATTAAACCAAGGGACCCATTTTGTGAACTGAACATTAGCAGAATTGAGCCAAAGATTTGGAATTAAAAGACCACTATTATTACCATACCATCCACAAACCAATGGATTAGTTGAAAGATTTAATAGAACATTGTGTAAAGCAATAGTGAAACTCAGCCAAAAAAATTAAGAAGAATGGGATTTGTTCATACCATCAATATTATTTGCTTATCGGACAATGAAGCAAGACACCACACAAGCAACACCATTTGAATTGATATATGGTAGAACAGCAACATTACCAGTTAAGATAGAGGTTAACACATATCTAACTAAACCAATAACAGAAGAGAATTTTCAAGAGACATTGTTAAGAAGAACATATAATTTAATGGAAATATTGGAAAACAAACGAAAAAAAGCAGCTAATAATATACAAAAATCACAAGAGAAACAGAAAGAAAGACATGATAATCAACTACCAGACAAACCAATTGAATTCAAGATTGGAGACAAAGTACTTTTACATCGTACCAAAGCAGAAAAACAATGAAGTGGAAAATTTGACTCCAAA
This sequence comes from Geosiphon pyriformis, assembly GCA_016748015.1. Lineage (NCBI taxonomy): Eukaryota > Fungi > Glomeromycota > Glomeromycetes > Archaeosporales > Geosiphonaceae > Geosiphon > Geosiphon pyriformis. The sequence goes on along the minus strand of JAAOMT010000483.1, from coordinate 38,552 downwards.
TGGAATGGACCATTTTACATAGAAGAAATTCTAAGAAATAGAGCTTACAAATTAATACTGGATAACAAAATCTTAATCAAAGCAGCACATGAAGATTGACTGAAACCATACCACAACATTACACTACCATCCACCAGTAATATTCCACAATTAGGAGTACAGAAGATACTAGTCCAACCAGAGGAGATTCCATGAGATCTGGAACCAATCATTATCATTGACAACAACATGTTAATTAATCCATCAAAAGAATATATAAAGACATGGTAGATGTGACAAGAAATATCAAAAAAATGGAAATCACAGACAACATCCACTCACTAGCACAACAACTCTTTCAATTAATTTAACACCAAGAGATGGAAATTACAATTAATTAACAAACTATCTGATATCAAGACATTAGAAAGACATCACCACATAGAACACAGAAGAAAACAGAAAATACCATTGACAAAATCATGGCAAAAATAAAATTAGCAATAAAAGAGTTGACAAAAGAGTCATTATACCAAAAGTTAATTAAAGAAATTTGGAATTGGTGGATACAACAATTTTCAAAAAACTATTGTTATTTTTACTTAGAACAATATGTGAATATCCAGAATCTATATATGAATAAAACAAAGCAATTATTTGACACCAGAATACTACAACAATTAGAACATTTTGTGGGAAAAAACAACTTATCCACACAGACCCGAGCCATATACCAAATACACACAGTATTTTAGGATCAACCAGAAATTTTACTTAACAAAGCAATGGACATGGTTACCAGTAATTAATTAGGAAAGATCACTAATACTCAATTTGAAAAATTACAGACTCAAATAATACAAATAATTCTCGAAAATAAAATTCAGGAAATACTTCAAGAAGGGGAATTAACAGAGTTAGATTTCGATGGAGCTCAATATTAAAAGAAGAGAATAATATTACTCATAGAAATATAGGGAATATATATTAGCATAGTTATTAGCCAATCAGAAGTAGACGTAGTAAAATGTGGAATTCCAGGATTCTTCTCAAAAATTGCAGGATTCCAGAAATTACAGGATTGTCACAAGAAATCGCAGGATTCCAGAATTCCAGAATTTCTTTCAAAAGAATTGCAGGATTCCAGGAATTCCAAGATTCCTGTTGTAAAGAATTGAGAAATTGAGAAATCTCAATTATGTATATATAGCAGTAGGATTAGAAGCTGAAAAAAGGATTATCAAGTTTAAATTTTATCTAGACAACCTTCCAAACATAATAAATAACTATTTGGTATCTCAAACCTAATTTCACTATCAACACTCTATGTTGATAGTAATTGATACTTAAACACACTGAAACAATAGCTCTTGATCACGGCTATTGATGAGATACTGACTTGCAAAATCACCTTGGCTTATTCATGATTTTCTTTTATTTTTTTTCTTTATTTTATTTTATTTTGATTTTATTGTTGTGCACTAATTGGTTAAATAAAGTGTTAGATTACTGATGTCAAGAATTGCCTGGTAAAAGACCCCTGCGAAAGGGTAGGACATGTACAGAAGATACGGAATACTTATCAGAGGATTGCCAGCCATCACGCCGAGAGAAAAATTGACAGAATTGCAATTCTGGAAAGCTATGGATAAAACAACTATTGAATCTCTGTCCATTATACAAAAAACTTAAACTGAAACCTTCAGATACAAAATCTTCAGATTAATAACATCAATGCAAATAACTTTTAGCACCAAGTTACAGGTTTGTTATTTGATTCAACACCCTAAATAATCATTTGTAATAATGCCAATCTACCCAGTTCCTTGGTCATCTTATTACAAAAGATGGAATCTTCCCTGACCCAGCCAAAGTTGAAAAAGTTCAGAACATTAGACAACCAATGAATGTTCCTGAACTATGCTCTTTCCTTGGTTTGGCCTCTTACTATCACAAATTTATTAAAGATTTCTCCAAAATTGCCTTTCCTTTTAATTAGTTACTCAGGAAAAATGTTAATTATCACTGGGGCACTTATCAACAAAAAGCTTTTGAAATTCTGAAGGAAAAACTTGTTACTGAACCAATTCTCAAACAACCTGATCTGGATCAACTTTTTATCCTCCACACTGATGCATCTGGCTATGAACTTGGTGCTGTTCTTCCACAGAAAGATGAAAATAACAGAGAACATGCCATAGCATATGCCAGTAGATCTTTCATACCAGCAGAAAAAAACTATTCAGTTACTGAACAGGAATGTTTAGCAGTAGTTTGGACTACTAGCCACTGGAATCAATATCTTCTTGGTGCAAAATTCTTAGTAATAACAGATCATCAAGCTTTGGTTTGGCTGCACAATAAAAAGAATCTGGAACACAAATGAATAACTCACTGGATACTCCACTTGGATGAATTCAACTATGATATTTAACACCACAAAGGAGCAAATCATCAAAATGCTGACACTCTCTTTAGACTTACCATCTAGTGATAGTACAACCTCTCAAACCAAACCAACTTAATTATTAGTAACTCTTTTACAAACAAACACAATAATAGACTTGGACAACTACTCTGCTTTAATAAAATTTTTGGGTAAAGAACAATACCCACCCGAATATACTCAACAACAAAGAGAACATTTACACAAACAATCAAATTTCTATTTAATCCACCAGAAACAATTATATAAAAGAAATAGAAAAGATCCTGACTGCCCTCAAAAAGTCATTAGATTTAAAGAAAAGAAAATTGTAATATACAATATACATACTGACCCATTAGCTGGACATTTTGGAAAAACAAAGACAATTCAGAAAACTTTAGCTTACTATTATTGGTCTACCTTGGGAAAAGACATTGCTGAATACATCAAAATCTGTGATATCTGCCAAAAAAAAGGCAAACCCAACTGCAAAGAAGATATCCATCCAATCTCTATTGGTCAACCATTTAACAAAATTGGTATAGATGTCATTGGATCTTTAACAATAACTCTTGATGGCAACAGATACATTATTATAGCTACTGACTATCTTACAAAGTGGGTAGAAGCAAGAGCCACTCCAAACCAAACAGCAGTCTCAATAGCCAATTTCATTTATGAAGATATCATCTGCCATCATGGTTGTCCCAAAGAACTTTTATCTGATAGAAGAAGAGCTTTTTTCAGTACACTGGTTAAAGAACTTTGTAGAAAAATGGGAATACATCACAAACTTTTCTCTCTTTTTTACCTCCAAACAAATGGCCTAGTGGAATGTTTCAATAGAACATTATGTGAAATCCTAGCCAAAACCAGTGAAAAAACAAACTTATGAGACAAAGTACTGCCTTTAGCCTTGTTTGCTTATAGAACTGTAAATCATAACATAACAAGTTATAAACCTTTTTATCTGCTCTATGGACACATGGTAACACTACCAATAGAAACTAACATTAAAACCATACTCTTTAAAGAAATCACAATAGGAAATTACAAAGACATTTTGCAAAAAAGACTTGGTACTATTCTTGACTCCTTGGTAGAAGCACAAATAATTGCTTTTAAAAAAATAAAACAGTTCCAAAAAAAGCTTAAGAAAAAAGAAAACTTATAAAATACTTTCTTTAAGTGTTGGTGACTTGGTACTAGAATACCATTTAGACAGAGACAATGTTTATAGTAATAAATTCTCTAGCCAGTGGAAAAGACTCTTTATAGTCAACAAAGTTTTGAACAATGATTCTTATATTCTTCAAGATCAATCTGAAACAATCTTCAATAATCATTCTGTTCATGGTACATGACTCAAGAAATATCATAAACGACCTGATTGGTTGCCTGTTGTGGTAATACCAACCCAAATGATCAACAAAAATCAAGTATAAATAAATGCACCATTCCCAAAACAAAGGTATCTTCAATTAACATAAACAATTATTTTCTGGATCAAAACATTTAAAATGCTTTCTATACTCTCCATGAGTATTGGATCAAAAACTATTCAAATGCTACTTTGACTATTGGAAAACAGACCACTATAACTGATAACAGTGGAACACATACTGTTATTAGACCAAAGAAAACTACTACCAGAAGAGAAAGAATTGGTAGTAAAATAGATAAATATCTGTTGGAAAGTATAACAGCAGCTATACTCTCACCTTCCAACACAATTGGAAAAACACTTCAAAAAATCTTACTCATAGACAAAAACTTGTTATATGGAAGGCAATTAGAACTCTATGGTCATCTTGGTGAAATCATAGAGGATATGAAACTCATGAAGAAAACAACTTCAGAGATACAGGCAAAAATTTTGGGCATTATATGGTTAGATGTCCCAAGAGTTTTAACTATTGCTAAAAGAGCCAAAACTCTAATACAAAGATTTGGTCTCTTAAATACAAAACTCATTTTGTTTCAAGTGTTATATACCTTATCCACAAAAGACTTTAACAAACTAGTTAGATAAAAACCTTCCAATAGATTACACTATAAATAGCTTGATTTTGCCAGAGCTCAATCTTTTTGGAGAGGATGATATTATGGTTGAAACTTATATTTCTTATTAATTATCATATGTATTAGCCATTGATGTCACATAAATTAGCCACTCTATTTTTAGAAAGTGATCATTGATTTGATCAATGACCTGATTGTTGATCTGATTATTGATCTAGTCATTGACCTGATCATTGACCACTTTTGACAGCTATATAAGCAATGAATCTCTTAGCTGTAAAAAAGCATGTTCCAAATAATCAAGAATAAATAAAATAACAACTTTCATCTTAATCATTCTCTTATCACTAATTTCCCTTTTCTTACTTTCAAGTATCTGAACATCTTAAAGATAAAAGATTACTTGTTGGTTAATTCTTACCCTTTTTCTGAAACGTGTAATTGCAACATTTAGAGATTATTGAATAAAACATGACTGAAGAGCACATCTGATACTTGATATTGAATTCTAAAAATGCTGACATGAAGCATAGAATTGTACCAAGTGTGATCATTTGTTGACAGTATGGACTATCCCTCTATCTTCAGATTCCTCCAGTTACTTTTGAAAAGTATAGCAACTGAGATATTTTATGAGACTGATCTTGCACATTAAATCTATACTTATTCAATTTGCTCTTTGAAGTTGAAAGCCCTTTGATTATTTCCATCACCCTACAATCTTATTCTTCCTTGCTATCTATTAGCTTGTTACCCCAACCTGTAACAATAGTTAAAAGAATAGCCAATTAGAAATAGATATAGTAACAGAAAAATTGCAGAATTTCTCTAAAAAAATTGCAAAATTTCAGAATTTTTTTGAAAGAATCACAAAATTCTAAGAATCTCATATAACATAAATTATGTATATATAGCAGTAGTATCAAAAGCTAGAAAATTAGTCAATTAAACTCGCAAATCATAATTATTAAATACTTTTTACTTTATGAATAGTTACTATTAACCAAAGTAAATTTATCACAATATTAAATAAACATTTATATTATCATCTAATCTATGTTATTGTTGCTTGATTAAAAAATTATCATTATTCATCTGTTATTAACACTTTATATTGATAATATCCAATACTTAATTACATTGAAACAATAGCTCTTAATTATGACTATTAACAAGATACTAATTCTTATTTTTTTTCTTATTTTCTTTATTTTTCCTTTTATTTTTTTTATTTCTTTTGTTATTTGTTGTGTATTAACTAATTTAAGAGATTAAGTGCTGATTAATTGACATCAAGAATAGTTTAGTAAAAGACCCAGAAATAAGAGTATAGAATTTATAATTAATGAATAGCTTACCAAAAGAGCACAACTGTTAAAATAAATCAGCTATCACACTAAAAAAAGAAATTTGACAGAATAATCATTCCAGAAGGCTACTGAAAACAACCATTAAATTTCTGTTCATTATATAAAAAACTCCAATCTAAAATCTTTAGATATATCAACACTATCAGCTATTAAGCACCAAGTTATGAGTTTGTTATTTGTTTTCATATCTCAAATAATCATTTATAACACTGATAATAAAGATTAATAATAAGATTCTTGTAATTAAAAATAATATTAATTATTTTTTGATTGTTGGTTTTATTGTATTTTTTAACAATTCTGTTTCCAATGTCTTAAAATTTCACAATAATAATAGTTTTGAAATTGGTTATTAAATGATAATAAAAAGTTGTTTTGGTTTTAATATTGTAATAATTAATACTTCTGTTGTTAATTGGTAAAGTAATTCTCAACTTTTTTAATTAGTTGGTCAATTTTTTTTTTAGCTGCTAAGCTGGTTTTTCTAATAGTTAAGTTAACAAGTTTGATATAGTTGGCTTTTTTATAGCCATTTTGTAGATTTTAATATGTTAAATAACAGTTGTTAAATCTTTTAGAGCATATAAACAAACTTTTTTGATTAATATGTTCTTTAATCCAGTAATAAATTGGTCTAAAATTTGTGTATTAAAGTAATAGTTATTGGTTTTTAATTGGTAAATTTATTAAAAAAGCTTGTTAAACTTCTTTAAGTAGGTTATAAAAAATCTAGAGAGTTTTTGTTTTATGTTTCAAATCCAATTTTAGAATGTAATTGAGATGTTGTTGTTATTAAATTGTTTTAAGAAAGCATTTTTAAATGCTTGTCAAATTTCAAAAAGTTTGTCTAAGTTTTCAAATTATTCTTTTGCTGTTCTTTGGAAAAAGTAAGAAATAGCTTTTAATATTTTTGTTGTGTTCTATTCATTTCTATCTTTTACCTTGAATACTTTGTCAAGTTATTTTTAAGAATTAATATTAATATCTTTTCTTGTAAATTTAATAATCTTTGCAATATAAATAGTTATTATTTCTTTAGTATTTTTGTTTTTGGTGGTTTTTTTCTTAGTAAATTCAAAAACATTTTTTTTTGTCTAAGTTTTTAGAATAATTACTCTAATTTTCTGCTAAATAATCAAAAAAATTTGTGCTGATAAAAATTTGTTTAAGTTGTTGTATTGGGTTTTTCGATAATATAAAGTTTTTTAGTTTCAAAAAATAGTTAAGTAATAAATTTGGTATCTGAGCTTAAACAAGTAAAACTAAGAAAAATGTAATTAAAAGTAATAGTTTAAAACTGACTTTTTGTTTAGATATTTGCAAATATTAAAAAATTGTTTTTGGTGTATTGAGCATTATATAAACTGATTAAGTGTTTTTTTTTTGTTTTTTTTGTTTGTTTTGAGTTTAAACTCAAGTTTAAAACCAAATTAAAAGTTAACAAAATATTTTTTTTTGCAAAATTTGATAATGTTGTAATTAAGTTTTTTAAAGTAAGTAATATAATTATTAGCATTAATATTTTCTGGGTTTTTGTTTTAATAGTGAATAAAGTTTTTAAAAAGATTTTACTTAACTTTTGTAATATTGTAGTTTCCAAAAAAATAATCATTGATTTGGTTTTTAATATATTAAAAAAGTGTTTTTTTAAAAGCTGTAATTTTATCTTAGATGTTAAATTATTGTTTGTAATAAATATAAATTAACTAATAATAGTCTAAAATTGTTATGTTTAATATAGTTGCTACTTTGAAGTTGTTGTTATTGTGTTAATTTGTAAGAAAACACCAAATGTTATCAAAAGTTTTTGGTTTTTTTTCTTAAATATTGTTAATATCATTTTTGCTATTAATTTACAATTATTAAAAGTGGCTGAATCTTTAATAATTAATTTTATTTTAAAATTACCTTTTATAATTTAAATTGTTTGGCTTACAAATAAAATGGCAATTTTGTGCCAGTTACTTTGTGTAGTTATTTTGCTATAAAAATTAACTTTTTTTCAAGAAATATTTGTCTAAAAGCTTATTAAAAATATGTAGTTATTTTGTTATAAAAGTCAATTTTTCTACAGGAATTTTGTCTGTAAGCTATTTTAGTGTATATAATAAAATAAAAATAAATTTAAATTTAAATTTAAAAGAAAAAAATTTTGTTTAAGAGAATTGTTTTCTGTTCAGATCTAAAGTTATTTAACAAATTATTAAAATTAATAGCTAATTAACTTCAAAATATTAATTGGGATTCGGGAAATTTTAAGTAAAATAATTATAATTTTTGTTGTTTTCAATGTAGTTTTTAATATAATAATTTGTATAAATACTAAAAAAAAAATTTCTAATAAAGATAATTTAGCTAAGATATATTTTCTTAAAGAAAAAAGTTTTTCTTTTATATAACTTATTGTAATATAAGTTTATAAACTTGAAATTTTTTTTTGGTCTAATTTTAACAACTAAAGATATATTTTGGCAAACTATAAGTTGTTTTTACAAATTATTAACTATTTTAGTAAACTATTAAATTATTTTACAAAATTTTACAAATTTTAGTAAATTCTTAAATATTATAGAGTTCAAAGTATTGTATGATCTGATGTATTATATAAATTAAATTACTAATTGAATAGAAATATTATGATAATTTGATTAAATAATAAGTAATAAATTAAAATAATAATAATATATATTAATTATAATAGAAATTATAAAAATAATTTTATGTTAATTATTAACTAAATTTTACTAATAATAATAGTTAATTTTAAATTTTTCTGAAAATATTTTTTTAGTAATTTTATGAATTTCAAGTAGTTTGTTTTTGTAAATTCTAATTTTGTTCTTTTTATTAATTGGTTTTAATAATGTTTTTTGTTTTTTTTAAATTATATCTTACAAAAAACATTAAATATTATAAGTAATTTTTAAAATTATTAAATTTTTTATAAATTTGGTGCTTAAAATAGTTAATTTTTTAATTTAAAAATTTTAATAATAAAGTTTTTTGTATAGCAAACAGAGATTTAATATTAATAATAAACAATACTTAATGTTTAACTTTTTTGATATGATAATTAATTTATTTTGGTGTTTTTTATTTTTTTAATAAGCAATTTTAGTTTTTTGATTATACTTTATGCTTTTTTTTGGTGTTTTTTATTAAGCAATTTTTAATATTATAATCTTAATACTTTTTTTTAATTAATTAATAAACACAAAACAAAAAAGAAAAATAAAATAAAATAAAAAATTAATATCTTATTAATAACTATAATTAAGAGCTATTGTTTTAATATTGTTAGTAATATTGTGTTAATGCTATTAACATCAATAAAAAAATAATTAAATTTTAACAAAATAAATATAAACTTATAAAATTGTGTTTAAATAATGTAATTTGATAAATTTATTTAAAATAATTGTAAATTTTAAGTGTTAAATTGTTAATTTTAAAAGTTATTAAATAAAATAGAAACTAAATTTGCTTTTAATTCAATTTGTTTGTTTTTTTTTAACATTTTTATTATATATACATAAATTTTTATAATACAAAATTTCTAAAATTTCTAAAATTTTTACTAAAATTCCTGGAATTTCTGGAATCTTTAATATTTTTGCCTGTTTTTTTAAAATTTTTGGTATTTTTAAAATTTTTATATTACATGTTTTAATAATCTATACTATGCTATTTGCTATTTATATTGTATTTTTCTATTTTTTTTCTGCTTTATTTTACTAATAACACTATATTTATTAAAAATATATAAAAATTTTTTTTTAAATAAAATGACATTAAAGTTTAACATTATGTTTGAGTAATAATCTAATAATAAACATACAAAATAAAAATTTTAATAATGTACAAAACAAAAATTATTTAATATTAATTTCATAAATATTGATAATTAGTCTATTGTTCATGAAATTTGTCATTAATTGTCCCTTTTCTTAGAAAAGCAAATCATCTTACCCAGCTGAGCCTTGATCTACAAGTTCCTTGTTGACTAATCCCGTTTCAGTGATCCGAGCCAAATTCCAGACGAATATGAATATCGTCTTTATTTAAACGAATAAATTTTATTAAAATACAATATAAAAGTTACTAAAGCTTATTGAAATCAAAAGTCAAAAGTTCTTTGTATCAAGATATTTGGACATTAATAAAAAAGAGGCTAAACTAACAAGCAAAATATTGTCCGCGAATTCTAAAATCGTTTTTTTTTCAGGTTTATTAAGAATGCGCTAGATTTATTAGAAAGAAGTCAAAAATTCCGTAGTGACGTCGCGTAATTTCTTATTGGTTGTCTCAGATATTTGACCTTCTTTCTTTATAGTATTTAATAAATCATTGTGGTTGGAAACCAAAAATGCAATAAAGTTGGCTTCAAACTCCGTTATTCGTTGAGTAGGAATTTTATCCAAGAATCCATTTACACCAGCAAAGATCAGTGGAACTTGATGTTCAATAGGAAGAGGTCGATATTGAGGTTGCTTCATATCCATAAATAATTTTGAAGCCAAAGTAAATACCAAGTGGAGGCTAAAGACTCATTGTAAAGGAAGGAATTGGATACCTTAAGTAGTTCCGTTAGACGTTCCCCACGATTCAACAGGAAACGAGTAGATGCGTCTAGATCAGATCCGAATTGGGCGAACTTTCAAAAAATTTCAATGAGAAAAAGACCTAAATGTAACTAATATAATTCGGAAGAATTGATTGTCTAACTCACCGCAGCGACCTCACGGTATTGTGCCAAGTAAAGTTTTAGAGAACCTGCTACTTGCTTCATGGCTTTTGTTTGAGCCGCACTTCCCACTCTGCTGACCTAAATGAAATGTGAAGTTTAAACAAGGAAGCGAGATATATCCATACAATTATGAAACTTACAGACAGACCGACATTGATGGCAGGCCTTATACTAGAAATAAAACAAAAAGTAGTAAAAATATATGCATGAATTAAGGAAAGGTAAATAAATTTACACACCCTTTGAAGAAAAGTTCGGCTTCCAAAAAGATTTGCCCATCCGTAATAGAAATAACATTAGTAGGAATATATGCAGATACGTCACCACCCTGAGTTTCGATAATAGGCAAAGCTGTCAAAGAGCCAGCACCATTTTTTTCATTCAATTTGGCAGACCGTTCTAGTAGACGGGAATGGAGGTAAAATACATCACCAGGATAAGCTTCACGCCCAGGAGGACGGCGCAGCAAAAGAGACATTTGGCGATAGGCGACAGCTTGTTTAGATAGATCATCATAAATGATTAAGGCATGTTTGCCATTATCACGGAACCATTCACCGAATGTACAACCAGAAAATGGTGCCAAGTACTGAAGAGGGGCTGCCTCAGAAGCAGTGGCAGCAACAATAATAGAGTATTTCAAAGCATCTGTATATACAGAAACGTCAATAATGATTTGTAGAAAATAAATATTTTACATAAGATTTATTGAGTTCACCATTCTCTTCTAGAGTCTGCACCAATTGAGCAACCGTAGATCGTTTTTGACCAACAGCAACATAAACACAGTATAATTTTTGGGATTCATCGTTGCCATCGTTCCATTTTTTCTGATTAAGAATTGTGTCAAGCGCAACAGCTGTTTTCCCTGTCTGACGATCACCAATAATTAATTCACGTTGACCACGTCCAATGGGTACCATTGCGTCCACAGATTTGATCCCAGTAAACATAGGTTCGTGTACAGAGCGGCGTGGCAAGATACCTGGTGCCTTTACTTGAACACGCTTCCGCTCTACAGACTCGATAGGGCCTTTGCCATCGATTGGATTACCGAGAGCATCAACAACACGACCAAGGAGACCGGGGCCAACTGGTACATCAACAATTTGACCCGTTCGCTTCACAGTATCTCCTTCTTTGATCAATCTATCGCTACCAAACACCACAATACCGACGTTATCTGGTTCCAAATTAAGAGCCATACCCTATTTACATAATATCAATTCCGTTTTATTACATCAGTTCTTTGAATTTTACAGAAAAGGGTTGCAAAACAGGAGAGTAGTCATATCTCCGACGAAAATTTGAAACTGATATCAGGCATCATATATTAAAATTACTTTTAGGTTTCAGTAATATCCAGCATAATTATACGAATATATTGTACTCGGAAGAAAGACTTGCCTTGACACCACTCGAAAATTCTACCATTTCCTCGGCTTGAACATTTTGTAAACCGTAGACACGAGCAATACCATCACCAATTGATAAAACACGACCAGTTTCCTGAATATCTACACTCGAAGAAAGCCCCAAAATGCGCTCTTCCAAAATCGAGGAGATTTCGGAAGTAGAAGGCTTAACAGCAGCATAGTTCCGCAGAGCGATATTGAAGGCGTTAAGGTTGGTAGCCTTTACAACAGATATGTTGGCGCATAAAGTGGGCTCAGACCGCCGGGCTAATGAGGCGGCCAACGGAGAGGCAGCGCGCACAACATTTCTAAACATTTTCTATGGTTTGTCCGTGTTGTTGAAGCTCAATTTTAAGAAGAGCAAAAAGGGAAGAAAAAATTGATCAAGAATGTAAGTGGATGGAATCAATTGTAGATCTTTACCCGATCACGTACTCGGAGGAAACAGCAAAAGATTTTTTTTGTCCACAAAAGAGAAAAGAAGCAATCACTTTTAGAACTAAAAAACAACAACCAAAAAAGTATTTTTAGTAGTAAAAGCAACTAAACAAAAATTTTTAAAAGCATTTTTTCTAAAAACACAGATTTAGATTTAGGTTTGGTCAATTTTTTAATAAGTAATTCTGCAGTTAAGATTTTAATTTAAAACAATTTAAAAGAGATAAAAAAGATAATTAACTATATTGCTGTTTTTGTATCAATCAGCCTAAGTATTTTATTGAATATATAGCTTATTGCTTTGTATAAACAAACAAATAAAGTATGAAATTAAAAATAGAAATGATTTTAAATAGAAATAATTCAAAGATATTTTTTTATTAAAAACAATTAACATAACAAATAAGTTTAAAAAACTAAGAAAAAATGAAAATTTAAATAAATATAAGTTTTTATTCATGAAATTTTGTGTTTTTAAGATTTTAATTTTTTGAATTTAACAAAACAAAAAATTCTTTAAAGTTCTATAAATTAAAGCTTTTAATATATAAAATTGTTAAAAAATTGAAATTAAAATTTAATAATAAATTTAAAAAACTTTTATACATATATTATTTTGATAAAATAACAACTTTAATAATTTAATATATAATAAAAAAGATTTTAATATTAATAATATTATATAAATTTTATAAATTTTATGTAACTAAAAAATCTAAAATTAAGAATTGTGTAATTAAAAATGGTTTAAAATATTTGGTTTAAAAGATAGTTTTGGATTATTTAATTATAAAAAATAAATTGATTTTAAAATAGATAAAATAATAAAAAAATAAAACTAAAAAATAATATTAAATAAAATTTTTAATTTATAATATTATTAATCTATTTTATTAAATAATAAACTATTTTTTAAAATAATAAAAAAATATTATTATTAAATATATTTAAAAGTTTGTCAAATTATAAAAATTTTAATTTATTTAATATTATAAATAAATTTTGAAAGTATTATAATAAATTTGTTAAATATATATTTGCTAAATAAATTGGTTTTTAAACTATAAAAAAACTTAGATATCAATAAATATTTGACTTATTATTTTAATTAAAATTATTAAAAATATACATTTTAAGAATTTTTTTATTAAATTTTTTATAATAATAATTTTTTGGTTTTAAAAAACATTTTAATTTAGTTTTTTATTTTTGTAATAAGTTTAATAATAAAAAATATTTTAAAAAAGAATTAAAAAATTTTTTTTTTATTAGCAATTTATTAAGTAAAGTCCAATCACTATCTAGTACATAAAATCAGACTAAGTGGCTTAAATTAAATATGATTCATGTACTTACTACATATGGCTAATCACTTAGACCAAACAAAACAATATTATATATTTATATAAACATATATATTACCATTTAAACTGAAAAAAAAACAAATGATTTGCAATGAATAAAATTAACTGTAAAGAATTCAATAATACCAACTATGCTTTAGTATAATATAATTCTACCAAATATCTTACATATTTTAAAATCTTTAAAATAACTTTTTTTTTTTTATTAAAAATCTTAATAGCTTCCATATATCAATCTCTTAACACAAATTTTTTGTAAACTATTGTATACAAATCCATATTTAAGAAACACCTAAAAAAAATTTGCAAAATAGCAGAAAAAAGCTGCTCATAAGTACTTACAAACATTATTCATCATATAAAAATCTTAGCCAAAATCTCTTTTCAAACACCAGTATTTTGAATACAATAGTCAAACAACTTTACTTCATCATACAACAAACACAATACATTAGAATATTTCTTATTATACAATCTTTTTCTAACTGCCATAGGCAGTCATTTATGCACAGTTTTCATCAAATATGTGTACAGATTGGCAGATTTTTTATTGGTAAACCCAAAAAGTATATGTAAATCAAAATGCCAAATCTTTATAGTAACCATCCAATCAACATTTTTAATTAGCATACTTAAAATTATACTGTGGCCAAAGCCAGCTTTCCAATGAACATGACAAACAAATCTATATAAATTTCAAACAAAATAACAGACATTGTTAGATACAACTGTGTTTTTAGCCATTAGAAAACATTTCTGTACTCTTATTAACAAAAAAAAAGGAAAGTAAACAGTCTTGTTTGTTAATATATTAGCCTTCATATTACCATAAATTTCCAAATAACTTTTGATCTTTATTTAACTTACAATAAAATTTTTATTCCTAATTAGATTAACAATATGTCTTCTTTCTATCTAGCATCAATTATGAAAGTCTAATACAGTAAATAATACTTTAGACACATATATATCAATAGCAGCTTGGCTGTCAAGATGCAAAATTATTGTGCAGAAAAATGAAACACATTTCAAAAACAGAGCAACAGCCTATAATTTGGCCATAATAAAAGGTAAAATCTCATGTACTTTAATACCAACATCCATATTCACAGCTGAAAAATATGCAGCTGCCTTATTAGTAATATTAGCAGAGCCAGTATTTTTTAATAAACCATCTGTATAAACTTCAAACAAACCAGACCAAATCTCATGTAAACCACTCTGAATGTCAAAAAATCTCTTAAATTCCAAAATGTTTAAGTCCAACAACTGATTGATTTCAGCAAGATTACTCAACACAAAACCTCTATTACACAAAAATTTTGATATAAGCTTAAACCAATAAGGCACAGAACTCTTAGGATTCAGCTTCTTCTATTAATAAAAAGTTTTTCAATTCATTACATTGTTTTTTTTATCAAAAAGCCTATTACCAAAAACAATTTCAAATTGCTTTAAGGAGCAAATAGAATTAAGATATATGGTTTTCCCTAAAATTACTAACATCAGAAAGTTACTGGAACTATAAAAAGTATTGGACAGATTGTTTATCAAAAACAGCTTATTGTTTAAAAAAATTCTTATTACTCTAGCCAAAAAATTGTTCATTGAACTAACATGCAATTTAATAAAAAATTGCAAAGAATTCAAAAAAGTCCAATCCAAAATCTGCAAATCCAAGAATCTATGATTAAATAAGTATTTAAAAATACCCAAAATATTAAAAAAAAAGATTAAAACAGCCAATTTTCTTTTAAAGTGTATTTGTTTAAATGATTTCAGATTATACAAAGTAGAATAATATAAAGTCTTACTAAAAAAATTATGAAACAAACAGACTTTAAACTTAAGACCCTTCTTAATTATAATATTTTACTTGCAATACACATTTAATAAGACAAAACTAAACTAAGTCTTATAATTAATTATGGGGTACAAAACAGCCAACACTAAATAAGAGAACTGCTTATCTATAATAGCTTTTCTAAGCACCATATTAACAAAAAATTGAACATTAAAATAAGTTTTGGTTACATTTGACTTGAATATTTCACTGTTATTTTTAATTCTGCCAATCTTTGTCACAAACTTAGTATTAATTTGGTATTCACACAAATGTTTATGTCTTTTAATTTTGCACAAAAGTGGATCATAAAAAATTTTTCAAAGAAGAAGTAAGAAGACTTCACTCTAATCCAATTTATTATGCATTTTATAGTTACTTAAAAAGCCAAAATTAATTATTACTCTATTAACTTTATTTTCATATATGTTGCCAAAAAATCTAATAAATCTATTACACATTTTGATTTATTACAAGCTAGTTTTCAAATGGTACCAACCAACTGAGTTGTATGTTTTATACATATTCTGTAAGACCAACTAAAGTTTTTTATTCTTCTTAAGAGCATTTTTAATTACTGATTCAACAGCAAATACAGAAGACTGAGTAAATATATTCTTTAAAACTGAAAAATTATTATCTTAGAAAACACCAAACTTGTTATATGTTGACAAAATCTGATCAGATAAAATCTTGAAAATTTTTTTTTTGACAGTCTTGATTAAAGCAATAAGTTAAGTATTCATTAAAACTTTATTCCAATTATAAAGTTTAGAAATTATTGAGATCCAAGCTTTCTTCTATAAAGTAAAAACACTATTAATAGACAAATATATATTCAACAAATTCAAAAGACATTCCACTATTTTATTGTTATTATGCTTTCAAAGTTCATTAAAAATGCCAGACAAACCAGCAGTTTTGCCATCAGGCAGACTATCAATTATTAAAAACAATTCTTCTATACTAATTTTTTTTATTATATTAAAGAAAGTATTATCTTTTATATAATCCAATAGTGCATATTAATAAACCCAAAAATTAGGCATTGTCATAAACACAGCCTACTTCTTTGTTCAACTCTTTATTATCTTATTGACATTGAGCTTTATTTTTTCTGGTTTCAGAACCAACTTACTGTTTACTAGCAAATAATCTAGAACCATTTTGCAAAAAGACCAATCCAAAATATTTTTAATCATACCACTTTTATTAAAACAAAAATTTTCTATGTGCTTCTCAATTGTCTTCTTGATAAACACTTTTTCAGCCAATCTTAACTTGTACATTTTAAACTTTCTGTATTTTTTTTAAACTAATAACAAATGTCTAAGAATATTCATTGGTTTTTCATCATTCCAAATCATATTCACAATTATAAAAGTCTTATTACTATCTAAAGTTAACTATTTCTTAATAAAACAATCAAATTTAAGCATGTTACCTGAGCTCAACTTCTTAACAATCTTGGCAATTAACAATTCCAATTCAAAAAACTTAGAAAATTGTTTGTTCTTCAAACATTAAAATTCACTGAACCAATATCTTGAAAATATTTTATTAGTTGACTTCATTATCACTTTTTTCAGCAACATCTACATAGTATCTAAATTATTACAAGTCTTAGCATTTGAAAATTTATTTTTTACCACCAAAAGCTTGAGAGAAAAATGTTCTTTAAATTATATTTACTTGGCACTATTTGCATTCTTAATTTTGAACTTTTAACAATCTTTATTGGTTTGTTTGCACAAGTCATTTAAACAAACATCTAAAAATTTATCTAAACCAATCAAAACCAAAACAGTCTTGTGATTAATGTTAAAAAATATAGACACAGAATCAATTTTATGATCAGTAACTGTTAATAATAGACTTTTATTAACAAAAATGTAATCTATAATTTTTTTTACATCTTTTAAGTTGCCTCAAATTGAGGCTTTGACCAATAAATAAATAAATAAGTTGACCAAACCCAAATTCAGACAAAACTTAAAACTTGCACTTTTCCTAGACCCATTTTTGTTAAAATTTTCATCCAAAACCACAAAAGTATTGGAGTTAATAGCTTTGACAATAAGAGAATTAACTTCTGAAGTTTGATTAAACTTAGTCTTAGTGAAAGCATCAGCATATAAACCCAAAACCATGACTAAAAGCTTGTTTTTAAAAAGAAGTTATACTAAAACAATACAATTAGAAACCTCTTTTACTTTGAAGACATTTTATACCAAAAAATTGTTTATAATAATAACTATTCCAGCACCAAAAAAACTTTTTTCCAAACCAGATGTGAAAATTTGTATTCTCTCAAACTTATTTGCAATCCAAGATTTGATATTAAATCTTAACTTTGTTTCTGTCACAAAAAAAACTATAATATCCAAATTCATATACCAACAAACAATGTCTTTCTGCTTGGCAGAGACATTTATGCCTTTAATATTACAAATAACAAACTTCCAAACCAAATCTGTTATTAAGAAAAGAGATCTTTTACATCCAAATTAAAATTTTTTACTTTGGTCATTAGGCTTATAACTGTAACTAACAGATTGTCCATATTTATTTCTAACTTTGAAACAAATAATTGATCAAAAACTACTACTTTTACAACAATCTTATCATTAATGGCTGCATCCAAACTTTCACTTATTATTATATTTACTTCTTAATTCTGTAATGAAAAGGTTATTAATGGCTAACATTCAGAGCTTGACTAAGAAATCATTGGCCCAAATACATCCAATTTCTTAACCAGCTTATTAACTTGCTATATAAGACTGATAAGACTGTGCTTAAAAGTAGCAAACTTATTATTAACTTTCAAAAAAACTAGTAGAACAAGTTTAACATTTGAAAATGAATCAGCACTAGAAAAGACTAAAAATACCACATAAAAAGTAGAACTACTAACAATCTAAACCCAAGTTTTTCCACCAAAAGATATTAGATAAGTAATAGAAGTCTGCTTTTTTTTTATATTGGCTAAATGAACCTGATTCTAAAAAGTAACCACTTATTTACCACAAATTCCAAGATTTCCACCCACTAAACACATATTAGAAACATGACCAAATTGTTTATACTGGACACAACAGGCCAAAAAAAGGCCAGTTCAATGCAAATTTACACTCTTAAAAACTAGAATAGAGCTAATAATAGCCACTTTGAATGTTTTATTAGCAAAACAAACTATAATACACCTATTATGTACATACAAACTTAGATTACAGCCAATACAACAGATTTTTTTACCATATGATTTCAACAAATTAGAGAGATTATAAACAGTAGTGCCAACTGGCAAAGTATACAACAATACTTAATAAAAATTTCTGGATACTTATGACTATTTATTATTAATTACCAAAGTCACATATACAGAATTTTTTTTCATAAGAACTAACTACTTAAAAGTAACCAGACAGACAATATCTACTAACTTAAACTCAATTAAAGCCTTTTGCCAAAGACCAATTAATTGTATTTTAATTAAAGTAATTTTGTCAAATTTGGAAAAAACTGTTTTTACTGTTGATTTAGAAAGATCTACTAAGATTTCCTTAATGATTATCTCCTAATTTATATGGTTATTTGTTTTTTTTATGTTATTATTAACCAGAATTTTCTTACTAACAGCCAATTCTCTTATCTTTTTCAAATTCAACTTAGATGTAAAAAAAAATCTGATTATTTCAAAAAATTTTGAAGAAGTAAAAGCTTCTCAAAACTATTAATAATAAAAAATTTTTTCATAGCAATTAATTTATTATAATTGGTTTTGTCAAGCACAGCAAACAGTTTGATATTTAATGTAAAAAATTTGACTGGCTCAAAATTACATTTCTCTGAAGCATATAACCCAGCCAATAGTATTGAACCAACAAACTTGGAAGATAAAAGCATCAAAATATTATTATTGTTGCTTATATTATCAAACATTAAAATTTTTAGTGAATGTTCCAATACATATGTTTGAGTATGGGTTTTTTTAAGCATTGTTTTGTCCTTATTCTTACTACTTACAAAAGCATCTGAATTTGTGTAGCTAGTTTTCTTAGTAAACATATTTTTCATATTTTCTATGTTAGAAAAACTATTAATATTACTAGTTATACTACCAATTTTGTTATCTCATAATATTGCAGGCTTTGCATCAGATTCTCTAATATTTATTAAACTTAAAAGTCTAACAAATAAGTTGATTATACTACCATTAACTTCAGGTTTTTTCAGCTTCTTATACAACACATTATAAGAATAGATACTCTTTACATGTTTTTTTTGGTATTAAAGCAGATCTCCAATCCAGCCAAATCAAAGCCAAAACCATCACCAAATAATCCTATCAGTTTTATTACTACAAATAGAGGTGTGTTTAAAGAAACAATTAAGGAAAACAAAGAAAAAAAAAACTATATCTTTGATAAATTTTTTGCTTTTGTCATAACTAAAAGACCAACAAAAAAAAGATTTTTTTTAATTATATTAGAATTAAAAATTGTAATTACTATTTAATACAATATAACTATTTAAAATTTTAAATTAAACATAATTTACATATTTTTTATATATAGTTAGCTACTTAATTAGTTCAAATTATATTATTTAAAACAATAAAAAATAAACACTAATACTACTTTCTAAAACAAATTACATGATTTTTTTTAATATTAAGCAAAAAAATCATCTTATTTA
Organism: Geosiphon pyriformis; assembly: GCA_016748015.1. Taxonomy (NCBI): domain Eukaryota; kingdom Fungi; phylum Glomeromycota; class Glomeromycetes; order Archaeosporales; family Geosiphonaceae; genus Geosiphon; species Geosiphon pyriformis. The sequence continues at coordinate 18,245 of JAAOMT010000483.1, read as the reverse complement.
TGATATAATTGGAAAGCTTTTTAATATTAATTAAAACTAAAATCTTTATAAACAGAAATCTAAATTTCTCTAATTCTATTCTAAGCTTTTAAAATAAATAGTTAGATTTAAATTAGATTTAAGAATATTATTTTATAAAAATCAGATGTAATTAAATACAATTTTGAAAAATTAAGATTAAAAAAAGACTTAAATACAATATAAAAATATATTAAAAATATAGTATGTTTTATTACAAATTAGATGTTTTTTAAGAGTTAAATTAATAAAATATTGTGTATTAAAAATTTCTGTTTTTTTTATTTTTTATGATTAAAACTACTAATTTTTAAATTACTTAAATATTTATTGTTAGTTAAGAATATAAATTTTATTAAATTTATATATAAGTGGCTAAAATTGTATTTTAACACAAATTAAAGTTGTTTAAAATCTTATACATAATAGCTTAAGTTTTAATATTATTAGTTTAGTCTTTTATAAAGTTAGAAAAATTTACTATGTTAAAAAGTTTCAAGTAAAATCAACATAGCAATTAGTAAATACATAAAAAATTTTGTTAATAACAAAAATTACATAATATACAATATTTTGTAATGTTTTTTTTACAAAATAGTATTAAATTATTTAATAATTAATAATAAATTTGTTTAAATTTTTAATAAAATTAAGTTAATAATAAATTTTATTATGTTAAAATAAATTAGAAATTGAATTATTCTGAATAAATTTTTTTTTATAGCAATGACAATATATCTCATTAAATTTTTTGAATAAATCTGCTTTTTTAATAATAATAAATTAGATTTTATTAGATAATTTTTTTGGCAGTTAATTTGCTTTTTATAAACAAGGTAACAAAGCTTTTTAATATTTTAAATAAGCTATAACAACATTATAATAAAAGTATTTTGGATTTATAAACTTTTATTAGTCTTGAAATTAATATTTAATTAATAAAAATATATATAGATTTTAATAATTCTTAAATCTTATAATTGGAAAAAAATTTTAACAAATATTTATCTTATAGTTTTAATTAAGACTGTTTGGAAATTTTTGTTAAAATTGTTATTAAATTGTATTTTTAATATATACAGTAGATTTAATATTTTTTATAATAACAATTTTTCAGTTCTAAAAATATATTAACTTTATTACCAATTTTTGTTATAAGATTAATTATAAAAAATGTTTTGAAAAAAGATTGTAAATTGTGATTAATTTTGCAAAATATACATAAAACATATAATTTTATTAGATAGTCTTATTTAAAAAATAGTTTACTAAGAATTAAGATGTGTTTTAAATTTATCAAATTTTTTGAAAATATTTACAATAATTGTTTAAATTATATTATAACTGATTTTAAACTGACTAATAACTATATAATTTGAATTAAAATAAAGTTTTTTTATTGTTGTAATATATTTTTTATAATTTTTTTTTGTATAAAATAAAAAAATATAACCAGTTTTTTAGCTATTATATTAATTTAAAATATATATTAAAAATAAGTTATGTTAATAGCTGTTATAAGTAAACTTGGTAAGATATAGTGATAATATTTGGTGCTCAAAACTTGGATTTCTAAGAAGCTTTTAAGGGTTTTTGTTCAGTAGACTGGTTTGTTGTATTGATGTTATTAGTTTTTAAAAGTTTGTTTAATTGTTATGAATTTACTTATAGAGTTCTTTAGTTATAAGACACAGAGAAATGTTTTATGGTATTGCAATGTTTTGTATGTAAATGTAAGCTATTTTTTCTGAGCTAACAAGTACAATTATTAGAATTTAGTAGTGTTTTTTCATTTTTTTAGTAAGCTACTAAGATAATATTGATATTCAAACTTAAGGGAAGTCTCTCTCTTTTACCAGGCTATTACAAAATTCATTCTCAGACAGTTAATTTTTTTATGTTGCCACTCTACAAAAAAATAAAATAAAATAAAATAAAAAAAATAAAATAAAATAAAATAAAATAAATAAAATAAAAAAAATAAAATAAAAAAAAATAAAAAAAAATAAATTAGTATTATTAATTACCATGATCAAAAGTGATTGGTCCAGATTATTAAGAGTTTGAGGTATTTATGCTAAGAGCATCTGTTCTGGAATAAAAGTATAAAACAAGAATTAGTTCAATTCAAATACAAGATAATTAATAACTATGTATCAAAGATTTTGTGGTTTTTAAATAAGTCTTTTATTTTTGTAAGATGTAATAATTATAAGGAAGAAAAAAATTGATTTTTGTTTGAATGCTTTTCTGACTTCTACAACTACTTATTTTTATATATTTTTTTTGGTTTTACAGGATTGTTTTTTAATTGTTTTATTCTTGTTAGCTATTGCTTTGTTATTTCTGTTATTGCTTTATTCTTCTACATTATTATTAGTTATTCTATATTTCAACTAGTTATTTTGTGCTATAACATATTATCAAGTTTTGTATTATGTTATTCTGAGTTATTACATGTTATTCTGTGTTTTTTTGTATTATTCTGTGTTATTTTATGTTATTACATTTTTGGTCACATTTTTTTTATAACTTTGGATTGGTTTTTTTACTTGGATAATATTATCTTTCTCTTTTAGAATTAAGCTTCTGTGAAATTGTATGTATTTGTAAAATCTGTGTAGTGTTTGATTGTAATGTTGAGTATTGTTTTTTGTAAGTCTTTAAATTAATTATTTGTCATTCATTATACATTGTTAATCATAATAGTTGTTAATGAACTGTTTAATAATATGGCTAGACAATGTTTAAATGCTAAGTATAAATGATATGCTGCTTTGTAATTCAGTGTTAGATTGCTTCTTTTTATGAATTTTTCTATTTGTTTGAGAGCCAATTTGTTGAATGTCTGATGATTGTGGTTTTTGTATACTGAACTCAATTTTAGTTGTTTACTAATCTTATAAAACCAGTAGACTAGTGGCAGTTTTTCTTTCTATACTCTGGCATTTTCTGGTGTTTATTTTTCTGTTGCTGGTTTTTTGGTTATTTTGCTTAAAGCTTTTTTGATTTTTTCGAGCTTTTCTTAACACATATTCATTTCTGTTATCTTTCTTCTCTTCTTACTTGTGTTGGGTTTTTCTCATGATGTATCTTTTTTTTTTGTCCTTCCCTTTTTTCTTGATTATTGTACAAAACACCAATTATTGGGATGAAAAGTTGTTTGTAGGGATAAGATTTTTTAGTTTTAGTTGAACTTTTGCCCATTTTTTTCCTGCTCCTATTTTTGTATTATATCTCTTTTTTATCAATTGTGATTTTTATTTACACTGTGGAATATTGACTTGCATCAAATAGTTGTTTTAAGAGTTGTAAAATTTAATCCAATAAGTCCATATTGCAAGTTTTATTAATTTATTTTTGTTGTTTTGATAGTTATATATACTTAAATTTTCCAATTAAATAGTTATGTATCAATTATATTTCAATAATAATAATTGGTTTCAGATCTTATAGTATATCTTTAAGTCTGATTAATGGAATTTGTGTTCCTAGTTGAAATATAGATAACAATAATTTTTGTTTTGTATAATAAATTTTTAACTAATTTCTATGTGCTACTTTCTTTAAAATTCTGTCTTTTAATTATAATTTGTAAGCTTCATTGTTTAAAACTTTATGTATGTGAAATGGACCATCTCACTTTAGGTCAAACTTTTTACTCCATTGTTTCTCAGCTTTTATATAATGCAACAGTATTTGGTCTTTAATTTTGAATTCCATTGGTTGTTTAGGTAAGCAGTTATTATGTCTTTTTTTTTGTTGTTTTTGAGTATTACTAATGTTGTCAGCTGCTGTTTTGTGATTGTCTTTCAATGTTTCCATAAGCTAATATGTTTTTTGGTACAAAATAGCTTCAAAATTTTTTTTGGTAATTACTTTTGTCAGGTAAGATGATATTCTTTGTTTAATAGATAAGGTGGCTTTTCTTCCATAGACTAATTCAAATGATATGAACTGGATCATATTTTGTTTTAATATTTGGTATGCAAATAATATAAAAAATATGAATAAGTTCTATTTTTGTGCATTTTTGTAGCTTATTTTTGCTAATGTTTCACACAATGTCTGGTTAAATTGTTTTATCAATCTATTTGTTTGTGGATAATATAATAACAATAGAAGTTGTTTTATTCTAAACTATTGGCTTAGTTCAATTAACATACTATTGACAAAGTGGGTTTTTTGGTCTGATAATAATTTTTTCTGGCAACCATGTTAGCAAATTAAGTCTTAATATACAAATTTGGTTATTGTTTTGGCATTGGCCACTTGAATTGTTCTGGCTTTTGGCTATTTTATAAGATAGTCTACTACTATGGCTATGTAACAATTTTCTTTGGATGTAATTAAGAGAGAACTAACTAAATCAATTCCAATTTTATTAAATGAGTTTTCAACTGGAATGAATCGAAGTAGTTTCATTGATTTTGTTTTTTTTTTCTTTGGCAGGAGTTATAATTGAGCACATATTTAAAAATATCTTTATATATTATTGGCCAATAGTATCAGTTTATGGTTTTTTCCAAGATAGCATTTTTGTTAAAGTGTTCTGCAATTGGATTAGAATGGATGCTATGTAAAATAGTTTCTTTTTCATCATCTTTTATAATCTGTTGTGAGGTAATATGATTTCGATGTTCTTGACAATATAGTTGGTTATTTTGAATAAAGTATTTTTGGGCTTGTTTTTATATAATATTCTGTTTCTGTTAAAGTAATATCTCCTTAAACTGAAGTGTTAATAAGTACTGATGTAATTATTGATAAGTGGTTGTATTCATAAATTTGAGGTTAAACTTGTGTTATTTTCAACAAACTGTCAACATTGGCATTCTTGGATTCTTTTTTATAATGAGTTTTATATGAGAATTGTTGCAGATAAGTACTTTATTATATATATTTTCCTTCTGGTTGTGGTTTGTTAAGTAACCAAATAAGTCTTTTATGATCAGTATATATGTCAAATAGTTGGCTAAGATAGTGTTTCCAAGTGTGTATGACTCAATAGATAACAAGACATTCTAAATTTATTGCACTGTATATTTTTTCTACTAAACTTATGCTATAATTAGCATATGTGATTGAATATTCTTTATTGTCTGGTTTGATTTGGAACAGAACTGCTCCTAATGTGTTTTTTGAGGCATCTATTGTGATCATAAATCTTTTGTTGAAGTTGGGGTAGATCAAGATTGGTGCTGTAATCAATTGTTGTTTAAGGTAATTAAATACTTTTTACTAGTTTTTTTTTTAGAAGTACAGCATATGTTTTGACAATAAGTGGTAGAGAGATTTGGTAATATCTGAGAATTTTTTAACAAACCAATAATAGTATTCAGCCAGTCTTAAGAATCCTCTTAGTTCTTATAGATTAGTTGGAGCTGAAAAATTTCTGACTTTTTGTACTTTGTTTGGATTGGGTTTAACTCCATCTTTGCCAATTAAATGTCCTAGGAATTTTAGTTCTTTTTTTTTAAAAAAGCATTTATTAGAATTGAGTTTTAGTTCTGCACTCTAGAGGTGTTCAAAAATCTATCAAAGATTTCAGAAAATACATTGGTATTATTCAAGTATATTACAACTGATTTTCATAAGAGTTTTTTATACACAATATTAATTAGTCATTAAAAGATAATAGAGACATTGCAAAGCCCAAAAGACATCATGTTGAACTCAAAGTTTCTGTTTTATATGATAAATGTCATTTTTTTTTTGGTCCTTTAGATTCATCTCAATTTGCCAATATCTGCTGGTAAGGCTAATAACAAGAATTATTTCTTATTCTCCAGATTGTTTAGGATTTTTTGAATAAGAGGAGTGGAATAACTATCTCTTTGAATGATACTATTTAGTTTTCAATAGTCTATGCAGAACCTTATTTTTTCATTTTTCTTTGTAACTAATACAACTGGAGAGAACCAAAGGCTTAATAATTCTTTGATTAAACTGTTGTTAAGCATTCATTATATCTTTTGTTTGATTAGATTGTCATCTGTTGGATTTACTCTATAAGCCTGTTGCTTAATAGATTATGTGTTTTCTATGTTAATTTAGTGTTTAATAATGTCAATGCATCCAAACTTATTTTTACTGGCAAAAACATTGGCATATTGATTTAAAAAAACTTTAAGTTGTATTTGCTATAGAATTTTTAAGTTTTCCAAATTTAATTTGTTGATTTCTTCTGACATAAACAAGTAACTTTTTTTTGGCAGGTTTTATACTTACAAGATAATGTTACAAAATAAGTATAATTGGACAAAATTTGGAATGAATTGTGGTTTTTCTGAATTCTGAATGTTTAGAGATATGAAACCAACAAGAGTTCCTTCTAAGATTTTAATGATATTTTCAGTAATTATAGATGAAGATTTTTAAATGTTTATGGGCTTTAATTGGTATATACAAGTTGGCTATGTCAGCTAGAGAGCAGATTTCTGGATTGGCTTTAAATAATATAACTTGATCTTAGATTTTTCTCTCTATTTTGAGAATGTATTGTCAATATAGAAAGATAGAAATAATTGTGTCTGTATATATAAGTTTTATCTAATTACTGTCTTTTTCAATAAAGTTAACAGATATGTTTCTTTTTCTACTTGATTTAAATCTGTTAATTTCTTTGGTGATGGGACCTAATTTTTTGCATGTAGTAATTGAAGTTAATTAGGGTATTTTTACAAAAAGCAGAAAGATAACTTGAGCAATTTTTTTTTGTGAATTAATTTTGTAGAGTTGGTCTGAATTGTTTTATAACATTATAATAATGTTTTCTGTGTATTCAGCATCAATGATTCTTTTTTTTATATTGATTTTTTTCTTGGCCAGACCAGATCAAGATGTGACTTGTACTATTGTACTAATAAAAATTTCCAAAACTATTTTTAGATCTATTGTTACAAGAAAATGTGGAGTTATAACTATGGATGATTGTTCAAAATATCTTAAGTTAAAACCAATATCAGTTTTATGTGTTTTCTCAGAGCATATTTTTTTATAATTGTCATTATACCATTTTAATTTCAATTCTTTAGAGAGATTAAAGTAGACAAGATACTGTTCTATTTCAACAGTTTCATTTGGCTTTTGAAATAATATGTCCTTGGTAATTAATTCATGATCTTCTTTAGGTTCTAATAATTTTGTGATAAGATATAACTTTTTTGAAGGTAGATTAAATAAGAAATCACACTTGTTGCAGTACTGAAAATGACAAAAAATCAGACAATAATTACACAGCTTTATATTGAGATTAGCTAGCCTTTGTTTCTGTTCTTCCTAAGTAAAAGCCAATTCTTAGTATTGGTCTTAAAATGCTTTCAGATCATCTGTAAATAGGTTGTTTATTTCTTTGACAATTATGAAACATTTTTAATAGTGTGTATTTTTTTGATGATGGCTTTCTCATATTTTGCTAGAGCCATTTTTCAGATTTTCTCTTCATTGTAAGGATAGTCCTCCAGTTAGTTTATTGTTTATTAATATGTTGTAGTGAATGAAGTTTTTTTCACATCCAGTTGTTGATTAAGATAGTGTATTGACAAGACTTATCACAGGTTCCTTCTCTTTTAGAAATGTCATTCTATAGGCTTTTATAATACACCCAAATACTCTTTAATATGTAATTACACATGTTAGAGATTTTAAATTGGTCAAACTCAAAGCCAACTATGTTCAAGTCATAAATTTAATAATAAATAGATTATTTAAATTGGATTCTAAGCTGAAACAATTTAATAATTTTATTAACTACAAATTAAAAAAATACTTAACTAATAATTAAACTATTTATTAGTCTTCACAATATTGTAACAATTAAAAAAACTCCAATTATTTTCAAAATCAGTTGTATTCAATACCATTATTATTATCAAATTAATTATAGCAACAAAAAATGCATAATTGTCATAATTGTCATCATTGTAATAAATAAAGTTATTTAAAAGCAAATTGTCATTCTAGATTAATAACCAACAATTGAAAAATCAATATCAAAACTCCAATCACAGGTTTTAAACTTCAAATTACACCCTAAATTAGGAACAATATCAATATTAATCTTATTACATCCCAATAATACAACAACTAATATATTTATTTTTAGTATATTAAACTCCAGCACTGGTAATCTATTAACCACAGCCATAAGTAATTTATCAACTCCAACAAATTTAAGTGTTACTCCAAATTATTGTGTCAACATCCACCAAAAATTTAAGGCCAAGAATTATACACATTCAGCAGAATTAAAAATCAGTGATAATACTGCACTAATCAATTTCCAGTTCCTCCAACCAGCCATTAGGATTATGCTAGCAGAGTTCAAAAAATGGGTACACCTAAAACCTAAATTCTCAGAACTATTTAAGTCTCTTAATTACTTCAAAAAACAATCCATCCAACAACTTGAAAACCAATCCAACACTACTTATTAATAACATTTTATTAGCAACTATTATAGAAAACAAATTATTAGCTACTATCTTTCTATTTAAATTAGAACACCAATCAAAAACACTATTATTCAGTAGAGTTGCTTTTAATGCCAAACTAATTACTGCCATGTATACTAATGCCATAGTTGATGGCCAATCTATCAAGCCAATTCTTAATAGTGGATTAACAAACAGCATTATTACATAACAACTTATGAACCAATTAAGTTGCTAAGTTAATTATGCTGTTAGCACTAGAATTATTACAGCCAATAGAGTAACCAAAACTTTTATTGGTAAAATTAATGATTTTTTTTTGAAGTTAATGGCATTATTATACTAATCAAAGTTTTAATTATAAAAGCTACACAATATCAAGCTTTTATTGGTAATAATTGGCTATTCAAGACCAATACTGTATTTAACTAGATTATACAAAAGTTATAGCTTAGTTAAGATGGTCAGCAAACTCAGATACCAGCTATTTGTAACTACTTTAAAACAAATACTACTATCCAATTACTATTAATCAATTTTGAAAAAAAAAACCTATCTGAAAGGTTTATCAAGTCTTATAGACTAACAATAATACAATAAGCTACTATTAATCTTATTCTGAAACAATAAAAAAAAAAAGACAAATCTCAAACCACTCTTTTCACAAAAGAAACAAATAACAGTTGGCATGTTTTATGCTCAATGGAAACCAGAAAAAAATCATCTTATATCCTACTTAAATGTATTAACTTTAAGAAGCTTTTTTCTATAAGACCTTAAATCTTATCTGAAAAAGATTAAAGACATATACTCACTATTACTGTAAATTGTGCCACTAAAAATGTTTTGGGTATTCAAAAAAACAAGAAAAGTAAGACAATAAACCATGTTTTGCTTGTGGAGAAACTTTACTTAATGAAGGAATATGGAATAACATTCTTGGTTAAGAAAAAATATATAACACAATATATTAATACACAATTTTTATAAGTGACTGAGTAAGCTAAAAAATGTCTTTTAATGCTATGTAAAACAGAGTACTCTCATATTTGGATGGTTACCCATATAATGAAAACAAAATTTGGTAAATAACAAGTGTTAAAGTTGAAGGCATTTTGTTCAGTAAAATATTAATAATAAAAAACAACTTACCAAAATCTGTTGAGACTGTTCTTATTTTCAATCCAAATATATTTATCAATATTCTGAGCAATTCAAAAAAATTCCATAAACACTACCAAGATTTAGCACCCACTAAAAAAAAGTAAAAGCAGCATTTGGAACAATTAAACACTAAACTTTGTAAACATTGCTTAATTTTCAGTGACTTTAAATATTGTAATAATTGTAACCTTATTTACAATCTATTACTATACATAATCTATTCAATTCTAAAAGAAAAAGAACCAATCAGTGAATGTGCATCAGAATTGAAATCAAAATTCAATTGCAATTCAGACTCTAATAATGACAACAACAATGATTCTAATACTGTTTACAATAATAATAATAATAATAACAATAATTCAAACTTCAATGAAAACTCTGAACAATATATTACACTTTCAAATCTTTCAAAAAAGCAAAAACTTAAATAGTTTAGTAATAATGATCAAAATATTATACCAGAATATGCACATAATACTAATACAGAATTTAATCTTAGATACTTAAGAAAAACTGCTATCAGATTAAAATCTCATTTATGCACCAGTATAGATTTGAAAATAATACTGGAAATTCTAGCAATAACAATGGTTTAATTAGTCTCTAAATCTAATTTAATAAAAAAAGGAATTAATATCAAAGAAAAAATAATTGACACAGGATATATAGGAAATATTATTGCAATGCTACAAAATAACTCAAAAAAAGGATACACAATTGAACCAAATAAAAAAATAACACAAACAATATTCCTGTTTTTGGTTAAAATAGCTCAGTTAATATTAGTGAAAATAAGAGAAAAATTAAAAATTACAGTTAAAGAGATAAAGAAATTCGGATTTATGAGTAGAATAAAAATACCAGTTAATATAACAAAAGAGGAAATTATTGATCAGTGAGAATTTATTTTCACCCATCAATCAATTTTTATTTTACTATATGACCAATATATATTAGTTATAAAGAAAAAGATGAAAAATCAACCCCAGATTTTTGAAGTTAAAACAAATATTTGTGAATTAGAAGAGATTGGTATTATCAATCTCTATATATTAATCAAAACTTACAAATACATCAAGATTCCTATATACAACACAACTGAAGATCTTATAAAAATACCAAATAGAACTACTATTAAATACTTAAGCATTGAAGTTAAAAACCAATCACCAACTAACATTTCAGACTTTTCACAACTGTGTAAATATGTAAATATTATATTACAAATCATATATAAATAAGAAGAATGTTATTTGTTATAACCAAAAAAATTGAAGCAAATAAACTTAGAAAATTTAGATTCACTTCAATATATACAACTCAAAATACTACTTAACAATTTTACTGACATTTTTGTTAGTAAAAACAAATTTGGCAGAACTAATATTATTTAACATTAGATTAAAACTAAAGATATAATGCCAATTAAACAAAGAGCATACAAAATACTACCAGTTAGCTATAAGATCATTTGACAAGAAATCAACAGAATTTTAAACAACAAGTTAATTTAATTATTAATGAGTTTATAGTTATTATTAGTAGTACTGGTCCAGAAAAAGAATGAAAAGATTTGCTTTTGTGTAAACTACCAAAAACTCAACAGTATTATTTGTAAAAACAGCTATTTAATTTCATAGATCCAGAAGTTATTTAATGCTTTTAAAGAGAAAAAATGGTTTTCAATATTAGATTTAGATAATAGTTACTAACAAGTAGCCATAAATTCACTTAACAAGAAGAAAACAGCATTTACAACTAAAGAAGAAAATTTTGAATTTAATATTATACTATTTGGCTTAATCAATGTTTTAGCCACTTTCTAATAGCTTATAGAAATTGTTTACACTAGATTACAATAAAAATTAGTAGTAATCTATTTAAATGACACCAATGTATTCTCAAAAACATTTGATAATCATTTTTATTATTTTTAACAAGTATTTGAAAGATTAAAAGAGTTGAATTAAAATTGAATACAACCAAATGTTTCTTTAGCAAAACTGAACTCAAATTTTTGGAATATATTATAGACAAAAATGGCATAAAAACAGATTCAAACAAGATTGAAATAGTCAAAAACTTTTAGTATTAAAAAATCTTATAGAATTAAGAACATTCTTGAGATTTGTTAAATACTATTATTGCTTCATTCAAAACTTCTTCAAACTGGCTCAATTATTTAACCAGCTCTAAGCAAAGAATATTAAATATAAATGAACTGAAACCCAACAAGAAGTTTTTAACATCTTAAGAAAAAAGCTTATTTAAGCTTCAATACTAATCTATTCAGATTACAGCAAGCCATTTATCATTACTACTGATGCATTTAATTAAACATTGGGAGCCATATTGTTACAAAAAAAATTAATAGACAAGAACATTTAGTGACATATATTAGCTGAAATTTAAGTTTAGCTGAAAAGAACTATGGAATTTCAGTATTAAAACATTTAGCAATTTATTAGACTATTATCAAATAGAAGAAATATTTAAGTTAAAAGTTTGATGTATACACTAATCACAAAAGATTAACATCAATTCAAAAGCAAAAATTTAAAAACAATTACCATGGAAGATAGAAAATAGAACTATTACTATTTAATTATATAGTACATTATAAAAAAAGAAAAAAAACAGAAATGCTAATAATTTGTTATAAATAAGACAAATCTAAAACATTTTAACCCAAAAATATAACAAAAAACAAACACACAAAAATATTAACAACTTTAACATTATATTAATACTCAATAGTTCAAGGAAAAATTATTTCAAAAAAAACAAAATAACATAAAACAATAATCAAAATACTTTATTACTTACCAAAATATACTATATTAGAAAAACAAAAAATATTCAGACCAATCATTTAAAGTAATCACAAAACTAGAGAAAAAACAATACTGTTCAATATGCATTCAAATTTGACAGCAGAACATTTTCATAAAGAAGTAATCATAAAAAAAAACAGAAAAAAATACTATTGGCCATTTATATATCCAAATATTATCTAATATGTTCAAAATTGTGATGTTTATTAGAGAAGAAAAAGAACAAAACCCAATGAATTATTAAAACCAATTAAAGTAGAACAACTATTTAATTAAATTGGAATTAATTTTGTTAAACCATTAACAATAACCAACAGAGACAATTAATATATAGCAGTAGTTATGGACTATTTTACAAAATGGCCAAAAACAAAGACAATTTAAAGAGTAGATGCAAAATTCATAGCCAAATTTGTTCATCAAGATTTGATTTGTCAATATAGATGTTCAAAAGAATTATTATCAAACCAAAAAATCCATTTTGTAAACAGAATATTAACAAAATTAAGTTAAAAATTTGGAATTAAGAGACTATTATTATTACTATATTATTCACAAACAAATGACTTAGTCGAAAAGTTCAACAAAACATTATATAAAGTAATAGCCAAGATCAGCCAAGAAAACCAGAACAAATGGAATTTGTTTATATTATTAATATTATTTGCTTATCAAACAATAAAGCAAGATACCATATAAATAACATTATTTGAACTTGTTTATAAAAGAACAGCAATATTATTAGTAGAAATAAATATTAATACATATTTAACAGAACCAATAAAAAAAGCCAACTTTCAAAAAACATTGCTAAAAAAAACATATAATTTAATAAAAACTTTAGAAAACAAAAAACAAAAAACAGTTAATAATATACAAAAGTCACAAACAAAACAAAAAAAAACAATATAATAACTAATTACTAGATAAACCAGTCAAATTCAGAATTGGAGACAAAGTACTTTTATATTATACCAAAGCAAAAAAACAATAGAATAAAAAATTTGACCCAAAATAAGACAAACCATTTTACATTAAAAAAATTCTTGGAAATAAAGCTTATAAATTAAGATGAAACAACAAAATTTTAGCTAAAACAGCACATAAGAATTAACTAAAACTATATTACAATATAGTATTATTATCTATTAGTAATATTCCACAATTAGGAGTACAACAAATACTAATTCAACCAAATAAAATTCTATAAGATCTAAAACCAATCATAATTATTAATACAAACATATTAAATTGATCTATAAAAACAGTATATAAGAAACCAATGCATGTAACAAAAGCTAATAGAAAGATAGAAATAACCAATAACATTTACTCACTAGTCCAACAATTATTTTAACTAATTAAACATCAAAAATTAAACATAAAAATCACAATTAATCAATAAATCATTCAATATACAAAAAAAAATAGAAATTTTAATACCAAATACTGCATAAGATATAAAAATATAGTAAAAGATATAATAATAAAAGTAAAAATATCTATAAAAATATCAAAGACAATAATACTATACAAGAAGTTAACAAAAAAAAATTAAAAATAATGGACACAACAATTTCCAAAAAACTTCTGCTATTATTACTTGGGACAAAAACTCAATATTCAAAACTTATATACAGATAAAACAAAACAGATATTTAACATAACAATATTACAATAACTTGAACAATTTGTGAGAAAGAACAATTTATTTACACAGATATAAGCAATATACCAGTTACAAATAGGGTTTCAAAACTGTTTGAAAATATTGTTACACTCAACAATGAACACAGTAACTATTAAAAAATTAGAAAAAATTACCAATACCCAATTTGAAGAATTACAGACCAATATTGCCTAAGTAATTCTTGAGAAAAAAGTAATAGAACTAATTTAAAAGGGAGATTTAAAAAATTTAGGAAATCTTGATAGAGCTCAATATTAAAAGAAAAAATAATGTTATTCATAGAAATTAAGAATTATAATAATAAATAAAAATAGCCAATCAGAAATAGGCATAATAAAAAAAAAATTCCAGAATTTTTCTTAAAAAATTGTAAGATTCCAAAATTGTAAGATTCTTCTTAAGAAATTATAAAATTTCTAGAAATTTTGTATAACACAAATTATGTATATATAACAAGAGTATTAGAAACAAAAAAGTATTTAGAATTCAATAGAGTTTAGAATTCCAATACTTATTTTTTAAAAAATAGTTTTTTATAACTTGAAATAAAAACACATTAATATTAATAAAATATCTAATTATCATTTAATTTATATTATTATTACTTGATTAAAAATATTAATTATTTTCTCACTATTAAAACTTCATGTTAATAGAATCTAATATTTAATCATACTAAAACAATAGCTCTTGATCATAATTATTGACAGAATACTAATTTCTTGTTTTTTTTTTGAAAATTTGGGTTTTGAACATACTTATTTTCTAAATTTCTTGGGCATAATCTTGATGACCAGTTTAAAGAATTAGAAATCAGTTAATACATAACTATTACCAATCTTTAATTTTGTTAAATGTGGTTGATTTTCAGTCTTTAATTTCTATTGATAATTTGGACTTGAATTTAGAACTGTATTTGAATTTATTGGGATTAATAAATTATTTGTGGCTGTAGTAATTAATAAATTATTGGCACTAATACTTAATAAATTAGCAGTAAGTATATAAGAGATTATATTATTAGTACATATTGGATTTGATGTTAATATAGTCTTAATAATAAATTATTGGCATAGTTTAGAATTTAAAATCTGCAATCAAAATTTTGATATTAATTTTTCAATTGTTGGTTATTTAATTTTGCTTTACAGTTCATTTTTAGGTGTTTTTGTTTACTACAGTAGTAGAAAATATATGACTTTTGTAGTTATAGTTGATTTGGTAATAATAATAATAGACATAACTAATTTTAAAACCAATTTGAGTTTTGTTAATTGTTGCAATATTGAGAAGATTAATAAATTACTGTATTATTAACTAAGTATTTTTTCAATTTTTGGTTGATAAAATTATTAAATTGTTTCAGCTTAAAATTTAATTTAGATAATTTATTTATTATTAGATTTATGGCTTGGATGTAATTGGCTTTAAGTTCAGTTGTTTTGAAATCTCTAATATGTATAACTGTATTTTGGAGTGTATTTGAGTATAATAAACATACTTATTATAACAAATTACTATGTAATCTATAAATAAATTAATTCAAAATTTGTAATACTATAAAGTAATCAAAATTAATTGCTTGAATTTGGCACAGATTTTTATAGAAGTGTTTTAAGTAAGTAGTGACTGTTTTATTATTATCTTGCTTGATTGTGATAAAGCCAGTTAACAGATAATTAATGCTATTATGATCACTAAAATACTGTAAAAATGTAGTTTTAAACACATTAAAATTTTGGGATTTGTTTACAAAATTCTGGTATTATAAGTTGGTAGTATTTTGTAAAAAGTAAAAAATTGCTTGAAAGGCTCTAGTATTGTCTTATTCATTAACTATAATGACTTTTGTCATATTATTTAACCAAACTTGAATATTGTTCTTTTTGCCAATAAATTTTTTTAATTTGACAATTAGTACATAAGCCATTGGTACAAGTATTTGTTATTGTAGTTGTTAAAAAGTGGCTATTAATGCAATTAGTGGATTGATCCAAATAACTGAAAATATGTTTTACTGAAAAATAAAAGTGGAATTTGAATTGTTTGGATTTGGTTGAGTTTGAACAATTGGAGTTTGGACTTCCAAGTTATTTAAGATCAAATTTTGATTATGAATTTTTTAATTGTTATTTTTTTTTTCTTTTGATTTGGTTTTTGCTTAATTATTGGTAAATTCGAAATTAGGTTGAGATAATAGTAATTAAAGTTTTGATGAGATTGTTAATTGCAATTTAAATTCTTTAAAATAATTACTATAGGCTTTTAATAATTGTGATTTTTTCTAATTGTTTTAAAATAGTATTTAAGTTATGGGTGTCTTTATAATTAATGATAATACAAATTTTAATGATATGTAAATAGTACTTCTTAGTATATAATAATAAAATAAGTAAAATAAAAAAATAACTGGGGTTTTTTTAATTAGATAATTATATTAGTTTAAGTATATTTGCTAGTATTTATATTCTGTTCTTGTCTTTGTTTATAAATATGATTGAAAACTTTTGCTAAGTGTATTTTTTAATTTTACAATTGATCTTTATAAGAATTGAAATAAAACTATGGTTTTGTAAAAAACTAGTATGTTATAATAAATTTCTGTCTTTAATATAATGGCCAATTTAATTTGACAGTTGTATCTTTTTGATAAGTTATTTTTAAGTTTTCTATCTTTGTTTTATGAGTTTTTTACCAATTTATTTTTGACATTAATTACTTAGTATTTAATCACTTAATTACTTAATCAATTAATAAACAATAAAGAAACAAAATAAAAAAAAATAAGAAAAAAACTAAGAAATTAGTATCTTATTAATAGCTATGATCAAAAGCTATTAGTCCAATATAGTTAAGTATTAGATTTTATCAACATAAATTGTTAATAGTATAAAAATAATTAATATTTTTTAATCAAGCAATAATAATATAAATTGAATGATAATAAATATTTTTATTAATATGGATATAATTCTACTTCAAGTTATAGAAAACTATTTTTTGAAAAGAAAAGTATTGGATAATTACTTATTTTTAACTATTATTCTGTTTTTTTTTGTTTTTAATACTCTTGTTATATATACATAATTTGTGTTATATGAAATTTTATACATTTTTACTCCTTTTTTATACTACTTTCTAGAATTATATTTATTTTTGAAAATATGTTTATTTTTTAAAAATGTGCTTATTTGTTGAGTACTATTTTTCTATTGGTTTATTTTGTAATTTGTTTTTCTTATCTTTTCTGGTACTTTTTTTTCTATAAGTAACAATAATAATTATAATTAATAAAATTTATTTTCAAAATATGTTTTATTTTTAAATTGAAAACAACCACATATCATTTCAAATATAAAAAATTTTTTCTTTAATGTTTTATATATTTATTAAAACTTAATATGCTAATTAATCTATTGAAAGAATAGATTTATTATGACCAAAATGGCTATGTGTTTTTATTTACCAAAAATAATATATATAATTAACTAAATTTTCATAATAACTACTTAATTTATAATTTACAATAGTTCCAAAAATGTAAATACTGTTTGTGTCAATGTGAAAAAAATTATATAAAAAAGATTTTAAGATAGAAAATGTACTATATTGAATTTAAATTATAAATAGTTTTTTTAACATGAGATTTTTTTTATGATTATGCTCTTTTTAATAAGACTTGAATTTTTATTCAATCTTTGTTTTTCAACAAGTAAATTTTATTTAAATAGAAATAAATGGTAAAAACGCTATATTAATTTAGACAAATATAAGAAGAAAAAAGAGAAAAAGAGAATATGATTCGCATAAATGAACATATACAAATGTAAGAAAAAAGCGATAAAAAAGCGGAGAAAAAAGTAGATTAATATAGACAAATATAAGAAGTAAATGGTAATATGATATGTGATGAGAATAAATAAACGTAAACAAATATGAGAAAGAAGCGGTAAAAAGGGTAAAAAGAGTAGATTAATATAGACAAATGAAAGAAGAAAGGTGGTGATGTGTTGTGAATAAATACACATATACAAATGTAAGAAAGAAATGGTAAAAGTGGTATATTAAGATAGACAAATGAAAGAAGAAAGGTGGTAATAT